>MU226188.1:2744511-2771651 GCA_018584345.1 Thuja plicata
AATTATGATGGTTAGGTTTAGGATAAAAGTAAGGGATTAATTAGTGTTGGTTTTAATATTATATTAGGGTTTAAATAAAGTTAGCATTAAGATTCAATTAGGGTTAGATTTAATTTTAGATTATTAGGGTTAATGTTAGTGTTAAAGTGAATATAGGGTTAAAAATAAGAATCAAGTTAGGATTAAGATAAATTATTTTAAATAAAATAAAATAATTTTAATTTTTTTATTTCTTAATTATATTATATCATCTTAATTTAAAAAATATATATATTTTAACATGTTTATGATTTCTAATTATTGTTGTCAAATATTTGTAAGTAGATAATTAATTTTAAAAATTATAATAAATAATTTAAAACTAATAAATAAATATTATTTTATTGTTAATTATCTAAACAATTAAAAATCAATTAATTAAATAATTTCATACTTTCAAATTTTCTTCAAAATTTATAAATTTATTCTAATATATTTACAAATTTTTAAATATTTTATCTTTTTAAATAATATTTAATTTTTATTAAATAATAACAATATAAATTAATAATTAATATTAATTAAAGAGAATATATGACATGCACTTTATTTTTAAAAATAAAAAATAAATTTCCATTATTAAAATAAATAAAAGATGAGATTATTAAAGTAAAAAAAAAATTGTTATGACAGCACGTACTGTACTGTAGAAGATATTACGCTGAGCGGGCGGAAGAAATTAGAAATTACAGGCACCGTACTGCAGGCATGGAGATGGGGGCCGGTGCAAATATTGTGCCCCATATCCATTGCCAGCCAAATATATGTTTAATTATTGTTCTCACCCTGCCCTATGTCCGGCAAACGAAAATGCCCCTGGAAGTCATTCATTGGTATTGCTGACTAAGGACAAGCGAATTTGAATAAAGACATCGACATAAAGACAGAGCTCGTGAAGGAAGTGACGTGGAGGACTAAAAGCAAAAGATAAACGACAAACGTCATCAATGGAGGTTGGTAAATTAGTTAGCGTATTTGGCAAAGGTGAGATTCCCACTTCCTTGGCAAACAAGCGATAGAGATAGAGATTATTATTCCATTTTTTCTTTACTACTGCGAGTAAATCATAAGACTGCTCCCAACCTGTAAGAAAGCAAAAGGGCAGTGTCAATATATACATTCATTTTTATATTTCTTCTTTCTTTTCATTTTTTATATTGAAATACATTCTTTACTCTTTAGAGGGCCGAATAAAAATTTCCACGTTATGTACGTGGGATTTGTCGGTGACAGCTTTACTTTTTGCAACAAAGCCACGTTTAAATGACCATCTTACTAAACAAAATGGAATTTAAGCACAAGTAATTTGTGCCACAAGGCACCCCAAAATTGGACGGGTTTGAAACGGTCCCGTGCTACATCTCAATAATTTACTCTGCATTGCCTCGCAAGTTCCAAATCTTTTAAATAATTTCTTTCTACTCTATATAACTCAACGAAATCCAATTTCTCTCTGCACTCTATATATGTCAGCGACCTTGCATCTGCTCTGCTACCAACCATTCTTTCTTGCGCAACGAACATGGGAATTTTGAATTCTTTGTTTTTTTGCTTGTTATTTAGCATTGTCTCCGTGAGTGCTGGGCTGGGCAGGACCGACTTTCCTCCTAATTTCATGTTTGGAACTGCCTCCTCTGCCTATCAGGTTTCTTTTCAGCTTCACCCCCTCCTTTCTGAATGCTCATTTATTCTTCTCTAATACTCATGTATATTGGTGAAACAGTATGAAGGTGGTTGGAGAGAAGGGGGTAAAGGCCTCAGCAACTGGGATGCCTTCACACATTCACCAGGTCTCCTCTTCAATACATTTAAGTGTGCGTTTATAATAAGTGTTCATTGAAATTGAATTTGTGCTAACCGGGTTGAGCTATACAGGAAATGTACAAGATGGGAGCAATGGAGACGTAGCGGATGATCAATATCACAAATATCTGGTACCCAATCATTATCTGTTCAATCCATTTTGAAATCTTCAATCCGTTTCAGCTGTATGTTTAGTGACCATGATTGCTGAAAACAGGAAGATATGGAGATAATGGCATCACTTGGGCTAGACTCTTACAGATTCTCCATATCCTGGTCTCGAATCCTTCCAGGTACATTTCTTTTCGCCTCTCTACTTTGAACTTAAATGACTAGAGGACTGAACAATGACAATAGAATTTGAAATCTATCTTGCTATGTTTACAGATGGTAAAGGTAAAGTAAACCAGGCTGGGATTGAGTATTACAATAATTTTATCGATGCTCTTCTTCGAAATGGGATTCAACCATTCGTTACATTATTCCACTTCGACCTTCCAAAAGCACTTGAAGACTCCTACGGCGGATGGCTCAGTCCACAGATAGTGTATGCATTTCTCTACCATTTCTATCCCATCTGTTTCAACGTTTAAGACAAATCGCTTATATATATATTGACTTGTTTGTCTGCAGAACTGACTTCGAAGCCTACGCAGAAATTTGTTTCAAAGCCTTTGGTGAGCGAGTAAAGTACTGGGCAACAATGAACGAACCAAATCTTTTTGTTCCACTGGGTTATACCGCTGGATTATTTCCTCCCAAAAGGTGTTCTGTGCATTTCGGTAAGTGTGATTCTGGGAATTCCATGTTAGAGCCATATGTTGCTGCACACAATGTTTTGCTCGCCCATGCTGCTGCAGTCAGCACATATAGGACCAAATATCAGGTAAATTTCATTAATTTCATATGGAAATTAGTTTGTTGAATGTTGTTGGATCCTAATTCAGTCTTGCATATCTGCGATAATGTTCAGAAAATTCAAGGGGGATCGATCGGATTCGTGATTAGCGCACCTTGGTATGAACCCTTAGAAGACAGTGCTGACGACAGAGCAGCTGTCGACAGAATCCTAGCATTCAATATCCGATGGTGGGTATTCGAAACGATGCCTCTAATTCTATTTGGGATTCTCGTCTATTAGTTAGATGTTGTATGTAACGTTTTCTATTCAGATCAGACGTATAATAAGGGTGCCATAGAGAAATAGTGATACTGTCTCCTATTGATGATCATTGCAAGCTGTTAAATTGAATGCAGGTTTCTGGATCCGGTTGTTGTGGGGAATTATCCAAGTGAAATGCGTGAAAGACTGGGATCACGCCTACCAACAATTTGTTCGGAAATGGCAGGGAAGCTTGCAGGATCATTCGATTTCATTGGCGTAAACCAGTACACAACCATATATGCAAGCAGTACCCCTACTCCTTCCCTCGATTCCACTACACATTTTTATTCGGACTCCATGGTTTATTTGACAGGCGAAAGACAAGGAATTCCCATTGGAGAAGCAGTAAGAATTTCACAATCCTCTGTTTTAAGTCGTGGATTGCCCATGTTTGGCCAAATGTCTAACATGCCTCTCTTTTTATTTGTATTCAGACAGGAATGGGCGGCTTATATGTTGTGCCTCGCGGAATTCAAAATATGGTGGAATATGTAACAAGAATCTACAACAAGCCTCCTATTTTCATCACTGAAAACGGTAAACTAATCCGTTTAAAATGTTCTTTTGAAACTTTAAATGTAAGAGCTACACAAGAAACAAAATCTAAAAGAGAAATGTCGTGAAACCTTGTCTATAAATGGTTGAACAGGCTATGCAGAATCGAAAGATTCTTCTGTGACTTTACAAGAAGCTCTGGAAGACGTGAGGAGAATACATTTTCACAGTGATAACTTGAGTTACTTGGCAAAGGCAATCAGGTAAAAGGACATTTTACCTTGCATTGTATGTTTATTTTTCCAATAATATGAGATGTTTGTAGATGTTGAGCTTACATGCATTTGTGTTTCGGGCAGGAATGGATCAGATGTGCGTGGATATTTCATGTGGTCTCTCCTAGACAATTTTGAGTGGAGATTTGGGTACACAATGAGATTTGGGCTATACTACGTGGATAAGCTCTCTCAGAATAGATATCCAAAGCTATCCGCTCAATGGGTAAAGCAATTTCTTCAGAAGGACGCAACCACCACAATTATGAAGCCGCCAATTGTTGGGGAAAGGACGCGTATTACTATGAAAGTAGAAAGAAATTGATGAGGGAAAAGATGTGAATGCAATGTTATGTAATTATATGATTTCAAGTAGTTTAACTAATTTCATCCAAAAACCCAAGAAAGTAGGGTAGAACGGAGTTTGAAAAAGGATGGATAATTGCGCTACGTTATCGTGAGTATCGATAACAGATGACCGGAAAGCGCCCGGAGTTTCCACCGCAGAAGTGGGAATTGTACCACAGTTTTGCATTGTATTTCCAAAATATGATAATAATAAAAAATAAATTATGTCAATTGGATTTGGTAACGATAGTGACATATTGAGATATTGTCGTGAAATATATATCTGCCCAAATTTTTTTAATATGTTTTATACTAGTTAAAAGTGCTTTCAAATGATTGGATAATCATAAAGTTTCAAATTTATGTTGAAGAATTTGAATTAGTTTGATCTTATTTAATTTTTTTTTTCAATAAATAAATAATATTTTTAATTAAACAATTTATTATGTCAATAGGTCTTTGTTCTATTAGTGAAGTTGAATGGTTCTAAATGAGCTCCAAGACGAAACATATATTTCTTAAATAAACTAAAACATTACCAACCCAAAAACTAAAAATCAAAATTTAATTGCAGATAGAAAATGGTTGGTTGAAGCATTAATAGATAAATATTTATCTTTATAAGAAGATAGAAAGGCTCACAATATGAATGCTGAAATCAACAGAAATGATTTTGTTAAATAGGAAAAATTTAAGTTGGATTTCATGAATTTTGATGGACATGTTGACTGGTCTTTCACTCATAAAATAATTAGGGGTTTTTAGGGTGACCAAGTTTTCATGATGAAAAGTTACAAATACTATGCAATTATGTCATATCACTCCCTCTAAATCCATGTAGAGCACCAATTATGTAAAACATAATGATAGAATGTCTAAGAAAGATTCTTATCCACCACACCATATAATCCAGCAATAATGGAGATGAATTTTTCTTGATTCTTTAAGATTTTAATTGCTGTTTACAGATAAAATAGAATGATGGGGTACTCAACAAGTTGCAAAGGAATAACTCAATACAAGCTAAATCTGACTTTTATCTTTATAATGCATTAAATAAAAAATAATCTTGCTTTCTTCTCATGATCTTGTTTAGCAAAAAGCAAAAGGAAACAAAAGAAAAGCTGTGCTCAGACATCCACTGTACGAACCCAACCAATGAAATACAATGATGAGAGCATTGAGAATCCATTACAAAAAATTAAATATATATATTAGAAATTGTGGGCCAATGTAACTACTACCAAACCAATTAATGGTAAAGATAAAACAAGCAGAATATCAATCCATCCAAAGCTAAAATTATGCTTTGTGGATTAACATAACATGTTTGTAACGTGATTATTGTGGGTATAGAACATCCACAATGGTCGCCATAGCAAACGAAGATGGAAATCAATGAATGCGAGAGAAGGGATAAGATGGTCAAAGAGGAAGTGAAAAAAATAATTTGAAAAAGAACACGTACCTTTATCGGCTGTATTCCATTACATGAATAGAAGCATTGTTGTTTTATTGCCTTACAAACGATTAACATTTCTTATATTAAATTGTTTATGTCTCATCAGTTACTTTGTTTATGTTTTGCTAAGATGTCGAATTAGGTTATAGTCAGCTTGTATTACACTAGTTCAAATATAATACAATGAGGGAAAATTTTACAAATAAAGGATAGTTTAATTTAAATAATAATAATTTTTAAAAAAAGTTGAAAGATTATTAAGTTTTTTATTAAAAAAAATATGTTTTCAAATGGTTAATTATTTATAGTAATTAAGCATGATAAATTTATTAAAAAAATTATATATAAATTCATTTATAGATTAACTTCTGATTTAAATTATATGTAAATATTAAATATATTTATATTTGAAATAGAGAAAAGTTGACAATGATAAATTTAAGAAAGAAATAAGGATTCTTTAATTATTCTATATATATTATGTTTATTTTATTTTTATTGTTGAACTTTTGACATTGTAAGCACCTAAAATTGACCACCTTTGATGAATTTAAAATTATTTCATCCAATTTCTCATCAATCATATTCATTAAATAATGTTCTATTTTTTTTTATCAGTAATGGGCAACCATATTTAAGACTACCAAACACTCTATTCATTCAAATCCACGAGCACATCCCAACGAAGGTACAAGCCTGCGAGCACAATGACTTAGCAGGGATTTGAACCCTAGTGGCAACCTCACCAGCGAAGTGTTTTGACCGCTGCTCTAAATGGGTTACCCCTATTTTAAATAATATTCTATTATTAATCAATATTTACCAATTTTCATTTTATCTTCCTAGCTCCTAACCCAAAGGTAACTAATTACCTTTAACTATTTAACCATCCTTATTCCCCTTCTTCCAAACCAATTTAATAAATAAATCTATTTCTTTAATTTATCCCCTCACATGTCACTTCCTCATATGCTCCCACTTGCCTCCTAATTATAATCCTAATCTCCACACAATCCTCTCCTTAATTAGGTGAGCACACTTAATCCTTTATTAAGTGTGGTCAACTCCCTCATCACATCAAGCACATGGGCTTATCCCCTCATATTCCCAAAAGGATTTTTAATTCATTTTATTCCCAAATCATCCTCCACCATTGATCTTCATCTTAAAATCTCAACCATCCATATCATTTTATCTAAAAAATAAAATCTCTCTCTCTCTCTCTCTCTCTCTCTCTCTCTCTCTCTCTCTCTCTCTCTCTCTCTCTCTNAAAAAATCTCTCTCTCTCTCTCTCTCTCTCTCTCTCTCTCTCTCTCTCTCTCTCTCTCTCTCTCTCTCTCTCTCTCTCTCTCTCTCTCTCATAAGGAAACAAAGGTGTGCAGAAACACTTCCTACACTAATCTTGAGAAGATGATTATGCAAATTTCAACTTAACTATTATAGAGATTTCAAGAAACACATAAGAGTAAAAACACAAAAAACAATGATTTCCATGGGGAAAACCCTTATAAGAGAAAAAAAAACCCCACACTCCAAAACCTACATAATGTATTATCCAATCAACAAGAGATCGCAAAACATTTGCAATGCAAGTTTTTATAGGAGTATAACCTCAACTCAAGCTTAGATGAATTTTAGTAGCATCTTTCTAGCATCCAATCTTGCAAACAAAACTTAATCATACAAAATCATCTTCAAGATCTCATTTTATAGGCTTCTCACAACCTTGAAACCTTTAGTGGTTTACAAAACCATGAGAAAACTTCCTTGACACATGTTGACCATCCTTGACATGTGTTTCCCAATATAGACAAGTATCTAGGTTAAAAATAGTCTCTCACATATTAAGTCTTCTCCCCTATTTTTTATCCTTATAGTTGTCAAAAAATGTGCCATAAAATATCTAAAAATGGATCTTCCATAATATACTATTGACAAGGCATCTTTTCACAACTAATATTCCATTTTTCAAGGCATCGACATGCTCAAAAAATTCAACTGCATTTTTGGAGCTATTTCTAGGAAAAGTTGCAAGGTTGAGGCACATGTTTTCTCAACATTCCCCCACTTGTTGAATACCTTGAAAGTGTCTATGGATTCATACTATCATTGACTCAACACATAGGGGATAAGAGTCCCATGGAATCTAAACGCCATGTTCTAAAATTCTTTGTGCTCACAAGCTTAGTTAATGAATCAACAACATTCACCAAAGTTTCTACCTTCTCCAGCTTTACCTTACCATCCTCAACCACATCTCTCCCAAAATGATATAGTACATCAATGTGCTTGAACTTGACATGAAATGTCGGGTTCTTTGCTAGGTAGATTGCATTTTGTCTGTCACTATAAATTGTCACTGCAACGTGTTTGAACTCTATATGTGAACACAATCTTTTGAGCCAAACAAATTCCTTGAAGGAATGAGTAACTACCATATACTTTGCCTCTCTAGTGGACAAAGTGACCATATCTTGTCACTTTCTCATCCAACTAATTGCACCACCAAATTATATAAACACATATGCATTGGTGGATCTTCTTCTACAAACATCACCAACCCAGTCTGAATCCACATAGCCTTAAATATCAAAGGAATGCTCATTTCCTATTCCATAAAAATATATAGAATACTCTAAGGTACCCTGCAAGCATCTAAAAATCCTTTTTAATACATCCCAATGTTCTCTGAACCTGGATTAGACATTTAATGAAAAAGAAATCGTATTGCTTGGGCAATTTTTGGTCTTGTACAAACCATAACATACATCAAACTTCCAACAACACTCTGGTATGGTACTTGACTCATTTCTTCCATCTCTAATGGGGATGTAGGACATTGTGAAATATAAAGCCTAATCCTAACACTCCAACTTGCTCACATGGATCATAATATTCACCACTGGGGATGATGTAGGACCAAAAGAAGGCCTAATACCAAAAAGGGAAGACTAATATTTGGTTGACAGACTCTCATTCTCCTGGGAAACCCCCTCTGGGATTCCACCCCACTAGAAAATATGTCTGGCTCAACTTGCAGTACATTCCTTCTATCAGTAGTCCCATCTACCTTCTCAAAATTTGTATTTGCTAGACTATCCTTTGAACTCACGAGTTGAGTACCAAAGAAAGCAGAGGGAGATACCCCTCTAGATCCCTTTCAAGTGCTCGCTCTCTGACCTTCTATAGATCCCTCTTTAGTTCTCGCCTCTTCCATTTTAAATGTACCCCTAAGAATCAATTTTTACTATGCTTAAATTGTGACTATTTTAATAGTAAATTAGGAGTTTGACCATCTTTCTGAACTTTAATTTATTTTAGTTAATTAAACTTAACCTTAAATCCTAATATCTTATTTCTTCTAATCCATAATTAGTTAATCTTAATTCTTGAATTAATTAACTAGTCCCTTGATTCCTATATTCATTAACATTTATTCTAATTTTTCATTCCTTTCTTACACATGTGTGTGACCTCTCTTTTTAATTCATCTACTATAAACTTGTCACATTGACATGCACATGTCACTTTCCCCCACATCCAACTCAACATGTGAAAAATGGTTTATTTGATGCTCACACACATGAGAGATGAAAAATCCCCATGTAGGACCACCCTACTAATTTTTTAATCTCTCCATTTGTCACCTTTCCACTCTTACACCTCTTCTAATTTTCTATTTTCATTTTCAATTTTCTACATGTTCTTCCTAAGATGTGATCACACACCTTCCCATCTTCCTCATGACAAGTGTTCTTCCCAATGCCTTCAACCTTGTGACAAGTCCTTCAATCTGACTCATCTTATCACATTCAATTCTAGCCCTTTATGCCACTTTGAGTCTCAACCATCCATTTTATCTCCTCAAAATCTATAAATTGGAATGTTCTTCTTTTATTACATCATCACTTGCAATTATAAGTCTATTATGCTTGAATTTCCCTGGAATTCTTATTATTATGCTGCTTGGAGAGCAATCCACATTTCAATAAGCACAAAATTGAGTGATCATGGGTGCAATCACTTAGGGTCTCTCTAGTGCTTGATGTAATATAGATTCTTAGGATTGAATTTTTTTTCATCACTTAATTTAGAATCATAATTTCCTTATGCATGGGTTGTTAGGCTGGAAATGAGAAGAAAAGTCCTCTTTATAGAAACCTCCAAAGTAATCAAGGGTTTAGATTAAAAGGTTAAAAGGTGAAAGACTAAGAGGTGAGTAGGGAGTGACTGTGATTGAGAGGTTAACGTGAATGGATGGGTGAGATTAAGAGTTACATTGACTTTTGGTAACACAATTTTAAGTTCAATGAACCTAGAGAGAGAGAGAGAGAGAGAGAGAGAGAGAGAGAGATTCCCACATGACTATAGGTTTAGATTATGATCCATGTGAGCAAGTGGAAGTGCTACGATTAGAAAGAAGTGGACAAGGATATTTAATTGATTAAATGGGAGCATTTATTTAATTAATAGTAGAAAGATGTAGAACTTGGGATAATTAAATAAAGCATTTTTTATTTAATTAATAGAGGAATAGTCTTTTTGATTAAAAAAGAAGCCAAGACAAGGGGGCTGACCCTAATAGACACAACCAGAATGAGAAGTACAGACTACTAGCAGATAACCAGCACATCACGGAGGTCAACACACCCTCAGCCAATACCCTTTTTAAAAATCAAAAACCAAAAATTAAAACTAACAGGCCCCAACTCCAACATGTATATGGTAACCAGCCTGCAATCCCTAACAGACCCTAGCTTCACCTTGAAGCTGGTAACTAGTCTGTGAAATTAAGTAACCAAGTAATTACGATTCAGAGTAAATCAGGAATTAAATCTAAACTAGTAGCAAAAGTTCAGCAGAACCACAATAAGGCCCTCATTGGCCAACCAATGGAAACCAACAAAAAAACAAAGCATGGAAAAAAGAAAAGGCTAATCGGGGTTTTTACCCCCACTATCCAGCAGCAGCTCAAGCCAATCCTCCAAGAGGAATTGGAATAACTTCAGATCCTTGTGTTCTTCCCCATGGGTAGACGCCTTTGCCATTTATAAAAGCTGGAGTGTGGTAGCTGCCGAATGCATAACCTTGACCGCGAACCCAGCCACCTTATTGAAACTTTCACCCAGATTTTTGATTTCCTACTTGACCTCCCGCAGATCCATCTTTGAGACCGAATCCAGGGAGGAATTCTGAAGAGCTTTAGTATCCTTCTGGAGTTGGGATATTTCATTCACCGTGTTCCGCATGCTCTCGGTCACCTCTTCCTTAACCTCTGGGGTCTCATTTTTTATTTTCCCATCCACCTTGGGTTCCTCAGCCATCACCGGGGCATTGACAATGAGGATGTGGGCTGAGAGTCCTCAGTCTTATCTTCAAACAACTTCTTCTTGGAGAGGTCCATGGTGGGTAGAGTGAAGCTTGACAAAATTTGGGAGAGTCATGGCTCTTCTCATCCCCATCCACATCTTTTTATCTCTCCTTAATCTTGCTTTTCTTCCCCTTTTTAGTGTTCCCACTGGTGTTAATATTGTTTACCTCCTGCTTCTTTGACTCTTCCTCTTCCTCCTCATCTTCAATGTAACGCTTCCTAACCACTTTTTGTTTGAAGTGGGTGTTAGCAATTTTGTGGGACCTCCTTCTGCTATCATTATCTTCCTCCTCCTCCTCAGACTCAATTGTGATTTAGGTACCACCCGTGGACCCTGCATTAGTCTTCTTAGCTTTTTCTGGGGTTTTGGAGGAAGATGAGGGGTTAGAATGGGTGCCCGTCACCTCCTTAGAACCCTTCACAACCGGTGTGGTAATACCCTGTAAAGAAACAATTCTAGGGGGACACAATGCAAGGTGGAAATTGTAAAGGTGAAGAATAAGCCCTTGATGGAGAATGCAATAGTTCTTCCTGGCTTTTAATTTTTCCCTCACATCCAAAATCGTAGCTTCAAGGGAGTGAAGTAGGTAAAAGGGGAAAGAGATAGTATTATTGTACCTGAAATGGTTTAACAGGGGAAAGTGGTAGTTGTAGCAGGTGCCAAAGCGGCCTTCCAGGGTAATATACTTCATGAGGATGAGGCAGACATCATTCCATGGGCTTTGCATCTCCTCCCTTTTAAATCCTCCATGGATTGGAACTGGGACCTCTGATTTCTTGAAGAATCTCGCTTTACCAGAATCATCGCGGCTCTTCATAATCTTTTTTCCACTTCTTCCCATCTGTGGAAAGCCTCGTAGCTTGGGCTATAACTTCTTCGTTTACCTCAAAGGTAATACCATTTATTGTAACTTTGCGGTCTGTCCAAGTTTTAACAAACTGCATGGAGATAATTTCATCGCATCCTCCCATAGCTTCCATGAAGGGATAAAACCCACCCTCCTTCAGATAGGTTACCGCACACTGGTTTTTGAGAAAACCTGCCTCAATCCTAGGGGTTTCCACCCTCACCATATCTCCACCCATATCGGAGCTATACTTAGGATTCCCCTCTATCTGTATCTCCACTGACATTCCACCCTTCACATCTCTGCATAGCACCCACTTAACCAAAGTCTTGCAGGAGATACCAATACAGCACCAGTGGGCAGAAATACACAAGGCGAAAAACCAGTTGGGAATAATATCCAACATTTTAATGAAATGGCAAGTACCGGTCACATGGTTAGCCAAAGTAATTGCAGAGCCTTTGCGTATTTTGATATGATTGCCTTTCCCATGATTAATGCACCACTTAACCTCATCCATCTTGTCAACCGCTCCCAGCCTCGTAATTTTCCCCATGTCAGCTCCAAATTTGAAAAAGCCCGCACTTTTTCGTAAATTGGAATTAAGAGCCCATCTTTTCAGAATTCTAATAACATTAAAATCCTTTACTATAAATTTTTTAAAATTTTAATTTTTCCCAATCCTCGTGATCCTGTCCGCCGCCTCTCCCATCCAATCAAAAATGTCCTTGTACTTCATAGGTTAAATGCTTTCTTTATTGACAAGCAAGGTAGTTTTCTTGGAAAGGGAGCCCAAGTTTCTCCAGCACCTTAGACCTTGTTGATTAAGCCCCGTGGCTGCCAGCTTGTCAGCCACTGCATTTCCCTCCTGGAAAATGTGTTGTAATTTGAAATCGCCAAATCTAGGGAGCAGTGACCAGATGTCCTGCATCAGATTAGACAGCCTCCAACCAGATTTAAAGTTTCCCTTAATCATTTCAATAATGATTTTAGAGTCCCCCTCTATGACCAGCCTTTTAACTCTCAACGTAACCACCACCTTTAGGCCCCAAAATAGGGCAGAGATTTATGCCATATAATTTGACCCCGATCCAAGATTTATTGCATAAGCAACGATCATTTTGCCATTTTTGTCTCGGAAGATACCTCCACCCGCAACCGATCCTTTGGAGGGAGCTCTGGCAAAATTCAATTTGGTGAAATGTTTCTCCGGGGGGGACCACTTGGTATTCTGTCTCGCCATAATCCTTGATAAATCAAAATCATAGATGGAGGGAGGCAGTTTCCATCCCTTAGCCACTAAATAATCAAAAACCTTGGGGGCCGGGGAATGGGGGGTTTTCCAATGGCAAGTAATAAGGTTGTCCTTTAGAAAATTCACAGTCAGTCTTGTCATCCCATCAGCATCTTTTTCCTCCCCTCTGAACACCCAGTTATTCCTTTCCTTCCATAGGCTCTAACAAACATGCAGGGGTAACAACCTCCAAAGGGTGTTGATAAGTGGGTGCTCCGCGAGATTCCCCCAGTTACAAACGAATTGGTCTGAGTCCTCCATGAAGACCCAATCCAGTCTCATAATACTCATAATTTTGGTCCAGACCATAGTCACATAAGGACAGTGAATGAGAATGTGATTGATAGACTCGACATGTATTTTACATAGAGCACATCTATTGACTAAATGAACCCCTCTTTTCTAGAGGTTATCCAGCATAATAATTTTACCGTGGAGGTTTGTCCACCAGAAGAAATTGAACTTGGGGATTAATTGGGGAATCCAGACTTTCCCCCATCTCTTTTCATCTTCCACAGTGTTTAAGTTGGTTAGATAAATAGATTTCACCATTATTTCCCCTAATTTGTTATGACACCAAATGGCTTTGTCCTCAACCCAGGATATAGGAATCCTAACGCCATCAATAAGCTTCTGAATTTATTTTATATAAGGCGGCACTTGAGTCTGATCATGAAGAGCATCAGCGAGCACTTTCCATTTCTTACCTTGAGAGATGTAGTCGCTATCCTTACCTCCAAAGTGAGAAATCAATCTATCCTTGATGAGTCCAAACTTTTCCCATCCAAGGGGTTTTTCCCCCACCCACCAATCTTCCCAAAACCAGATCTAGGTGCCATTTCCAACCACCCATTTTAAACCTTTGAAAAGTCTTCCTTTGCTTTTATAAATGAGATTCTAGATTTTTGAGCCAGAGGGTAAATTTTGCCCGTAGGGGAATTGGTCATTGTAGAAATATTTGGCCTTCATAATTCTGCTCCACCCAGAAGTTCCTCTTAAGAGCTGCCAACCCATTTTAGAAATCAAAGCCTTATTTAGGTCCTTGATTTTTCTCACACCCAGCCCTCCCACCAGCTTTGGTTGACAGACAATATTCCAGTTGACCAGGTTCATTCTCGCCTTTTCCTCCATCCCTGACCATAGAAAGTTTCTCTGGATTTTTTCCAGCTTCTCCGTTGTTCTATCATTTATTTTGAAGAGAGACAGGAATACCTTGGAGGGCAACTAAGAGCAATTGGAGCTTTCCAGAATTAATAAGGACCTTACCTTTCCATCCTGCCAATTTTTTCTGCATTTTTTCTAGAATGGAGTTCCAAAATTCATCAAAGACTTCCTTCACTGTGAGCAGGAGACCAAGATAGGTATTCGGGAGTGAAGCTCCCTTACAGCCCAGACAATCCACAATTTTCATCTGCATTCTCTGTTCAGTGTTGAAGAAGTAAATTTTCTAAATTGTTGTAATTGATCACTTGGCCAGACACCAAAGCATACTTGTTCAGGAGGTCTTTCCATTCTCTAGCTTCTCTAATGCAGGATTTTCCAAAGAGAAACATGTCATCTAAAAATTGTTGTAAAACTTCTGGGGGAAGAGTGGAGGCCGGTTTAAAACCAGCGATAGATCCAACTCCTTCCAGCCGCAATAAGTTCTGAGCCAAAACCTCTGCCACCAGAAGGAAGAGGTATGGGGATAGCGGGTCCCCCTGACGTAATCCCCTTTTCAGAGTAAAGGATCCCGAGGGTGTGCCATTGACCAGCACAGCAAAGTCAACCTTTTCGACCGCCACCTTTATAATTTCGATAAATTTATCATGGAACCCAAATTTCCTAAGCACCCCATATAGAAATTTCCAAAGAACCTTATCATATGCCTTGGAGATGTCCAGTTTTAGAGCCATACCATCATTATTCCCTTTCTCCATGGAATGCATGATTTCATGAGTGGTGAAAACAACATCAAGAATCTATCATCCTGGTACAAACCCCTTCTGGTTGGGATTAATTATTTTCCCAAGAAGGGGTTTAATCCTATTGGTGATAATTTTGGACAAAATTTTATAGGCAGTGTTACATAGACTTATGGGGCGAAAGTCACTCATGCATTTAGGGTCCGACACTTTAGGCACCAGGACAAGGTATGTTTTGTTGATTCTTTTCAGGGTGCTGCCAGTTCTGAAAAAGTCGCGGGAAGCATGGATAAGGTTGTATTTAACAACTCCCCAAAAGTGTTGGAAGAAGGCCGGGGGAAACCCATCCGGACCCAGGGATTTAAAGGCTCCCATAGAGAAAATTGCAGTTTTAACTTGCTCATCAGTAACTTGAGACAATAGGGCCTCATTGTCACCCTCTGTAACAACCTTAGGGATAACTTCCATAAGGGAGTCAAAATCAACATCCATCCTAATCTGAGCCAGTCTTCAAAAAATACCTTGGAAGAAATCAGCAGCATGATTACCAATATCTTCAACCTCCAAAAGCAAGTTCCCATTAGCTTCTAGAGATTTAATAGTGTTCCTTCTTTTATGAATGGAGGCCGACCTGTGGAAAAAGGCAGAGTTCCAGTCACCTTCCTTCAACCATTGAACCCGAGACCTTTGCTTCCAGAATATTTCCTCCCTCTTGAGGTTCTCTTTCCATTTGCTTCTCCATTCTTCCTCCTCCCAATGTTCCTCCCAGGTAGCATCCCCCAAAGCCATATCCTTCTGGAGGTGAGTGTTTCTCCTCAATTTATATTTTGCATTGGAAGATGTCACCAAACTTGGATTTACTCCACCTTTGGGCCTCCCATTTGATAATTTCCAATTTTTTAGCAATTCTGTACATAGTTGTTCCCCTCACCGGGGTATTCCACCATCTCTTAATACATTCTTCAAATTCATTGTGAGAATGCCACATGATTTCATAATGAAAGGGATGGGGTCCATTTCATTTTTTCTCCTCCCAGTCAAGGATCAAAGGGGAGTGGTCAAAAACCGTTCTTGCAAGGTGAGAGAGGCTAAGCAGAGGAGAAATATCTCAACCTCCCAATAACATCCATATATCCAGTCTAACCTATATAAGGTGTCTCCATTTTCTGTTGTTGGACCAAGTAAGTCCCATTCCCCGCAGGTCCAGATCAGCCAGATCATTGTGTCTTATAAAATCTGTCAGCTCTTGTATACTTTTCGAGTATTCTTGTGTGCCCCCGCTTTTCTCAGATGGGAATAAAGGCGTATTAAAATCCCTCACACACATAGTGGGGTGGAAATGATTAGCTTCTATGAGGTTAGAGATTTCCCCCCATATTCTACTACGTTCACTTCTAATGTTAGGAGCATAGATATTATACAAGTACCAAGAAATATTATTCCAAGTAAACAAAACAACAAGGAAGTTATGAGAAAAGGACACAACATTCCTGGATAACTTACAAGGGTTCCAGAGAGTGGCCACACCTCCAAAGACCCCATCAACTTCACTATATAGAAAGGCCACACCCAGCCAAATATTGTCCACCAACGGAGAAAAGTTTTGATACTTCATTTTCACCTCCTGAATAAGAACAACGTCAAACTTGAACTCAAGAATGTACTTCTTTAGAGAGAACTACTTTTGTAGGTTGTTCATGCCCCGTATGTTCCATGAGAGGAAATTCATCTTTTACTTTTTTGTTATTATTCTAGGGTTAACTGTCGCCCTTGCTGCTTCTTTTTCTCTAACTGCTTTCACCGTTGGTCGACCCAGTTTAGTTTCATTCCCCACATCTGCTTTTTTTTTTGTTTCC
This sequence comes from Thuja plicata, assembly GCA_018584345.1. Lineage (NCBI taxonomy): Eukaryota > Viridiplantae > Streptophyta > Pinopsida > Cupressales > Cupressaceae > Thuja > Thuja plicata. The sequence goes on from MU226188.1 coordinate 2,761,372, forward strand.
ACACTTTCATCCACCTTCTTACTTCTGGTTTTCCTTTTAGGTTATGACTAGTCAAAGAAGCTAGTTGATGGCGATGAATGGGTCAATATTGGTATTTCCATTACCAATCCTGCCCCAATATGGATTGGGGAGGAAATTTCCCCCCGTCCTTTAAACTAGTCTTTTCAGCAACTCTTTTAGACATAATGCTTTTAGACACCTATGCCTTCTCCCCATTATTGTCTTCTTTATTTTCTTCCCCTTTTGGGCTTCCCCTATGAGAGTTGGGGGCCACTCTTAGGTCTTCAATCAACTCTCCTTCCTCTAGGTCTACCACCTTTTCTACCTCTTTATCCTTTCCATTACCCTTCTCCCCCATCCTGGGTGCAGGCAACGAACCCCCGTCAAGGGGGGAGGGCCTCCTTGGTCATCACAGTCCCAACAACCTAGTCCCGTTCACCATCCTTCACATTTAAAGCCACTGAAGCAAGCCGCTCAGGGTTTTGCTCATCAATCCTAGTCGTTACCTTGCATTCTGTTACCACATGCCCATTTTTACCACATTTTTGACAGTGTAGAGTGGCATTCTCATACACAATGGCCTGATTTCCAGTTCCCCCATTTGGATTTAAGCATCACAAAGTTGGGGAGGGGATTATTCATTGTCACATTCACACAGAATCTTGCGAATACCAGCCTAGTTTTTTGAATGGTGACCGTGTCCACTGCTACATAGGTTCCAAATGAGTTCCCAATCCATCATAGCACCTTCTTGTCCCAAAATTCAAGGGGAAGACCAGGTAGGCGGACCCACATCGGCGCTACTTTCTGCAGTTCAACCTCTTGATTGAAGCCTGGCTTCCATTTGGCCATTAGCAGTGCATGTTTTCCATAGCACCAACTTCCTGTGGAGACAAGAGTGTAGTCCTCTGTAGCATTAAATAGAAAGAGGAACAGCCCCCCGACATAGCTGATACAGACAAAGTTCCCTTGACCTTCCATCTGGCAGTGCACCACCTGTGGACCATATCTATGGTGGGCCAGAATGCGATAAATCTCCCCACCAGAGCAAGTTGTAGAGAGGTAGAAATGCCTTCAACCACACCATCCGAGACAACAATCTCTGGGCCAAATTTGCCTACCAAGAAAACAGGGGGAGCAGAGGCGTCAAGAGAATCTTTCCCCAACACCGCAAGTTTCCAACCCCCCACAGGGCCCTCTTTGTTTTCCACCACATGTTTGGGGCAAGTATCCCCACCTTCCAGACTCTGTGGAAGAGAAGACCCCACAAAGGAGGAAAGGGAGGAATCCATGGCTCTGGGGACCACACAGCAGTCACTGCCATCCCTGCGAGAAAGCACCAGGAACAGGTCAGGGAAGAGGACCTCCGTGCTCCCCAAGATCCCTGGTAGAGTGGAGGCCGAAGCTAACATTCAAAAAAATAAACGAGCGGGAAAGTGCAGAAAGTTGCAGAGCGATTGTTCTCAACTGATAGTTTATTCATGAATGTTCTATAGTAAGTCATAGAGGAATAGTGTTGAAATAATTAAATAAATTTTAATTTTTTCCTAGAATTTCATCCTCCCACATACTAAAAAGTGAATGTGTGATATATCTTTTTGTTATGCTTTGACGTATATAGATTTCTCTATATATCACTTTCTATATTTTTATCTTTATATATAGGTCCATCTCCCCACCTCTCACTGTCTCCCTCTTTGTCTTCCTCTCTCCATTCATCTTTCTCTGTCTCACCCCCTTTATGATTACCAAGTTATATATATCCTTATCTATACCGCTCTTTATCCATATCTCTCCATCTCCCCCTTTATCGCTATTTCTTTCTATATCTCTCTATTTCTCACCTCTCTCACCCTCTCTACCTCCATCTCCCTCCTTTGTGATCTATTTATATAGATCTATCTCTCCCTCCCTCTCCCTCTCCCTCTCCCTCTCTCACTCATATGTACACACAATCCCTATTTCTCTCTTCCTATGTCCATCTCAAATTGTTAATCTATTCCACTCTTTTTTGAAAGAAAACTATGTGATGGAATCCAACTCCCTACACTGATCTATACAAGGGAGTGAATGCAAAAAAAAAAAAATTGAATTCTTTAATAATTATAGATTTAGATGCACATTTAAACAAACATAAATAGATATCCAAGACAAAATAAACTCATATGAAAATGTTCATATACATGTGAGAAAAAGGCTTTCAAAAAAACTTACTCCAAACATTCAACTCAATTCTATTAATCAACAACAACAATAGTTACAATATAATCTAAAATTTATGCTCTTCAAGAGTCTTCACACTATTACAAGATTTTGGAATAATTTTGACAAAATAATGATGTCTCTAAAAATATTCAGCCTCTCATACAAAATGACCTAAGACACCACATATATATATAACCACTCTAGCATAAAGAATAAATGTCAAACATGCCCAAACCAAATCGCATGCCTAGAAGTGAACAAGAGCTCAATATTGCATGTTATAATAGTCAAGAACTAGTGAAAATGATAATTTACCAAATCATCACTTGTTATCTCAACCGGATATATCAACTGTACATGCCACACACCTAACATGTATGAGAAATATTAGTTGCTAAATTGTAACTCCAATCCATAATAAAAATTGCAAAACAATACTCTTTAGGGAACATAGGAAATTGTCAAATCAATTTTCACTCAAAAATGGTAAAAATTGGGTGCTGGAATACCAAATGCTGGATATAGCCAATTCTGGAAGATGCTGCAATTCTGGAAGATACTTATCCTGAAAATGATTTTCGGAATAAGGGCTGGACCCGTTTGGTTCACTTGAAAGATGATTGAGAAGATGCAAAAGGTTTTTTAATTGTTTATTTCTTAATTTCTTTGAATATATATACACATATGTGTATATACACACATATGTACATATACACACTTGTATATATACATACATGTGTATATATATATGTGTATATACATACATGCATATATATACACACATCTATATATACATACATGCATACACATGTGTGTGTATATACACATATATGCATATACGTGCATAGGTGTATATATATTATATACACACACATATGTATGCATGTGTGTATATACACACATGCACACACTTGTGTGTATATAGCAATATAATATACCAATGTGTTTTAGAATGAAGGTTTGGAGAAGTCACGGATCTGACGAGATATTAAATTTGGTTTTATAAAAATTGGAATTGGAACTCGAAATTCCATTTCCACCTATTTGGGTGACATGTGTGTATATACACACATGTGTGCATATAGCAATATAATATACCAATGTGTTTCGGAATGAAGGTTTGGAGAAGTCATGGATTTGACGAGATATTAAATTTGATTTTATAAAAAATGGAATTGAAATTTGATTTTTCAACTCCACCTATTTGGGTGGAAGATGCATATGCCCATTTTGGGGCAAAATTGGAATTTCAAATTGTAATTCTCATTTTTTTGGATGGACACAAACATGGAAGAAACAAAACCGGGAATTAGATAATGTCAATTCTAGGCATATTCTAGCTACCAAACGGGCCCAATATATGATGACATCTTCCCAAAATATAGCATCTTCCAACTGAATGCCAACTTCTTAGAAAATAGAAATTATGTCATCTCATCACTTGTCATGTAGGATGTCACTTCAACAAGAGGTTCCAAAAAGTGAATGTCAATTTATAAAATTAATAACTTAAGATATAAATAATCAATTAGAAACAAACCAATATTAGGTCTCTACCCCTCATATCTCTTGATATCTTTCCCTAACATACATATCTCAAACATACATAGCCAAATATATGCTCCAAAGGAAAACGCCCCATGGCCGGCAAAGGAAAATGACCGAGGAAGCAATTCATTGATATTGTTGACCAAGGACAAGCGCACTTGAAGTACAGCAACATAAAGATAGACAAACTTCATCATTGCATTTGGAGGTTGGTAAAGTGGTTACCATGTCTGGCAAAGATTACATTAAAACGGCAGTCACACTTTCTTGGCAACCAAGAGATAGAGATTTATGTTTACATTCATCTTCACGACTGAGAGTAAATAATAAGCATGCGCCCCAACCCGCAAGTGAAAGCAAAAGAGTGGGATCAATAATTTATATACTTTCTTTAATCTTTTTTTTTCAATTTTTTTCTTTTCTTTAAAACTTTATATTGAAATACGTTATTTTAATCTTTAGAGAGCCGAATCAAAATTCCCACGCTGTGGGCATGGGATTCGTCGGTGACAACTTTAGTTTACGCAACCAAGCCACCCTTAAACAAGGATTTTGCTAAAAAATCGAATTTAAGCACAAGGAATGTACTCAGTCTTGCCTCGCAACTTCCAATTCTACTAAATAATTTCTTTCTACACTATATAACTCAGCAAATTCCATTTTCTCTCTGCATTCAACATCTTTGTTCGGCAGGAAGGCTGGGAATTGTTCAAAATTTGCCTTTTTGCGTGTTATTTTGCATTGTTTCCACGAGTGCTTGGCTGGACAGGAACGACTGTCCCTCGAATTTCATGTTTGGAACCGCTTCATGTTTTTTCATCTTCGAATCTTGCCTTGTGAATGCTCATTTGCTGTTGCATTTCTCTAATACTGTCTATTGGTGAAACAGTATGAAGGTGGTTGGAGAGAAGGGGGTAAAGGTCTCAGCAACTGGGATTTTAACTCTCGAAGGAAAAAAGTTGTGTTCTTAGATGACGAGGACTCTGATTATCAGTCGTCGATGGAGGTCATTCCTGACTCCCTGGATCTTTTTGAGGGTAAGCATAAATGGAAGGCTAATTCTAGTGAGATTAACAAGAAAAGAAAAATTCAAATTTTGGGCCTTCTTCTAAGAATTATGTTGCTCGGGTGATTACCCCTTCGCCTTTCAAATAGAAGTCCCCTATTTTCCAGAATGACAATGATAATAAGGGGTTGGATGAAGAGACTCACATGAATCTATGAAAGGATACCCCACTGGAAAAAGGTTCATCTATCTAGGACAACTCTTCTGTTAATGCTAGGATGATGAATCTTGTGCAAGATCAGGAGGAGTTTTTTGGTTTGATTATTTCTGAGATCAATACTTTGAAGAATAGCTCGCCTGCCATTCAGAAGCTTGAAGCTTGATAACATACTGGCTAGTACTCGGTCTTTGGCCAAAAGTATTAATGACCTTCATCAAAATCTTGAATAGAAAAATTAAAAAATGGAGGATACTATTAGAGTGATTCAGGGGAAATTGAATATTGTTGTGGCTGTCAGTAAGACAACCTTGAAGGATAGCAGTGCGAGCCTTAAAAATTTAAATGAACAAGCGATGACAGTTCATAATATCTCAAAGGGAAAGATCACCTCTCATTCCAGTAGTGTCAGAATATTAAGATTTTCACAAAGGAGGACATGTGAGTGAAGAAGAGGAGAAGAGATAGAACCGAGGAGAAGGATACTAAGGAGAAGAGGAGAAGGATACTAAGCCGGAGAAGAGGAGAAGAGATAGAACCAAGGAGAAGGATACTAAGGAAAAGACTAGGACCAATTCTTCCATGTTGGGACCTACTACTAGATTGAGGAGTGGGACTAAGGGCTCAACCCCTTTAGATAGTATAATTAGGAATGTTAAATATATCAATGAAGATATCTACAATCTAGTTAATATATTATAGATTGTTTTGGGGATTGTTTTTTTCCTATTATTTCTTGGTTTTTGGCATCTAGGTGCTATCTCGTTGTGTTTGGGTTTATCTTTTGGACAGATTGTTTGTTTTTGGTTTGTAACTTGGGTTTCCAGTCCTTGTAAAGTCAATTTTCCTCTAATAAAAAACTTTCAAATTTAATTATTTTGCCACCAAGTCATATCTATTATACTATGCACTATCACTAAAAAACTTAGATATACAATTTAACCACAAAATTTAAGACACTATATATCTTTGTATAAAAAAATGAATGACAAATTAATTTTCTAACTAAAATCAACCAATAAAAAATACACAATAAATTTAATATATGATATGTATACAATAGTGATTATGTCATTCAAACCATCAAAACTATAGTGATCATGTCATTCAAGTCATTAATTCAATTGACATTTGATTGGATGATTTAATTGCTTTGAGACATATTTTTTAAAAATAAGTGAAATTTATTAATTTTGTCCATGCTAATTCTGAAATAGACTAATAGAAAAATAAATAAATGACATTATATATATATATATATATATATATATAATTTTATGAAATGATTGGTTGAACTAATTAAAAACTAATTGAATGCATTAATAATAAACACATAAAGATTGAGCAAAAAAATCAAACATGTACTAAAATAATATGAAAACATGATTGTTATTAATGTACCTTTCAAGTAATCAGATAAATAATCATATTATAGACAATTACAATTATAAAGATCATAGCGTTATTTTTGCAAATACAAAGACCATAACATTATTTTAACAACAGTATATTAATTTATCATAACTAATTATAAATAAATTGAAATAAATATTGATTTTTTTTCAAAATTAATTTAATAATAAGAATAGATACCCCTTAATCCTTGAATCTTAGCAAAAAAAGTTCTGAACCTTCAAAAAAATTATTCACTATTTCTATCATTAACATAGTTTATATTTTTCTTTAAAATAATTTTTAAATCATAATAATAATATTCTAAGATTCGAATATACTTAAAAACATTGAAACTTTTTAAACCTTAATCCTTACCACTTGCATAGAACATCTTAACCCTCAATTATAAAATTAGAAACATATACTTCTCACAAAATTAAAATAAAATACGAATCCTTGAACAAAACATCAAATGTTCTTTTTAAATGAAAAATGGTTTGGTTGTACAAATTGGTGGTACAGAAAACACCTATCTAAATCTGCTTTTATCTTTATATATACCGAATCAAAAAAATCTTGCTTTAATTTTATGACCTTGTCTAGCATAAAGCAAAACCAAAAAAGCAGTTGTGTTCAGAAAATCTAGTGCGAAGTGCGGACCCAACCAACACAATACCTACAATGATTTGATCACTTTTTAAAAAGTAAATCCATTTCAAGAGAATATATTAGAAATGGTGGGCCAACATATCAACTACCGGAGCAGTTAAAAGCTTAAGATATAGCAAAGCCATTCTTGAAGTAGGATATCAATCCATTTAAAGTTAAAAATATACATTTTCAGGTGTATCATTATTACTTTGTAACGTGATAATTCTGGCAATAGAACATCATGAATGAGTGGTAGAGAAAGTACCCGATGATAGTGGAGGAAGTACATAGAAGTAGAATAAAGAAACATCTATCTACTATTTTAAATAAATTAATAAAAGAGGCAATTAGGAGGATATTAAGAAAATAAATGAAACTATAACATTGTTTGTGTTTTGTTGATTTTTTTTATTTATTTTTTTCCCGTTTTTAGACGTTGAATGAGCATAGCTATAGTCAACTTGTTTAGTTAAAACATTTAGTTAAAACAAATATAATGAAGATATTAATAATTTTCTAGTATTATGAAAAAAGTATAATTGTAGAATAATTTAATTTATATTGATATTTTTTAAAAAATAATTGAAAATTAATTAAGTAGAAAATTTCTAATGGTATGAATAATTATTTACACTCAAGAAGAAGAAGAATTTACTTGAACTTTTGATATGTGATGCTGAGAGAAATAAAATTATGATCTAATGATTAAAAAACATTAAAATAATAGAAAGTGAAAAAAAATAAAAAAATAAAAAGATATTGATTATGGTGAAGAGCCTACTCTGCAACCTCCAGCTAATAATGAAAATGATTTAGACCTCCATGTTGAAATCCCTATGGGGAATAACACTCCATTGGAAAAATGGATCGTCTTTTTTTGACAGTGTGAATATAGGAATGAATGTAAAGGATACCATGGATGGTCATTGTTTACTACTCATGTGGATTGTCTCAGAGATTAATGCCCTCAAGTACAAAGGTGTGACTACCCCCTTTTCAAATCTTGTACAGAAAAACCACATTTCCAATGGTTTCCAAAATTACAATTATAACTGGAAAAACAAAATATCCAACTAAGATTTCATAACTATTGAAATATCTCATCGAAATCTCAAAGACTCTTAAGCAAATGAAAGAAATAGTTAGCTTTTAAATTTGTTTAAGAAAAGAAAGTAAGATAACCCAGTTAGAAAATGAATACCATTTCATCTGAAAACAAAAAAACACCCTATACTTGTCGTTCTTGTAACTGCCACAACCATGGTAATGAAATCTTGTTGACAAAACATTTGTGTCGTAGCATATTGACTAGGGTTTGAAGACCAAGAGAACCAAAATGAAAATTGCCTTCGTATATGCCTTCGAAACAAAACTTTTAACAATTACAATAATCCTCAAAAGATAACATCTTCAGTTCCCTAAGTCAAAGTCTTAATGCCCTCAATGAGTATAATGTAATTGATACCGAATGTACTTTCCCAATAACAATGTTTTCATCAACGACAAACTTACCCGACAAAGAATAAAAAAGGATTTTGAATGCTTTCTCATCATTAGTGAAATGAGGGAGGTGACTTTTGTTTTATACCTAACCAAGCTATTTCGAGGCTCTAAACTTGAAGGAGGCTAAGATCAGTTTGAACATCTCACTAAAATAAAAAGACTATTGCACCATTCAAATCTGGACCCAATTTGTGGGGTATGGGGTGACTCCCAAGGTCCGGGGTGAGTTGACTTTCCCTACACCCACCAAGATGCACTATACCAACTAATCCAGGCTCAAGTTTGTGTCAGGGGTCAATTAAGATATTGGGATGCCCAAAATGTGTGCTAAATAAGGGTGTGATAGCTGAATATATACAAAAAGGCCATCCATATTAAAATAGGGCCTATGTGTGCAAGTGTTGTTTGAATGGATGAAATAATTAAAGGGGCACACCTATCCCTCATATAGATTATATCAAGAGAGGAGTTATATTTGAATATTTATTAATTGAATGCATTGCAAAGTCCTATGATGCATGGAAGAGTGAACACACACTAAAATGGGTGCCAAGTAAGCATGGTATTGTGCACCTTAGGAAGTGGGTAAAATTTACAATGCTATACTTTCATGCTCTAAACATGGATGAGCTCGATATAATTGTTGGTTATCCTTGATTGGAATCTTTGGGAACAGAAAATATAAATGTGAAAAAGGAGTTCATAAAGCTTAGCTATAGAAGGAAGAAATATATATTATAAGATATTACACTTAAATAAGTCCAAAGGAAATTGAAGGAAGATTAAGTGTGACAATCACAACTCATAAAAAATCTTACATACTTACTGTTAGAATGAATTTAGAATAACTGAGAGGGGAGGGGTGAATCAATTATCCTCAGGTCTAGATGTAGCAAATAAAACTTTCTGTATTTCAGATCTACTCGGTAGTAGTAGCATATGTCAACAACTTTAATCATGCGGTTTACTATCTAATGTAATTAGCTTGTAGGAACATAACAGTAAAGAAAACCATAAGCATTCACACTTGTTGACACAAGTATTTAACGTGGAAATCCAATATGGGAAAAACCACTAGTAACATGCTACCAAGTTTTCACTCTTCTGAAGTGAGCTCTATGAGGAGCCAACCCTGTTAAAGGTTACAATAACACACTGTTAGGTGTGACCTGGTTAAAGGATTTAATCACCTTGTTACGAGTGGCCTTGTTAGAGGACTTAGAACATTCCACCTGAATGTCACCTTGTTAGAGGATTTCTACAAATGACTGTTAGGTCAACCTTGTTAAAGGATTTTAACTAATACAATGGTTAGAAAGTAATCAACAGTTGTGATCTGATACATGCAACTTACTTTGCAAATTCAGATCCAATTACAGCTCTGATGTTACCTTACTGGATAGCCTGCATTGTCATTTCAACCTTCTGATCTACCTGGAAATCTGTCAAACAATCACACATGCAACTCTCTTCTTTTGTATTCAACCTTCTCTTGTAGATCATGCCAAACAGTAAATCAACTATGTAATCCTCTTGCATACACACATGTACTTCCACATTCAGCAGCACACTTTTGCACACACAATGAATAACCCCTTGAGGTTATCATATACCTCTCTGTCTAGGTCAGATAAATCTTTTGCCGCTTAAACAAGATCGTAGATCTTAGGTTAGGTAAGATCCAATGGATCATTCCATCTTTGCATTACATTTACTTCTCCAAAGTAGTCTCTAATTAAATCTTGAAACCATGCA
>MU226188.1:2786801-2805993 GCA_018584345.1 Thuja plicata
TATATATATATGATAGATCTAATTAGTGATGATTTTACTGTTTATTATTAAAAAATAATTTATTAATCATACATGTATTTTTTCATAAGACATAATTTTAGAATAAATTGTAATTTTTTTCTAATTCAAATATTTAATTTTTTATATAGCTAAAAGCTTTGGATATATTCAATTTCGTATCAATATGTAATTTTCAAAGAAAATGTTTGAAAAAGAGCAAGCATACAAAGAGAAAAATAATCTCTAATAATTGAGATTTTATAATCTAAATTATAATAAAATAAAGTTCTATATAATTTTGCATTGAAAGCAATTAAAAGTTATAGGTAGATGTGATTTACTTCAAGATGACTTTGATTCAAGATTTGAGAAACCCATCAAATATAAGATAATTTATGAATAATCTAAAGATAATGAAATTTAGAGGATGCAAATATAAAAAAATAGTTAAATGGCCATATATACCGATTAAAAAATTTCTCCCTTATCTTGAACTAACAAGTATATTAGGACTTGCTTAGAAGTAAAAAGATAAAGACCTTGCCTTGTGTTACCAATAAGTTAAGATTACACAAAACAATATTTTTTCCCATTTTACTAGTATCCATAGAGCCTAAACTATAGATCAGATTTTGATGATTTTATTTTGGTTGTCTCTGTATGCAACTTAGCTACTTAAAAAATCTTTTATGGCTTATAAATAGTAACGATACTCCCTAAGAGCTTTTGTCAAGCATGAAAGGGTCAAAAAGTGGTCATTTCAAAGTGTTACCCACTTAAAGATGCCTCAATAATTGTGCACTCAAAATTGCTGGTACTTATGGACAAATGTCCCAGTGGTCGTGCACAAATGTCCCAATAGTTGTGTGCAAATGGACTAATTATGAAGCAAAAAAAGCTAAAAAATAATTAGCTATTGGTAAATGTCAAACTTATTAATGAGCTTTTAGTTATCATTTTGTTGACTCACTTAAGATTAATAATTGGGCAGTTAGGTGCATAAAAAATTCTATTAGAACAAGCTCAACAACTAGTACACTTCCCCTATTCAATAAATTTGGTATGTATATAAGAATAAGAATGCCACCTTTTTGTACTTCCAACTTCATCCACTCTATATTTTATTACATTATCTAATTATTAGGTGAATATAGATAATTGACAATACCCTAGAATGACTAAAAGCTTAATTTTAATTGAAGCATTTATCAAGTTATTTCTATCAAATCAAAATCGCTTTGAAGAATGCGTCAAATAAAATCTTAAATAACTTTCTAGATCTAATAAATCATTTATTGGAGATGAATGTAATTAATGTAGTTGATTGTGATTCTAAGTCATCTTCACCCATTTTCATAGATTATATAGACTAGACAAATTTTTACTTATAATTCGTTGTTCATTTTAGGCCAGTTCAGTCATCCATAATCAAGTCATGTACTCAAATTTCCATTATATCAAATTCATGGATGGTATCCTTAGCTCTAAAGGATATAGGTTTGATATTTTTGTTCCAGGTCTTAGGTCTTGGGATTTGTGGATGACATCCAAACTTCTGGAGTCTAAGCAATGTTGAAATTGCCACTCATGAGAAAATTAACCTCATAAATAGAAATTTTCCTTTTGCCTTAATATAAAAAATTAATCCAAATATTTTCCCAACGTGAGCCTCCAACTTTCATAATCTGCTGTGAAAAATGGGATAAATTGCATGAGACGCTCCCATTTCACCCATCTACTATGCCACTGGTTGATGCACTTCAAAACAAGATCCTCAAAGTATCATGTTCTTACTATAAGTTTGCTAAGTATGTTGGAGAGAGAGTCATAGGTGTAGGTGAGGAGATAGTGGGAAGTGTGAAAATTTCTATTGCAGTCACTGATTATTAATCTCCTATCTTATAAAGATTATTTGATTAATAAATAACAAAAAATAACACAACTGCAACTTCACCAAAAAATACAGAAAGAAATATGCAACACAATAACACAATATTTTTGGACAAATTGTCCCTGGAAAAACCCCGAAGGGAAAACTAGTACTGCATATGAGAAATATATTAAACTTCAGCAAATTAAGAGATACAAAATTCCTTGCCTTTTAGTGGCAGAACTCAGACAATCTCCTAACTTCTCCTGCTGATATTCCTCCACTGCTATCTCCCAAACGCTATCATTGTTCCCTTACTAACACTACATGACTACTTGATGCAAGCTTATTCTTCCACTTGTTGTCCTCCAAACACCCCTTGACCCCCTTTTATACTACTCTCTTTGTTTCTAGTTACTTCTAGTTGCTAGAAGTTTCGCCATGCTAGAAGTTTCTACAAACTAGAAATTTCTACAAACTAGAAGTTTCTACAAGGAGTCAAATAAATAATTATTAGCAAATGGAAGAACAACTGTCCAAGCTACCAAACTAACACTACCTCTTAGTGAGGAATTTGTTCTACAAGACACCCAACTTATCTCTGAAGAAGATGAATTTTTCCTTCCCCAATGCCTTTGTCAAAATATCTGCTACCTTCTCCTCTGTAGGTATGTATTGTAGCTGAACAATCCCCCATTGTACACAATCTCTGATGAAGTGACACTTGATATCTATATGTTTAGACCTATCATGAAACACTAGATTCTCAGACAACTTGATGCAACTCTGATTGTCACAATATATCACAGTAGTCTTAACTCTCTGACCAAACAAGGCCACTAGCAACTTCTGAAACCATATAGCTTCACATGTCACCATGCTAGCTAATATTATTCTGCTTCTGCTAAAGTCAGAGCTACATACTTCTACTTCCTTCTGAACCAAGAGACAACTCCTGATCCCAAACTGAAACAACATCCTAAAGTGCTCCTCTTGTCCATTGTACTTCCTGGCCAATCTACGTCAGTACATCCTATTAACTTGATACCTTCACCTTGAACATATCTGATCCCATACTCAACTGTACCACAAAGATAACGTAACACATGCTTTGCCACCATCCAATGCACTCTCTTTGGCTCCACCATGAACTGACTAAGAGAGTTTACTGCAAAGGCTATATCTAGCCTAGTGTTGACCAAATATATGAGGAAACCAATCAACTACCTGTATAAGGTGGGATCTACATCATTCTCCTTAGAATTATCTACCTTCCTCCAATTTGTGATCATAGGTGCATACATGGCTTTGCAATCCTACTTCTTGAATCTCTTCAAGATTTCAATGCAATATTTCCCTTGCCCAAGGAAAATCTCTCCATCTGTCTGCCACACCTCCATGCCTAGAAAGTAGTGCATAAGTCCTAAGTCCTTCATCTCAAATTCTGTTGCAAGGTCCCTCTTGCACTCCTCTATGAGCCCTAGTGAACCTGTTAGAAACAAGATGTCCACATTTAGAACAAGAATGAGTATCTCACCCCCAACCACCAAGTAGTAGAGGTTAGCGTCTGCCTCACTCTTCACAAAGCCCATTTCCTACAAGTAATTATCAGTGCGCTCATACCACGCTATGGGAGCCTGCTTGAGTCCGTACAAAGCTTTCTTCAATCTCCACATGTGGGTCTCTTTGATGTGTGCTACAAAGCCTTCTGGTTGTTCTGTGTATACCTCCTCCTTTAACTCACCATTAAGGAATGTTGTCTTGACATCCATTTGATAAATTTTCCATCCCATCTGTGTTGCAAATGAGATCACAGCTCACATATAGAAGTATACCTGGCCACTGGAGCAAAAATATCCTCATAGTCTATTCCCTCCTTTTGAGAGAACCCCTTAGCCACAAACCTTGCCTTGTATTTCTCGATGCTACCATCTGCACCATGCTTGATCTTGTGGATCCAGTGTGATCCAACCACTACCCTATCTGTTGGTCTAGGCACTACCTCCCACACATCGTTTTGCATTATTGAAGTATATTCCTCAACCATTACATCTCACCAAACCTGATGTTGTGCAGCTTCCTGATAACTAGAAGGCTCACTATCTACCAACTGACTGACTAAAGCCACATAGTCATTAACCTTGGTTGGTTGTCTTCTCTCTCTAGTACTCCTGCTAGGAGTTCCCACAAACTCCTGAGTATCCCTCTGTTGAACCTCACAGTTCCTATTTCCAACTGTAGAGGATGAAATATCAACCTCCATATCTCTTTGATGCATTTCCTGCTACACCAGTTGCTCCATACTCTATGATCTCTTACCACCTGAGCCTATGTTGGTACTAGTAATTGTACTCGAGCTTTGTTGCCCTTGACTTGGTTGAGCTATCCTTGGAGCTTATGTTGGTTTCTCACTCTGATCATCTGCTAGCAAATCTTTGGACCTCCTGAATGCCTTATCCTCCATGAACTTGACATCACGCTGAATAATGATCCATTTGGTCCCTGGAATGAATATCCGATAAGCCTTTCAGGTTTCACTGTACCAAAAAAAGTACCCCCTCTCCGCACTCTAATCTAACTTGGTACGTGTATCCTTTGGAATGTGACAATATGCCAAACTTCCAAAAATTCTAAAGTGACTGACATCTGGCTTCTTACCTGTGAAAGCCTCCTCTAGTGTCATCTTGTCTAGTACCTTATGTCGAACCCTATTCTGTATGTATACATCTATACTACATGCCTCTGCCCATAAGTAGCATGGCATATCCTCGTCATGTAGCATGGCCCTTGCTACCTCTGATATAGAATGGTTCTTCCTCTCAGCAACCCCATTTTGTTATGGTTTGTAAGGAACAGTCCACTCCCTCTTGATTCCTTTGCTGGTACAGTACTCTAGGAACTCTTTCCCTTTGTACTCCCCTCCATTATCTGACCAAAGAACCTTTATCTTCTTTCCTGCCAAATTCTCCACAAGAGATTTGAACTCTTTGAAGCGACTGAAAACCTCATCCTTGGTCTTCAAGAAGTATATCCAGGTCTTCCTAGATAAATCATCAATAAAAGTAACAAATTACTCGTATCCTCTGAGAGACTTCATCGACATTGGTCCACATATATCAGAATGTACTAAATCAAGAATACCCTCGGATCTAGTGTCACTTCTTGGAAAAGATTCTTTCGCAAACTTCCCCAACACACATTATCATGCTCTGTGCTCACCTCAGGAACACCTGTCACTGTCTCACGAAGCAATCTAAGTGCTCCATGATGTATATGGCCCATCCTCCTATGCCATATCTCTCCAAGATCTCTAGGGTTACTACTGCTGACAAGTGCCTTAGGAGAATCAAACTGCAATCTATAAAGGCGACCGCTCCTAACTCCAATAGATACTGGTGATTCCCAATCTTTATGCTTAATCAAAACATGCATCCCTCTAAAGAGAAAATTATACCCTTTATCTTGAAGGACAGATACAGAAACCAAATTCATACCTAAGCCTGCTGGCACATACAACACATCATGAACGAGAATCACTTTCCCATTCTCCCTCTGAAACTGAACAGTCCCTTTCCCAACTGAGTTGAGCTTGGACAAGTTTCCCATAGAAATCTGGATACTGGTGTTCTCCTCCTTGTAAATGGAGAAGTACTCTCTAACTCCTATCATATGAAATGACGCCCCACTATCTATGTACCAAACACTCTGTGAGGTTGAGCTAATCATGCAAGCAATGAGTGTGAACTCATCCTCCAATCTACTCGAGAGTTCATCTGCACTTGTTGAAGCCGCCACTTGCTTCTTACCCTTCCTTTGCGGGAAATCACTGACATAGTGGCCAAACTCGTGACAACCAAAGCACTTGACCTTAGATAGGTCCTTCTTCTTCTTACTTTGTGAGTTTGATCCTTTTCTAGACCCCTTCTTTGCTTTCCCCTTAACCGCTAGGACAACATTTTCCTGTTCCACCTTACTTTTCTGACTCTTGTTGTTGGCTCCATTGACAAGAATTAGTCTAAGCTCCTCCTGAGTGAAATCACTCCATAGTAGATCCCAGCTAGGTAAGGTGTCTCGTCCATTAATAACTTGAACAAAGACATCCCACTGCTTAGTAAACCCATTTAGGGTTGTTCTTACTAGCCCGTCTTCATCCGGCTTATCTCCAACAACTGCTAACTCATCCTTGACAAGTCTAAGCCCAGTGAGGTAACTTGTAACATCTTCTCCCTTGTTCATCCAGGTATTCCTCAACTTTTCTCTGAGAATCAGCTTCCGGCTAGTGGTAGCATTTTGGTACAGATTCAGAATGGCATCCCACATCTTCTTCGCTGTATCTAACTTTGTGATATGTGGAACAATATGGTCCTTGACACCATCAAGGATTATCCTCCTCGCCTTGGCATCATCCTTCTTGTATGTTGCAAGTTGTACTGGATCTGTAGGTACAACTATAGTACTGGTAACATATTCCTTGATACCATTCTCTTCCAGCAATAAAAAAATTTTGGCCTTCCACACACCAAAATTTGAGGCACCATCCAATCTATCCTGATCTCTCAAACCAACTGAGGCCATCTCAAGAAATAAAAGAAGTAACAATTCTAAAGAGGTCAAACTAGGTTTTATAAACCCTCAATTTCTTTCCTTTGCCTAGGGTAAACCTTTTCTATGGGCCTCAACTTAGCTCTGATACCATGTGAAAAATTCTATTGCAGTCACTGATTATTAATCTCCTAGCTTATAAAGATTATTTGATTAACAAATAACGAAAAATAACACAATTGCAACTTCACCAAAAAACATGGAAAGAAATATGCAACACAATAACATAATATTTTTGGACAAATTATCCCTGGAAAAACCCTGAAAGGAAAACCAGTACTGCAGATGAGAAATATATTAAACTTCAGCAAATTAAGAGATACAAAATTCCTTGCCTTTCAGTGGCAGAACTCAGACAATCTCCTAACTTCTCTTGCTGATATTCCTCCACTACTGTCTCCCAAATGCTATCACTGCAAGACTACTTGGTGCAAGT
Source organism: Thuja plicata (assembly GCA_018584345.1). Lineage (NCBI taxonomy): Eukaryota > Viridiplantae > Streptophyta > Pinopsida > Cupressales > Cupressaceae > Thuja > Thuja plicata. The sequence continues at coordinate 2,793,710 of MU226188.1, forward strand.
TTCTTCTTCCACAAGTTGTCCTCCAAATTCCCCTTGACCCCCTTTCATACTACTCTCTTTGTTTCTAGTTACTTCTAGTTGCTAGAAGTTTCCCAATGCTGGAAGTTTCTACAAACTAGAAGTTTCTACAAGGAGTCAAATAAATAATTATTAGCAAATGGAAGAACAACTGTCCAAGCTACCAAACTAGCAGGAAGGAGATGAGTAGAGGTCTAAAACATGGTGAACTCTAGTTATATAGTTCATTTATATTTAGAGAACATGTAAATTTTGAAATATTTATAAATATTTGCATTTAATTTGTATATTTGAGTGATAAATTGTACGTTTAAGTGTGTTTGTGTGTAAAAGTTTGAATTAGAGTGTGTAAGGGTGATAGTATGTTCCTTGTAAAATATATAGATTATTTAGAATTAGCAAATGTGAGAATTTTGTAATGTTTGAAAATGAATCAATTTAAATACAAGTGTATAGTAATATTTTGTATGTTCATCTATGTAGTAATTGATGTATGGGATGTTCAGTTATTGGTGATGAATGAATTGTTAAATTTGTAATTTTGGATTTGATTTAGGTGAAATTTTTTGTTGTTGGTTTGTGTGTTGCTTGTAAAATAGAGTATTAAAATAGTTAGAGTACGTTGATTCGTAACTGAGTTGTTTAATTTGAGTAGGTATAACAAGTTGCAATTTAAAGGAATGGTTGAAATGTTGTGAGAAGAATATGATGTATAGTTATGTTGAAGGGAGGATGGGATATTTTCAGTGGTGTGAAATTGAGAATGAAATGATGAAGTTGTGAGGAACAGAAAAATTTTAAAAATTTATTGTACTATTTTATTAGAGTATGTAACTTGGTCATTGAATAGTGAATGCATGAGTTGTATAGTATATGAAGAATTAAGGAATGCTTGAAATTCAATTTCTTTTAAAAATATTATTTTTGAATAGGAAAGGGTGATAGGATGGTGCATGTGAAATATGTAGATTATTTTGAATTAAAAGATCTATGTTGTTATTCATGTGTGGGAAGAAGTTATTAGTAATAAGTTAATTGTTTGATTTGTAATTTTTAGTATAATTGGGGTAAAGTTCGTTGGTGTTGCTTTGTGTGTCATTTGCAAAGTAAAGTATTAAAATAAATAATGCAAAAATGAACATTTGTCTTTGGAATTCTATTTTGTAAGCATTGAAAGTGGAACACAAGTTAAGTTCTATCTGTAAATTTACACGTGGTTGGTAGGTCTTCTATGAATAAGAGTACAATTAAAAAATAGTAAATATTTGATTTCACAATATTTTTTAATAAAGGATATAATAGCATTAACAATTAGGCCATGCATCCTTCAAAGTTATTTAAATTGTAGATTTAATCATCTTTGTGTGTAAAATTTTGAATGGTTAAAAGTGATTAAATTTAAGTACAAGTGCACAATAAAGTTTTGTCTAATTATCCATGTAGTTATTTCAAGAAGTAATCCAATATCTATCTCTGGCCATTGCAGCATAAAGAAGGAATTTGAAATGGTTGAGAATCCCAACAGTCATCGGTTACATTGACGATTGGGCTTCAGGGCGTGTCAGAACCGTTACACCAGCAACCTCAAAGAGTAGGGGATGCGCTTTTTAGTAGAGTAATCCTTCAGGTAGAATGGGTAGCCAAAATACTATATAGCATCTTCTACATTGCTAGAGTTATGTGATGGCAATAGATACTCAGCGATAAATTTGATGGGCTAATAGAATGATTAAAGAATGATGTGTAGAATGGTCCATTAAACTGTGCAGTTCAACACTTTTGGTGCAGATAAGTAAAAAGGTGGCAACAAAACCTCATTTAATGCATCTTGCTCATTGCAAATCACATACGAGCCATAGAAAAATTAATGTGATCCTTAGCCATCCCCATTCACGACTTGATCTCATACCAAATGAAGGAAAGGAATACTTTAAGTGATTTATTTGATACCACTTTGTGCCTTTATACAATGCCAAAAGCAATTTACTAACCTATGATTTGGGCAATTATTTAACCAGGATAGTTATACAATCAAACAACTTTTAACAATGTAATACAATTATATAGTTACGCTAACAATAAAAAGAACAAAGATCTTATAAAGAGAAAGAAGAATTAAACCTTGTAAAGTTGTTTTTTTTTTTCAAAAGACCTTAGCACCGAAAAGTCATATCAACCCTTAAAATAGGGGAAAATGATTAGAAAAGGTTGAGGGAAGTTGAGGGAAATAGTTTCAAGTGGATTCTAGAATAGGATATTTTGTTAGGGGTCCAAATATTTTGAGGAGAGTAGGAACTATGCAAGGAAGAATCTAGTAAAACGTGATGAAGAAATTGGACGTTGGACTCATATAAGTCTAGATCAACAAGAGAAATCTAGAAAAAATAAATAAATAAATAGAGAGGAATAGGAATTTGTGAAGAAAAATTATGAGACAAGATATTGAATTATTGAATGTGGATGCAACACAAATACCCACATCGACTGTGAAATTCTACATGGGTGAAGATACTGGGGATATAGAGTTTTGGAATGATTTATAATAAAAGTAGATAGGAAGAAGGGATAAAGGGAGAGTACTATAGAATATCCTCTAAAACATCAAAAGTTTGTAAAAGTGGGTGATGGAATAAAGTGAAAATAGTGAAGGTGGAGTGGATGTTAGGATTGGTAATGGGAGATATCTAGATCCTCTATGAAATCTTGAAGTGGGTGAACTAGGGGATGCATAGGAAATTCAAGAAAGAAGGGAATGAAGGGAGAACATAGAAATTTATAGATTTGGGTTTAAAATACACAAGAAAGAATAAAGAAGAGAATCAAATGGATGAAGAAAATAACACTTGCATAGACAATTTATTTTAGGAAGTTAGATACTTGATTTGGATATTTGGTTGAGAATGAAAATATTTAGATCCACACCTAAATTCAACAAATTCATATAAATTTAGCAAATCAACAAAATAGTCTCCAACTTAGGATTTTCTCGTAGTTTTTTAAACTTTCATCATATGGCATGAATGCAAAGGATAGAAAGGAATAACACTTAGTTGATCTCATGAAAATATTCTCAATGTATTTATAAATGATGGAGACTCACAAGGCCAATTACTTGGGAGAATTAAATTTAGAAAAAATTAGACATAGTCATTTATAGGTTACCTAAACAATCCATTGCAAATAGGTTACCAAAACAATCCATTGCAAATATGTTTCTATTTCCATATTAGTTCAGTAAAATTACCTTAGGATATAACTCCCAAATCAAATGAGATTTACCATCTCCATAAATATTAGTCGGACAATACTATTAATCTACAAACACTTATTGGGATTCACCAAAACCCATTTTTTTGAAGAAAGTGTGCATCCTTACCATTAAAATCATGTATCTTGATATATTAATCTATTATTAATGTTTTCAATATCATTATTGGTTAGAAAATCGTCCTTACAAGATTGAGTCTAAAAATGTTCATCTTGTTATGAACCATGTATTTATATGATATATGCAATGTTATATCTAGAGGTATGATAAATAGACAAAATAACACTATGTATATTCATAAAATATTTTGTTAATATATGGTTTAAAGAATGACCTCCTCTAATACTTATTATTCTCTTGTCTAAGAAAATTAATGTTTTCCTTGTGTGCATATTAAATGTGGTGGTATCATTGCCAATATATGGTTTGGAATGTAAACAATGAGTTTTGTGATCAAATGATAAATACAATCATCATATATATGTATGTAGCTAAGTTTATGGTTTCATCTAATTTGAGAACTAAGCAAGGATCGAAAGGTGATGCAACATTTCCCTTGCATTCCTTTGATCCATAAATGCACCAATACTTATAGAAATCATGAATAATCCTCAAATATATCAACATATGTAAATAACTAATGCCACTGATGACCCTAGTTTTGAAGAAATTATGTTGAATGTTGAAGGGGCTGGGCAACCTATAGATTTTTTTTTATGCTAATGACATCCCTAAGGAGGTTGATGGTGGTTTCTATATCAAAATTCTGGTTGAGGTTGTAAAGGAAGTTGAGTTTCCCCCTGTGGATGGGACTTTGGATATGGCAATTATTCTCAGGAATATTTTTGATGTCCAATCCAAGTTAATTAACTAGATTATTTTTGAAATTAAGTCAGATAAGGACAATTTGAATTCCCTAATTTCTAAGGTTAATGAGTCTCAGCATCTTGGTAATCCGCATTTGCATAAGGATGGATCTAGTAAAATGTTGTCTCTTATTCAGGCAGTTGCCAAAGATGTAAATGTCATGAAGATAGATTAGGAGGAGAAGTTTAGGGTGTTGGAGGACACCATCTAAAAAGTTCACAACAAGCTCAAGGTAGTGGTCTTTGTTAGCAAACCTCTATAGTTTAGAGTAGCACTCCTCTATAGTTTAGAGTAGCACTATAGGGATAAAAATGCTTAATGAGAAGTCCTAAGTCCTCAAAGATGGTGCTAATAAAAAGAGTAAGTATTTGTTTCAAGCTATTGATGTTGTTGGTCAGGATTTGGGTGTTTTTTGTGGTCAAGTTAAAATATGTCTGGTTTCTTTGCAAGGACTCATAATCACTCAAAAGGTGTTGTTGATATTTTCCAAAATATCTATAATGTCATGGATATGTATGATAAAGTTATTGACAAGATAATGGAGGGTGCCAAAATACTTAGGGAGCTCCAGTAATGTGGCTTGGTTCTTTGACCCTATTTCATTTATTTTCCTCTTTTTTGGCTAGTGGTTTTTTGTTGAGTTTAGTTTTCTACTCTTTTGATGTTGGAAACTTTTTGTTGTAAAGGGTTTTAAGATCCATTGAAAACCTATTTTACCTTAATAAAAAAATAACGATTCTACCACTCTCAAGTTCTTCACAATTATGTGAGTACACACATTTTTATTTAGATAATTATATTCTCAAATGTTTTATTTCAAAAACAATGATCATAGTATCTGCATTAGAATCAAGAGAGATTCAAATTTATGACTCTTGTGAAAGTGGTTTGGATAGGAGTCCATCAAAAAAATTTCCTCAATAAAACCATTCAATCTATGAGCCTTGATCCAAGCTAAAAATATTTGTAAGCTTTGAAGCTTATAGATCTCCCCTGAAAGGTCTTTGTAGGAAATATTGCCACTAGAGGAGTGTTGAATGACTTTATCCATGATGCAAGACCAATTGATATCTATCTAGTAGATAGATCATATAAATGTTATCATTTGATTATAAAATGTCCACACATGATACAAAACAATTGTTGAGAAATTATGTATATGTATAATAGGAATTGAACATGCTACATCTAGATACTGTAAGTATTCACATCAAGATCATAGGTAAATTTACCAAGGATAATAATACTAATATGATCATAAAAATTTGAAGTTAATGATGGCTATGAAATTGTACCCACATAGAACATTCCTAAGTGTTACTTGTTCCTTTCTTAGTCACTAGATTCAAGTAGTCAACTTGAGAGTTACATTCAACTCTAGGAGTTACTTTTGAAGCAAAGCATGTAGGTTGGACTATGGTTTTGATACTTGTTTTCTCTCATTGTTTAGTAGATGGTAAATAGTTTCCTCAAGTTTTTGGGCCTCTATATTGAAGTCTTTCACATGACATGATAACCAACAAAACATTAGTCCCACATTGATATTGTGGAATGTGAAACTGAAGTTTAAATGTTCCACTTTACTAAATTTTCATCTATCACATTTTTGTCACAATAGTTTGGTGGGCCAACTATAATTGGTTTACAACCTGAAAGAATTGATTTACATCTGTTGCATCTACATGTCCTATTGCTTCTTAGTCTTCGATCAAATAGAATTTAATTTGTAATGAAACAACTTGTAAATATGGTATGTAAATACTTAAGAATATGTCACTTGCAATGGGAAACCCTTCTAATGATTTTAGAAATATACGTCTTAAAAATAATTATAAGTTAATCTCTTATAATTAAATTTGTTGTAACATGACTATCTTTAAAAAAAAAATTCATTTAAATTAATAAATTAAAATACCATTGAAATTATATTTTCTCATAAATTATCCTAATTCTCAAAATTTATCACATCTATGATATATTTATAACTTTAATAATCAAATACTACCTAAAAAATGTTGAAAATATACATATATAATACTTAACATACAAAACTATGACTACCCACTAATATAGAAATTATGACTACCCACCAATATATAACACATTGATTGTATTCATAAATCACGTTCAAATTTCAACGCTATCATAACCAAGATGACTTTGTCAATGTTATCAGACGAATAATGCGCGAGGATAATTGAATAGCACCTTCCTCGTGGCTTTTCACATGAAATACAATCATAATACCAGATATTACGTTATCTTTGTTTTCAGCAAAGTTTTTATATTTCTATTACTTGACGTCAGATACAGAAATAGTACAAACTGCGTAACGGAAAATGGAAACAATGCCAACCGGATGAGGAGCGGAGCTGAGAGATGCATGGATCTCATGTTTTCATTACAGCTTATGAGATTTAGTGTTTCTCAATTCTTGTGGAATCTCCATTATCATCCTTAAATTTGGCGTCCATAATTATGACACTTTTACTCAGGTCAGAAAACTCTGTTAATGCTTAGTTTACACATCATTAAATAGAAGCCCAGTTTCCACTACGTGAAAAGCATGACTGGTTATTGGATTCATACTCAGGAACAGCTCCAACTTGTACAAACAGCTTTCTACCTATTTATCGACAAGAAGTTCTAAATTGTTCTAGTGACATGACCAAAGAGATGTTGGATAAGAAAATTTGTGTGTTTTATTTGATAGAAATAGTTTCTGTTTGTTCAATGTTGGTATTCTGTAAAGCAGGCTTTATAGGTGAGGAGGAAGGGTGGCAGGAGGGAAGTGGTACATGGTATGGCCCTCCCCCTCCCGATGGGGATGGAAGCGAAGGTAATATTAAATACCTCCACTCTTCGTCACCTTTTCCTTTGACATGCCTGATTTAAGAGTTTTTGGATAGCTAGATCAAGGCCTAGCATCATGTAGCTATCACCCCATTCAGGTTCCCTGCGAAACATCAGTGGCTTGCCTTCTAATCATTTTAATGGTGATTAGATGTCTCTTTGCTCATGTTTTGGTAAGTTTAGATGCCCAACAAAACCTATTATGTACAAGATTTATGATCCCTTCAAACAAACTTACTTTAATCAGAACAAATTGACACATATTGTAGTTTCACCTAGCTTCTTCCACATACTCTCTTCAACATTATAGATAGAAGAATTCAGTGGGTCTTTTACTTCCTATTTTTCTGTTGGCAGCAGGTGGTGCATGTGGATATGGAGCACTAGTGAAAACAAACATGTTTGATTCAAGAATAGCAGCAGTGGGTCCAGCTCTCTTTGTTGAAGGGAAAGGCTGCGGAGCTTGCTATCAGGTATATAACTGTTGTAGAATATTTAGCATTTTACTTATCCTTTTTCTCTAAGAATGGCGCACTAGTGTAATCCATAATAGAGTACAACTTAAAAAAAAACCCAACTTTAAAATACCCAGCTGGTTTTTTAAGTGGGTATTAAAGTTAAGATTTGATATGGTAGAGGAGTATCTAATAAACGAAAAAATACAGGTAAAATGCAAGAGTGGAATATGTTCGCAAACTCCTGTGAATGTGGTGGTTACTGATGAATGTGGGGGATGCAGCGAAACACATTTTGATCTGAGTGGCAATGCCTTTGCCAGCATGGCATATCCTGAGAATGCTACGGAGCTTCTCAATGAAGGCCTTGTGGATATCTCCTTCAGAAGGTACAAACTTTCATATCACACAGTTTAGTTTTTTGTTTTGTTTTCTAGGGGTTGTATTGATGAGATGGCTTATGATTACATAGGGTACCTTGTTATTATGAAGGAAAGAACATTACCTTCAAAGTTAGTCCAGATGCTTCGGCTTACTGGTTCTCTGTGTTGATTGAGTATGTGGATGGCACTGGTGATATTGGGGCTGTCTATCTGCAGCAGGTACTCACTTTCAACAGTTGTAACTTTTGATTTCTCATTAATCATTAATCATGTGTTGTGGATTTGGTTTTGAAAGGAACTTATGTGTTTTTCCTGCAGGCAACGTCTGATGGGTGGGAAGAAATGGCAGAGCAATCGGGAGCTGAGTGGGCTTTCAATAGCGAGTCATATCTGAAAGCTCCATTTTCTATTCGCTTGGAATCTCTTTCTTCAGGAGAAACACTGACTGCTTATGAAGTTATTCCTCAGAGTTGGAATGCTGGGGATACATACACATCACTTGTCAATTATGATCCAACCCTTATGGAAGAAATTTAAAACTATAAGCATATTAGTCACTAAATAGATAATAATAAGTATCAAGGTGTCGCTTTGTACTAGGTAATACTCGCGCAGTAAAGATTCTTTTATGTAGAAATGGAAAAGAGCATAAGATAAATTAAGAGTATTGTTGTTTTTAGTCTTATAAACTATTTTTCTAAGCTCATTAAATCTTTTATTTCATTTCATTGACATCTTCATTACTACGACACACATACTAAAATATTTCTGCTCAGCTATTTATTTATACAGTATTTATACCCAAGCCACCAATTTTTATTTTAATTTGTTATGACGTGTTTTAGCTTCCTAATACGAAAACAATAAAATCTAATAGGTAGCTTGTTCGAATTGGTGTTCTTAGCAACTGGTTAACATGGTGGATGAACACATGTTTTGTATTTTTATTTATTATTAATAAATTAAAAATAAATCTATTATGATTGTCAATTTAATTTATGAATACAAAAAGATATAGTCAAAACTATTGCAATCTCTCTCAACGATGTAGCTTTTGTCTTTTAGTCTACAAGTTAAGGTTAACTATGTGAGATTTTATAATAGACTTACATGTACTTTAGCACAAGAAGCTCTCGCCAATTAAGTCAAACCCCAATCTGTCAAACAAATTAATTATAACTAATATAAATATATAAATTTTTTAGAGAGATATTTTAAGATTCAGTGTTTTCTAACATATTCTTTCCTATATTTAGTTATTTTTTATATAAAAATTTCATTCATTTAAATTGTTATAAATATATAAATCAATTAATTATATAGATAAATAAAAAGTTTTTTTATTTTTTATAATTATTTGTTTTTCAAAAATCAATTTTTTAAGTAGTCTAATAGATCATTAAAATTTTGAAAAGATTTCAATTCAAATCTTAATTTATAATTGCAATAAAATAAAATAAAAAAATAAATTCAATCTAACTATATACTATTGTTTTATTCATGTCAATTCTATTTTTTTTAATATATATTTTCCACCTCATTTTAAATTTTTATTTTCTTTTTCTCCCCTTTGAATAAATCTAAACAAATAAATATATATTATGTTTATCTATTAGTTTTATTCTTTTACTATAATTTTTTAAACATATTACATATTTTTTCTTATTTTTCTTTTTAAAATCATGAGTTGTAGAATAACTTCTATAAGTAAGCATTAAAAGTGTCTAATTATTTCTCCAACGATTATTATAGATTTCATAGTTCATGCACATAATAATTTAATAAATTTGTAAAACATATTAGCTCTTAAGAGTAGACTAGATGGTCGAGCCCTTGTAAAACATAGATGATGGTCATTGGTTCAAATCCCTTGAATTAACCTCACATGGGTGAAAGGAAGTTCATGTAAATAAAGGTTATAATGAAATATGTTATGACTTAAGTCACACTAAACAATGTAATCTTTTAAAATTCTTACCTCTATGATTAATTTGTTTTTATCTTTACATTCATTTCTTTTATTTCATTATTTGATTATATTTTTTAACAGTATATTAGTCATGTAATTTCATTTATTTTTAATAGGGCGTATTAGGGCTTAAATTTATATGTCCCACTAAGTAATCTAATGGAAAAGAGATAAAGCGAGCAACTTGTATAAGGTGTGGCCTCCTAAAGAGAAAAAAATATTATCATATCAATTAAGGTCACTCATTGCTTGTGTCTATATTCTCTTTTCCCTATGGCCTCAAAGCTTCCCTCTACCCAAACTACAATGACCAATTATATGTAGGAATTAAACAAGAGAAGAGAATAAGATATAATTAATGAATAAGTAAATAAATAAAACCTGAATAGTTTATGATTGGATATTACTCTAGTTACTCAGGAGTTTGTTGGTAGTCCAAATTGTGTACCTTTTAAAACAAAACAAAAAAGATAACGAAAATAAGCACATCATTTATAAATAGAAATATTGCAAAAGTTTTTAAAAAGGGGAAACACAATATTAATAATATTAGATACTAGCTCTATCCTTCATGTTGTAAATTTTAGCTTCCATATAGAAACCTTCTAATGAAGTCACCACCAATGGAAAGCCCAAATTGTCTGGGAGTTGGGGAATCCTATTGTGGTGGTTGTTCGATGTGTTCATACAATGAGAAGCCTAAACCTCATACTAGAAAACATAATTTAACTCATAATGACCAGTTTGATATTATGCATACTAGCACACATAAAGATTACAATTGATAATGTTGAGTCTATTGTATATAATTATCAAGAGGAAAGAACATTAAAGTACCTTTAAGACTTCTTTCTATTGTTACCTCCAAATACTAAATCACAAGCAGTCTCTTTGCTTGGCTATTTGCATGTCTAATGTAATGCTTCTGCAAATTCCACAAAATAGTGCATTATCTTGTGCTTTGGCTTTGGCTTTTTGTTATGACGTCTTTTAGCTTGCTAATATGAGAAAAATAAAATCTAATAAGTTGCTTGTTTGAATTGGTGTTCTTAGCTACTGGTTAACATGGTGGATGAACACCTTTTTTGTATTTTTATTTATTATTAATAAAAAAAAATTTAAAAATCTATTATGATTCTCAATTTTATTTATGAATACAAAAATATATAGGAAAAACTATTGCAATCTCTCACTTTTGTCTTTTAGTCTACAAGTTACACTTAACTATGCAAGATTTTATAATAGACTTACAAACTCAATTTTACTTTAGCACAAGAAGCTTTCGCCAATCAAGTCAAACCCCAATCCGTCTGACAAATTAATTATAACTAATATAGATATATAAATATTTTTAGAGAGATATTTTAAGGTTTGGTGTTTTCTAACGTATTATTTCCTATATTTAGTTACTTTTATATAAGAATTTCATTCATTTAAATTGTTATAAATACATAAATGAATTAATTATATAGATAAATAAAATGTGTTTTATTTTTTATAATTATTTTATTTTTCAAAAAATTAGTTTTTAAGTAGACTAATAGATCATTAAAAATTTGAAAATATTTCAATTCAAATCTTAATTTATAATTTCAATAAAATAAAAAAAATCAATCTAACTATACTATTGTTTTATTCATGTCAATTCTATTTTTTTAATATATTTTTCCACCTCATTTTACATGTTTATTTTCTTTTTCTCCCCTTTGAATAAATCTAAACAAATAAATATATATTATGTTTATCTATTAGTTTTATTCTTTTACTATAATTTTTTAAACGTATTATAGAATTTTTCTTATTTTTCTTTTTAAAATCATGAGTTGTAGATTAACTTCTATTTGAGTAAGCATTAAAAGTTTCTAATTATTTCTCCAATGATTATTATAGACTTCATAGTTCATGCACATAATAATTTAATAAATTTGTAAATAATATTAGCTCTTAAGAGTAGACTAGATGGCCGAGCCCTTATAAAATATAGATGATGGTCATAGGTTCAAATCCCTTGAATTAACCTCACATGGGTGAAAGTAAATATTTTTTAATAGGGTGTTGGAGACACCTAAAATTGACCAAGTGTCTCTTAAACATCCAAATCTACAAATCTCAGCCAATTGCCCTAAATCTCATCAAAATGCATCAAAATGGATTAAAATCAATCAAATGGACATTTATCAAGGAAATTTGACAAAATCAAATTAAAATCAAAGGATTAATTAATAATGAAATCAAATAATCAAATTTAAGCCTAAAAGGGATCAATCTTGAATTATATAATTGATTTTAATCAATTAATTGTATAGTTTTAAATCAAAAACCAAATCCAACCCATTCACCCTTACTTACATGGCTAATTTAATTAATTGATTGAATTAAATAAATCCTAATTTCTTTCAACTCAATTTGATCAACCAATGAGAATTGAGTATTTTGTCTTCTTGTCCCACCCTTTGAGGACAACCATTTAA
>MU226188.1:2833120-2844953 GCA_018584345.1 Thuja plicata
AGAATTGAGTATTTTGTCTTCTTGTCCCACCCTTTGAGGACAACCATTTAAATGGTCCCCCCATTTGAAACCATTTGAGGGATCAAACTCAACCAAGGATTAACCCATGGTTAATTCACTCTACCCCTACCCTTGGGAATTTGCTATAAATAAAAGCCATTTTCTATGTATTTCATATCCTAGAAATTCAAGTGCAAAGCATCCTTATTATAGGCAATTTGTGAGCAATTGAGAGCATTATGAGCAATTGATAAGCATTTTATCATTTTTGGAAGCAATTGTTGATTTGAGGAGCATGAGCATTTTGAATTAGAATTTCATATCATCTTGAGAATTTGAGCTAGATTTAGGCATTTTATCTTTAAATTTCTCAGTCTAGGATTGTCCTTGAGAGAGATTAAGGCTGAGAGCTCTCTTAACAAAGCTTAGATAGGGAACCATGAGATGTCATGGATTTAATTGCAATTCTTAGATTAAATTGTATTTTCTTTCCATAGAATTGTAGTTTAGAATCCTAATTTCATGAAGGTGTAATTTCTCACACACGGGTGTATTAGGACTTAAATTTATATGTCCCACTAAGTAATCTAATGGAAAAGAGTAATATAGGGTGTCTATATTCTCTTTTCCCTGTGGCCTCAAAGCTTCTCTCTACCCAAACTACAATGATCAATTATATGTAGGAATTAACAAGAGAAGAGAATAAGGTATAATTTATGAATAAGTAAATAAATAAAACCCAAATAGTTTAGGATTGGATATATTACTCTAGTTACTTGGGAGTTTGTTGGTAGTTCCAATTGTGTACCTTTTTTTAAAAAAAAAAAAAAAAGATAACCAAAATAAGCACATCATTTATAAACAGAAATATTGCAAAAGTTTTTTAAAAGGGGAAACACAATATCAATAACATTAGATACTAGCTATATCCTTCCTGTTGCAAATTTTAGCTTCCATATACAAAACTTCTAATGAAGTCACCACCAATGGAAAGCCCAAATTGTCTGAGAGCTGGGGAATCCTACTGTGGTGGTTGTTCGATGTGTTCATACAATGGGAAGCCAAAACCTCATACTAGTAAACATAAGTTAACTCATAATGACCGGATTGATATTATGCATACTAGCACAAATATAGATTAAAATTGATAATGTTGAGTCCATTGTATATAATTATCAAGATGAAAGAAAACTCAAGAACCTTTAAGACTTCTTTCTATTGTTGCCTCCAAACACTAAATAACAAGCAATCCCTCTACTTGACTATTTGCATGTCTAATGTAATGCTTCTACAAATTCCACAAAATAATGCATTATTTGGTGATAAAAGAATTATTTGAGCACGTGGAAGTGACAAGTTCTTAGTCCACATTTTTTTATTTTCGACAAAAGTGGATTCAAAAGTATTGCAATATAAACCAGTGCATGTATTAATATTTAAAAATACTTTTAACATGTATCAGTTTGAATGCATTGACATGTATTCAAAATGTTGAAACATTTACAAAGCATGTGAACTATTTTATTAATGACAAGTTGTGTGATTAGGAATGCACACTATTCTTGTATTTTATGTGCATATATTTAACTAATTCAAAATTAATAATAATTGTCCAATCCAAAAAGAAATGATATATTTAGGGAAAAAAAATTAAAAAATTAGCTAAACATTGTAATTGAATAAAAAACATTAGCTTATATTTTGCAACCCATATTCCAATGTAAAAGAAATACCAATTTTCTAATCACAAAATACTAGTTTATACTTTGCAACACATGTACTAATGCAGACAAGTACCAATTTCATGATCAATACATATTAATATCAAGTTGTAACAAAAACATTAGTGTCCACCTATAAATAGACAAGAACTAACTATAAAAGTAAACCCATTCGTACTCTCATCTATAATGAATTTTTGTCATTCATATATATCTATATAACTTTTCAAATACTTTATTACCCACTTACCCTTACATTCAACTAAGTTGTCTAAATTTTTTAAAATGTTGCTTCTTATGAAAATGATGTGCTCATATTTGTCTCAATATTCTATTATTTCCTCACTATCCATCCTCAAACCTTGTTCCAACCAGGGGAGAGGGGTCAATAGGTGATCAGGGTAAAATAGTTGATCACCCACTTGTGAATATATTATCCAGTCTTACCACACATTTTTACTATATATTGTAATTAAATAATCTACATGTAAATCAAAAAATGTCCAAATGTTGATAAAAATGGACCAATACGTTAACACATGAGAACCTATAAATTTTAGATTACTAACACATAAATAAACTTATTAACAAGTGAAATAAATTATTGTTTTGTCTCAAATAAAATGTCATACTATCTATTGTATGTGTGTCACTTAGAAAATAATATGCTCACTTAATAAAATAAGATGATCACTTAAACAAGTATTGTTATCTTAGTGTACAAATAATATTCTAATGTGTACAACTATTGGGATGGCAATGTATATGCATTAGAGTATCTCATATTAACAATTTGTCTTATCAAAAATATAAAGGGTCATTCCTCACGACTACTGGTCCCTCTCCCTTAAATGCTTTGTATTTTCTCATGAAATGTGTGAGATTGTCAAAAAGTTTTAGCGTTCAACTATTGGTCCCTTTGTGTTGGATATAAGTTGTATATTGTATAATAATGTGTTAATTTTATAACAACAAATATTTTATTTGTGTTGAAGTATTGGTCTTTTTGTGTTGGATATAAAAGTTACGTATAAGGAATATTTATGATTACTAATAGGTATTTGGCCCATTTAAGTTGCATATATGTCATATTTTATATAGAAATACAATATTCTACTAATAACAAATGATATTTTTAAATTCAACTACTAGAGATTTTTAGATTAAGTTTTGGTTGAATCTTTAAAAAGTCATTTTTGGACACGTTTTACTAGGCATGCTATTTTAAGGAGTTGTGTGATGAGTCACACCTTCAAACCTTAGTTGTAGGTAGTTAAGTGTCCATTTTATATTTCTTAAAAAAACTAAAGTCTTACAATATTCCATACAACAACTATATGTTGACAAAGTTAGTCTTAACAACTATTGATCCCTACCTATTATTAAAAGCGTTAAAAGATTCTTATTGTAAGCCTTCTCACTTCACTATTTAATTCAAAGATTCTCAAGCTCTTTAGTTTATTATTTGACTTTAAATGGGGAAATTAGACTAATGCATCTGCATCTTCTCCCGAATCCTTGGCTTGCTCTGATAAGAAATGGAGCAATCTCATTGTACATCCCCTGTATTGAGGCCATTTGCTTTTTTCTGATTTGAAGCTAAATATCAGAGAGATGCACTTCACGTTGAAAAAAATGAAGGCTTGGATAATACCCTGCATCTTCATCTGGGCTGTGGCTCGTCTGCTTCTGGAAAATGTCGGTCATTCTCAGACCTCACTTTCATATAGGATGATGATCGAATATGAGCGTGTGTTGAGAACGACTTACGATCGTTTACCAGAAATTGAAGAGCAGTGTGCCTCTGTTGCAACTGAAGCGCCTCTTCGTCTTCCTCGCCCTTGTTGGTGGATTCCACATGAACTCGACCGAGTCTTTGGAGAATGGGAGCAGGGCAAGGGATCTGCGCCTCTTTTGCCCTTCAATTTCCAACAGGAAGGCAAAAGTTTCAAGGTGGCTTTTTTATCAATATATCCCTACTCTTCAGGACTGCAATCTGAAGTCAGCACCAACCTCATGAACGTCACAGCATCCCTATGCTTGCACATATCTAAGAATGAGAGCACTGTAATCAGTAATATGATGTGGGAAGAATTTAAAATTCAGGTAGGCGCAACTCATCTTTGCATTAACTTCCAAGGAATTTACGCTGAATCAGATAGCGGCAGTCAAAAGTTGTGTATGTTGGGCCGATCGAATGTGACCCTGCGGCAGAGAAATGCCACTGCCTGGTGGGAATGGTGGGCGCCTCCGCTGGTTGAAGATGACAAATTTCTACTTCGTCTACAGATTCCGCCCAACAACGGCCTAACCAGCAGAAAGATTGTTGGGTGGTTGACAAGCTTCCATGCTTCAGAGCATCCCCTGTTTTTTGATCCCGTTGAAATCAGTTTTCCCTTGGATCACTCTCCCTACAAATTTATTACAGAAAGCATGGTTGAAAGCACCTGCAATGCACATTCCCATGAAAATAAACCTGTAGATTTGGAACTGTACGAGGGGCGATATCAACAGTGTGAACTCGTCAAGAAAATGTTGAAAGGGAAGACAGTGGAGGGGATCCCAAATTGGCAATGCAAAGGCCCAGCGGAATATTGTAACAGAGTTGGTCCTTTCTTGGATCAAGGGGGCTTCAGCAGGTCCAGGATTTCCATTCAGGGCTTTGAATGCTTCGATTCCAATGTCAGTGCCGCCATTAAAGTTTTGCCTGGTCCAGAAAGCGACTCCGGGAGTTCTAGATTAAGATCAGTTGGAGAGGATCAAAACAGTATGTGGATCCAGGGAACATGGAAAGAAACGTCCCTAGGTGAGGTTTGTATGGTGGGATGCCTTGCATCTACCCCTGCCCCTGCTTGTGATTTCCTGGTCAGTCTCTACATTCCTACAGCTTTTTCTCTTAAGCAGCGCAATATGATAGTGGGTTTCATTTCTAGCATTCGTAGAGACTCTGGAAAGGCTTTTTATCCTCTTTCCTTTGAGCACCCAATGCAGCCTCGCATGTCTCAGCGTTATGATATGGACAGTCATCTAATTACATACCGTTACACCAAGACTAACATTGCAGAATCTCTCTCCGAGCGAGAAAATTCAATCAGGATGGAAGATCGGATAAGCGGGAGTATATTCAAGTATCCCTTAGGAGAACGATCAAGGGATACTTTCCGTGTCTTAGCGCGTGATCTATCGATGCATTCAACGAGAATTTCCAGTGGGTTTAGTTCAAATGCCATGATGGATTTTGAAATCATCGCTACGGAGGAGTTTATGGGGATGGAATTACCAGATAAGCGAATATGTTCTAAATTGGAAGAAACCAATTCTGTGAGGTTGAAGCAAGACCAAAGGCAGTTGATCAAAGTGGCAGCACAGCTCCAATTGCATGAATTCTTTCCTACTCTGAGTCTGTTCAGGCTCTCTGTTGAGGGTGTGTATGATCAGCAGAGGGGAAAGATGTATCTTGTAGGCTGCCTTGACATTCGGGATCGGGCAGAGATTTTCCACAGCAACAGTAGCAATTATGTAGAAGATGGCCTGGACTGTCAAATTGAAGTGAAATTGCAATACCCACCAACGAATTTCAGGCTTTTGGTAGATCCGTCTGTGAAAGTGTTAATTCAAAGCAACAGAACAGAGAGTGATCCGCTTTATTTGAAGCCAGTGGAGCTCCGTACAGCACCGATCTCGTACAAACGACAGACAGCAGAAGCAATTCCTCGCAGGACATTGGAGGCATTACTGAACATTTTGTCTCTCTGCCTTGCAACTGCATGTATTTTGAGTCAATTGTTGTATGTTGTGCACTGTGCAGAAGCAGCTGCATACATTTCACTTGTCATGGTGGGCATACAAGCTCTGGGTTTCAGTATTTCTCTTACAACTGGGGCAGATTACTTCTATTTTGCAACCTTATATCCCCAATATTCTTGTGGAAATTGGGAACAGCCTTCTCCCATGTTTGGAATTCTAATCAATGTCATCCTATTGCTTGCGTGCATTTCGACAATAGGACTTTTCCAAACTGTTTGGAAGTCTCGTGTTCATCTGGCCCAAGTACCAAGTGAAAAACGGGTGTTGATCTCTTGCGCAGTTTTTTACGCCATTTGTTTCCTTACAGAGATTTATGTTGCCATTGTTAAAGCTCGATCTGATTCTCCTTCCAATTGCAGGAATGGAAGGATGGAATGGAAGGATGCGGTGAGGCCATCTGTGGGATTCATTCAGGATTTCTTTTTGCTTCCTCAACTTGTTTGGATTTCTGAATGGAAATACAGCGGTAAATCTGTGAGGAAAATTTATTACATTGGACTTACTGCTCTCTGCCTTTTCCCTCAAATATATAATTACACGAACTCTGGAGCGACGACGCCGAGAGCCCCATTTGACAGCGATTGCCAGAACTCCGAGCGTGGGAATGTAAGAGTGGGCTCAGCTGTCACTCTGCTGTTGGCTCTCGTTGTTTACCTGCGTGAAACTGGTTCAAAATACAGAGGAGCTAAGATGAACATGCTGCTCAAATCATGAATAGTCAGATATTTCTGCTTCCACCGATTTTCACTCTTGGTTGCTACTATTTGTCTTTTTTTTCTCTTAGGATATAATTGTTTTAAGTTCTTTACAAGTGAAGAAAAGAGTGTCAATAAAAAGAAGTTATATCTAAGTCAATTTAAGGTTCTGGAGTGAAACTGTGAATTGTTTTTCATATCATTTTAATAAATTCTTTTGTAAGTAAAAATTAATGTACTGAGTTGATTTTGTATATTTTTTCTTTTATTTATGCATGCCTTGATTACATAGTTGTATTTATGTAATTTTTAACAAATTTGTCATTTTGGTGTCATATTTAAGTTTAATTTATTGATTTTATTTCTTAATAGTTTACACATTTTAATTGTACAAATAATATAATTCCAACACTTAAAAAATATGTATTTACATATCATTCAAGTGCACTACTTACTAGCAATCACACCTTAAGGTGAAATAGGTACACCGAAGAAACTTTTAGTAATGGATAATTTGGAAGAAGTATTGTATAATTTAATTTAAAGTATACAAGTTATGATGATTGGAAAAATGAGGATAGGAGTACGAAATAATGAGGTCAACGAGTAAGAAAACATTTAAAAATCTTTTCATCAGAAGTAATCAAACAGGTTTCCATGAAAAGCATAATTGCCAAAAAAATTCATCAGTGAAACAAGTTTTTCTTAATACATTTTCTTCAGTAGAACAAATGTCTCTATTACAAGTGAACTTCCAGATATGAATATTAGAAGGCATTTGAAGGAAGCACGGACATTGTTGATTGTATTGCCTCCATGTAAGGGAATTGTTAAAATCGAAATTATCTCTAAACTTTTCTGCGTAGGTCAAAAACCACAATGACATGAAAATCATTTTCCTTTGACATAGTTTGCATTTCAATGTTGCTCATAATCAACCTCAGTAGATGGAGTAATAGAACATTTGATTGCTACAAGAATTTTAGTTCCTAGACAACAGTGGGATAATGAAATTTTAGCACAATTGTGGGTGAACTTGTAATCTATAAAATTATAAAGAATTCTCTGAGATCCTTACTTGGGAGCCTTCTTACCATTCTTCAACAATATTAATGACTTCCTTATAGCTTCAGTTGCCAAATGCCCATGCTCATGACATCAAACTTCTTACAACCTGCAAATGAAAGTTATGGATTATTGCAATAAACAAGGGAGTGGGAAATTTATAACTTTGAGATCTTCATAGTTTTTAACATAAGTGAAATGATGAAGGCCATTGATATAAAATAATCGTAACGGATAATGGAATTCACTAACCCCATTTATCATTGAGAGATTGGTAATGAACTAAAGTTTATATCGATATTGTTTGAGATATTTTTTAGAGAAAGTGAAATTCTAATATTGCTACCAGGATTAAACGAACTATAGTTTTTGATTCATTGTTATTGACCCATGGTTCATGAGTAGTGGTTGAGAAGAATCCATCTGTCATGAGAATGAATGCACATTGGGTCTTTCTCGAAGCTCATCTATCCCAGTACTAGTGATGAAGCACAAGTGAACTGATTGGATGAAGAACTACGTTGTTGAATTCTAATAGAAATATCACAAGTATCTATGTTGTTGAAAAATTTAAGGTAACACTAGCTGGATAAAAGAGGCATAAAGAAGATGAATGTGAGTTGTAGCAATAAGATGGAATGGTTTTGAAGGTTGATGAAGTGGTGAAGGCTATCGTCACAAAACATCGCAATAATTTATGACATGGAATAAATCAATCTACCATTAAGAGATTGCAAATGAATTAAAATTTAAGTGAAACCTCCTTTAACTTGGTAAACTTTGGATAATTATTAAAGTGGATATAATTGAAGGGAACCATAACATGCCTTGTTGTCTGCAAGATGAAGTAAACGAATAATGAGAAAGTAATGAGAGAGAGAGGTAATATTTTTTTTTATACATATTTCAAATAATAAAAATATGTATGGAATGAACAACTATACAAAAATTGCATATGGAAGTAACCCCTCTGCAACTGGTTCCCAAATAACTTTAATTGTTTAAGCAATAGATAAAACCTTAGTAATGGTTTGGTCCCTTGCCTTTAACACAATTTATTGTCATAAAGGAAAAAAAATCTGCAACTTTATTAAAACTCAAATTATAAAGGAGTGGCTTACCAAATCTAAAGTCATATCCTGCATGAGATATGACCTCCTTGTTGGCTACTATAAGCATTGCAAACAGAAATTCGGAGAAACACAAATTGCTATTGCCTCTTTATAGGATGATAAAAAAAGATTACATGAGGAAAAAACCACAACAACATAGAGATGACAACTTTGAATTCTACATGAACCAAGTAAAAATCAAAGATCAGTGAAAAGATGTGGAATGACCGTGCAATTTTTCATGTTTTGATTCCAACCAAATTAGTTGAATATTAGATTTATATTGAATGTAGCGAAAATCAGGAAAACAATCGTGGGAAATTGTGGTGGTGAAGTGTAAATTTGGAGTGCATGGAAAAAAAGTTGCAGTAAAAAGGTTTTGGGTGGTACCTCTTTTGAATGTTGCCAAATATGAGCAATAGGAGCGTTAATTGGTTGTTTGGTCCGAACTCTTGGAGTTCTAGATGTAATATTTACATAACCTCTTTTTTATTTGTAGAACTTCCAGAACCCTCTTCAAATGACTGAAATTAAGATGTAATTTGATTTCTACTTAAGCTATATAACATAACACAATGATATTCCTAAGAACATCTTTGAATGCATGATGAAGATTGATAGATGATCAATGTTATTGCATATAATGGTATTTTTCATAATGTAAGCTTCAAAGTATAAATCACTTCTCTATGAAATATCTTTTGCATAAAACTAGTACACGTGAAATAACTTGGTTTATGGTAAACAAGGGAGTCTCTGTGATAAGCTTGAGGTCAGAAGATAGAAGACATTTTTATTTAAGGAAAGCATGGTGGTAAGTGTATAAAGATGGGGTACCAAAAAACATGCCAAAAAAAATTTGGTCGCCCAAAAGCAATAGGGTGTATGCCCTATATGGCTTGGATTGCCCGAGCTTATGGATTGGATTGCCCAAGACTTTAAAGGGTGGTCCCACAATAGTGTGTCCCACTTTTTGGCCAACTTTGACACAAAGATCAACATTCTAAGAAAAAAATTCACTTTCGAACACCTATTGCCACACAACTATTATGAATTTGAAGATGATGTAAACTAGGGTCTTTTAGCATTTTCTATCTATTTTCTAAATATATATATATATTTTTTAAATTAAAATTCATTTAAATTCATTTTTCCTTCTCCTTCGAAAATTGGTTTGTGTGAAAAAACTATGTTTTTAAGAAGTGATTGTCACTTGGATCAGCATAACTTTTTTTTAAAATATGATAACGATATAATTCTTTCGAGATTATATTTCTAACTTCAATATCTAGAGGATTTAATTGGTTTTATTAATTTGGGGTCAATATTTCATAGTTTATTAAGTTCTAAAGTTTTAGTAACTGTAATTTAGACATAAGGTCACTTGGATCACTCTAGAACTTGATCTCTATATATCGAAATTCATTTTTATTTTTTTTATAGAAAGGTAACACAAATACGCTTTTCCTACATTTTTTCATTTTTTTTTTGTAATTTACGACTTTTCCCAAATCCTTGAAGAGACAAGTTGTTGAATGACCAAACAACCTATGTTTAGTTAAAGTAATATTTGAAAGTGATAATGAACTCAATATGTATTAAGATTATATTCATTAGAAAGCTTGTTCCGAATCACATCATTTGGCATCATGTGTTTCAGAAAAATCATTTGATTTGGTCCTTGTCCCAGGCCTTGAAAGGCCATTTTTTAGGACGTTTTTTTTTCTCAGGGCAAAATTTCATTTTAGGGGTCTTCATGCGAAGACCCTTGTGTGAAAAGTCCGGTGAGAATCACCCCGCCAGAATTTTACCCGGGGTACTTCGCGCGAACTAGGTCGACCATTTTGAATTTGTTTTTTTTTTTGAAAAATTAGAATGGTATAAATGTAATATTTTTTCTTTTCAGTTTTTTACCGAATTGCAAAATGTGAATTCGCTTTTTTTATTGTTGATCAATTTTTACAAAGGCATTTTTTGGAGAATGATTGTTATTTCTATTTTTTTCGAAGGCTTAATTTTAGAGAGGAGAAATATTATATCAAAGTATTTTTTTGAAGAAAATAATTTTTGTTGTTGTTGTTTTGGAAGACATTTTTTGAAGAGAAGAAATGGGGAACAAAAAGGGAAGACAACATAAATCTACCATAAAAAGGTCACCTGGTACCAAACAAAGAAATCGTGAAGTTTCATATGCATATTATCATAAAACTAAAGAAGGTGAAGGATAAGCTGAAGTAGGAGGGTCAAGTGAAGTCGAAGAATTGCACATTGAAGAAGGGTCGGGATCACTCCCTTATATGAAAGCTCAAGCAATTGATGTTGGAGAAGGTTCTGGATCACGTGCTCCTACAGGTATGGATGAACTTCTAAATTTAGCTCAAACTGTAAAGAGAAATATTAATTTTAGAAACTTAGATCATTTACTTACAATGGATGTGGAGAATTTGAGATCACTTGCTAATGTTCAACCCTTAAGTCTTGCTAGAAAGAGGTCAATGAATATGATAGATGAATATGATAGAAAGAGAAATATTGTCTAAATTTAATAATTTAGAAACACTTGAACAAGCCCAATTGCTTTCAATTGTACGTATAAACAAAAAGTTGGAAGGGGCATTAAAATTATTTGGTATAGACGCAACATCAATGAAAAGAAAAGTTGTTGACATGAAAATTGATATGATTGAAAATCTTAGGAAAGGTTTGAACCAAGTAGGGAAGCGATCTCGAACTAAAGATAAGACCATTACAAGAAAAGTTATGTTGACATCCATTGTAGGTAACACTATGCTCCGAAAAAGATAAATATCTTCAGTTTCATCTCGGATTGGTTTTGTAGGAAAACAATATTACAATATGTTAAGGAGAATGTTTTTGGATGATAGCACCTTGGAAGGCAATTGGGAAATTATGTTTAGAGCTCCTCATTCTGATAGGATTGACGAAGGAATAAAGAATTTGGTCACATTATTTTGGAATGATAATACATGTCCTTCATCAAACAGTAGAGATGTTATCAGACATAGAATTTCAGCTAATCAATATGAATATCATACAAAACATTGGTTGGACACAACACAACATGAAATGTATGTGTCATTTTGTGGTTAAAATCCTAATATAAAGATTGGGAAAACATTATTTGAAAGATTGAAGCCATATTATATTAGGAAAAACAATGTGTTTGAAACTTGTTGTTGTCGTTATCATATTGAATTTGATCTCCACTATCAGGTTTTTTGAAAGTTTGTAGAAGACACTTATGGTTTTGAAAATGCTCCTCCTAGTAGACGAAGTGAGTTCATGTCATCCATTTTATGTGACAAAAGAGATGATGCAGCTGGACAAATAAATTGCATAAAAGGAATATGTCAAACATGTGCTGATTTGACTCTTTTTCCTTTGAAAAATGAAAACATTGATGTAACAAAGA
>MU226188.1:2847317-2893896 GCA_018584345.1 Thuja plicata
ATTGAATTCTTTTTAATTAAGAATTGCTTTATTTGATGAAATTAAATTAATTTAATTGAAATTAATTTAATTGGAAGAATAAATTAGTAAGTTTAAATAATTGGATTTAAACTATAGGAAATTGAATTTAATTGATTAAATATTGGTAAATAATCATTTAAATGTTAATTAATTAAATAAAATTAATTATTTAATTAATGTTGAGAATTGGATTAGATGATTTGAGAAAGATGGATTTAGAAGAAAATAGATGATTAATTAATGATTAAAAAACCATTAATTAATAGATGAAAATTAGGGTTATAATGTAAAGTTGCAAGCTTGTCCATTTTAGGGTGTCTACACTAAGTTATAATTTTCTAATAATTACTAATGTTTTATAATATTTTCTAATGTTTACTAAGTCACAATTTTCTAATGTATACTAAGTTATAATTTTCTAATGTATACTAAGTTACAATTTGATAATATTTTCTAATGTATATTAAACTTTACAATTTTCTAATATATACTAAGTTATATAATTTTATAATATTTTCTAATGTATACTAAGTTACAATTTTCTAATGTATACTAAGTTACAATCTGCTAATATTTTCTAATGTATACTAAGTTACAATTTCTAACATTTGCAAACATAAATATACTATAATTTTTTAATGTTTTCTAATATTTTATAACATTTTCTAACATTTTAGACTATGATTTTCTAACATACTACTATAGTTTTCTAACATATTCTAAAATTAAACTATCATCTTCTAACATTTCTACAAACTAAATATTGTTTAACGCAAATAATTAACTAAAAATATATATATAAAACATATAATTTACAATAAAAAATGAGAACAATGTGTGTACCTAATACTACTAACAATCACAAGAGGTTGAAGAAGCTCGGGAGGTGTTGACATCGTACTGGTTGTCATTGGTTCGCTCTAAGCCCTAGGTCCACAAAATCTCAAACAGTTAATAATAAAAATGAAATGGGTAGTCGGAAATTTATACAAATTCTGGCAAAAAATGGCTTCGCGTGAAGTACCCTGCGTGGGGTACTTCACGTGAAGTGTAGGCTTCACGTGAAGTACCCCACACAAGGTACTTCGTGTGAAGCCTATTAACCACTTCGCGTGAAGAGGATACTTCACACGAAGCCACCAATTTTTTTATTTTTTTTGAAAGTCTGAAATCCTTCGTCCTGAAAAGTGGGACACACTATTGTGATTTCACCCCTAAGGATTGGGCAATCAAAGCCAAAGGGTGTGAGCCCTATAGGGTGTATGCACGATGTAAACACCCTAAATTAATATGAAATGGATTGAGGGATGGATAGAGAGAGAGGTAGGCCCTGCTAGGCCAATTTCAGCAGCAGGACCCTACATAAAATGTAACATTTAAGTATAAGTTACATTTTATGTATATAATTTTATCATGTTTGGGAGTGGTTTCAGCTTCATAAGAGTTAAGATAAAGATTCTAGATTTTGACAGTTTTTAGGAAATTTCAAAATCACCCAAATTTCAGGATTCAACACATTACCTTCAGCATGATTCCAAATGGAATATTAATTATAACCTTAAGCCATGTTATGAGAGAGAGAGAGAGAGAGAGAGAGACCTACATATTAGGATTGTAAGAGTTTTCAAGGTTTCAAAGGGGTCCTAGGACCCCTTATGACACCTTAGGATCCCTTACCATACATCCTAGGGGTCATAAAGGGTCCCAAGGGGTCATAAGGTGTTCTAGGGGTCATAACGTGTCCTAAGGCCCCTTAAGACCACCTACAACCCCATAGGACTCCTTACCATTCATTAGTGTATGGTAAGGATCCCTAAGGGGTCGTAAGGGGTCTAAGGAGTCTTAGGACACATTAATGTGTCCTAGGATCCCTTAATAACCTTTACGACCCATAAGATGTAGAGAGAGGGTTCTTTGAGGGTCATAAGGGGTCCTAGGACACATTAATGTGTCTTAGGATCCCTTATGACCCCTTAGGACACCTTAGGACCCCTTACCATACATCTTAGAGGTTGTAAAGGGTGATAAGGGTTTGAGGGCATGTTAATGTGTCCTAGGACCCCTTAATACCACTTACAACCCCTTAACAACCCTTACGATCCCTAAGATGTAGACAAAGGGGTCCTAGAGGGTCTTGAGGGATCATACGTGTCCTCAAACACATTAATGTGTTCTAGGACCCATTATGACCCCTTACCATACATCTTAGGGGTCCTAAAGGGTTTCAATGGGTCATAAGGGGTCCTAGGATACATTAATGTGTCTTAGGACCCCTTAAGGCCCCTTAACAATCCTTACAACCCATAAGATGTAGAGAGAGGTCTTCAATGATCCTAAGTGAACATGAGGCATCCTAGGAGATATTAATGTGTCCTAGGACACCTTAGGACCCCTTACCATATATTGTATGTGTTGTAAAGGGTCCTAAGGGTTCATAAGGGGTTTCTAGGAGGTATCAACGTGTCATATGACCCCTTAAGACAACTTACAACCCCTTAAGACCCCTTACCATTCATTAGTGTATGGTAAGGGGTCCTGAGGGGTCTTAAGGGTTCTAAGGGTTCCTATGACACATTAATGTGTCCTACGACCCCTTACCAACCCTTACAACCCTGAATATGTAGAGAGAGGGATCTTCAAGTGTCCCAAGTCATTATAGGACATATTAATGTGTCCTAGGAACCCTTATGACCCCTTAGGACCCCTTACTATACATCTTAGGGATCATAAATGGTTGTAAGGGATTGCAAGGGGTCAAAAGGCTTCCTAGAACACAACAATGTGTCTTAGGACCCCTTGCGACCCCTTCTAGCACCCCTTAGCATTTTTTATTGTATGGAAAGGGGTCATAAGGGGTCATAAGGGGTCTGAGAACAAATTAATGTATCCTAGGACCCCTTACATTCCTTACGAGCCCTTAGATGTAGAGAGAGGGGTCCTAAGGGGTTATAAGGGGTCTTATGGCACATTAATGTATTCTAGAACCTCTTAAAACCATATATTAGTGTGTGTTAATGGGTTTTAGGGGGTCTTAGGGGGTCCTAGGATACAATAATGTGTCTTAGGACTTGTTAACAACCCTTAAAACACCTAATATGTAGAGAGAGGGGTCCTAAAGGGTACTAATGGGTCATAATGGGTCCTAGGACATACTAATGTGTTCTAGTACCCCTTAAGACCCCTTACCCTACATCTTAGGGGTGTTAAAGGGTCCTTAGGGTCATAAGGGGTCCTAGGACCCCTTATGACCAATTACCATACATTTTTAGGGTCCTAAAAGGTCATAAGGGGTCCTATGACATATTAATGTTTGTTAAGACCCCTTAAGATCACTTAGGACACCTGACTATTCATTAGTGTATGGTAAGGCATCCTAAGGGGTTGTAAGGGATCTAAGGGGTCCTAGGACCCATTAACAACCCTTATGACCCTTAATATGTAGAGAGAGGGGTCTTCAAGGGTCATAAGGGCTCATAAGGGGGCCTAGGACACATTAATGTGTTCTAAGATCTCTTATGACCCCTTACAGTCCCTTACAATACATTTTAGGGGTTGTAAAGGGTCATAAGGGGTTCTAGGATACATTAATGTGTCTTAGGACCCCTTAAGACTCCTTATGACCCCTTCCCATTCATTAGTGTATGGTAAGAGTTCTGAATGGGTTGTAAGGGGTCTAAGGGGTCATAGGACACATTAATGTGTCTTAGGACACCTTATCAACTTTTACAACCCCTAGGATGTACATAGAGATGACCAAGATCTTGATGAAATTGAATCACTAATGACTAGAAGATTGCAGAGAGGAAAAGGTAGATACAAAGGTAAATTACAACTTGTATGTTTTAATTGTAAAGAGATTGGACACTTTGGTGATAGATGTCCTAACAGAAGAAAAAATGATAGAAGTAATGAAAAATCATATGAACAGAAGTCTGACAGGAGTGACAACAGAGATTACCAAAGAAACCCACAATTTGACAGAAGAGATACCTGAGACTACAAGGAAAAAGGGAAGAAATCTTATTACCTAGCTAAGAATAGAGATGGAGATACTGAAACTGAATCTAATGAAGACATTGGGATGGTATTTTTAGCCATGAAGGATGATTCAGATGAAGAAGAAAGGTATGTAGAGACTGCAACTCATATCTAAGGTTAGTAAGATTGATGTCTCGATTATAGATAGTGGCTGCACCCACCACATGACCGGTGATAAACAAAAGTTTAAAACCTTTGAGTACTATAATGGTGGATCAGTAAGAATGGGTAATGACACAACTTGTCCAGTTGAAGGTAAAGGAACTATAATGCTGAATAACCTGTTCAAATGTGAAAATGCATACTGGGTAAAAGGACTTAACTATAATCTATTGAGTGTTTTACAACTGAATAACACAGGTCGCCGAGTAGCATTTGAGAAAAAAAAGGCAAAGATCTTTAATGAATCAGGAAGGTTGATCAGAACTGGTGAATAGACAAAAGGTAACATATTCTATCTTGATGATATAAACACTACTTGTTTAATGGCTAGAAACAAAGACATATGGTTGTGCCATAAAAGATTATGTCATGTGAATTTTGACAACATGATTAAGATAGGAAATAAAAGGATAGTGAAAGTGATAGTGATGACCAATATCTTGATGAGATTGAAGCACTAATGACTAGAAGATTGCAGAGAGGAAAAGGTAGATACAAAGGTAAATTACAACTTGTATGTTTTAATTGTAAAGAGATTGGACACTTTGGTGATAGATGTCCTAACAGAAGAAAATATGACAAAAGTAATGACAAATCATATGAAAAGAAGTTTGACAGGAGTGACAACAGAGATTACCAAAGAAACCACAATCTAACAGAAGAGATACCCAAGTCTACAAGGAAAAAGAGAAGAAATCTTGTTACCTAGCTGAGAACAAAGATGGAGATACTGACACCAAATCTGATGAAGACATTGAGATGGTATTTGTAGCCATGAAGGATGATTCAGATGAAGAAGAAAGGTATGTAGAGACTGCACTCATATCTAAGGTTAGTAAGATTGATGTCTCGATTATAGATAGTGGCTACACCCACCACATGACCGGTGATAAACAAAAGTTTAAAACCTTTGAGTACTATAATGGTGGATAATTAAGAATGGGTAATGACACACCTTGTCCAGTTGAAAGTAAAGGAACTATAATGTTGAATAACCTGTTCAAATGTGAAAATGAATAGTGGGTAAAAGGACTTAACTATAAACTATTGAGTTTTTTATAACTGAATAACACAGGTCATCGAGTAGCATTTGAGAACAAAAAGGCAAAGATCTTTAATGAATCAGGAAGGTTGAACGGAATTGGTGAATAGACAAAAGGTAACCTATTCTATCTTGAAGATATAAACACTACTTGTTCAATGGCTAGAAACAAAGACATATGTTTGTGGCATAAGATATTATGTCATGTGAATTTTGACAACATGATTAAGATAGGCAATAAAAGGAAAGTAAGAGGCTTATCGAGCATGTCAAAGCCTGAGCATATCATGTGTAAGAATTGTCAAAAAGGTAAGATGAAAATTTTAGTTTCAAGAGAAAATCCCATACATCTAATGTTATCCTAGAAATAGTCCATACTGATCTATGTTCTTAAAAGAAAAATAAGAAGCATTCAAGATGTTTAAATGGTATAAAGCTATGGTAGAAAAAAAAAAGTGGCAAAGAATTGAAATGCTTAAGATTAGATAGATGAGGAGAATTTTTTTCTGATGAATTCACTAACTTTTTCAATGAGCATGGAATTAAAATACAGGTTTCTGCACCAAGAACACCACAATAAAATGGGATTGATGAAAGGAGAAATAGGTCCATTGTTGATTGTGCAAGAACACTGATGGTAGAGAAAAGCATCACTCAAACATTCTAGAGGGAATCTGTCAGTACTATTGTCTACACATTAAACAAAGTACAATTAAAGAAAGACACCAAGAAAACACCTTATGAGCTATGGTATGGATACACACCCATTATAAGTTACTTCAGAATCTTTGGTAGTCAATGTTATATTTTGAGAGATGATAGAAATGGAAAGCTTGACTCCAAAAGTGAAGAAGGAATCTTTCAAGGGTATTCCACCAAGATCAAGGCTTATAAATTTCTTAACAAGTCATCTAAGAAAATCATTGAAATTGCAAATGTCAATTAGATGAATATGCAGAGAAAAATGATGAGGAAAGAAGAAAATATCCAGATGACTACAACAAGTTTGTTTACACTGAAGAACTTGACATTCTACCCAAGCAACAGTGTATCACTCTCGAGCAACAGAACATTGCACTCGAGCATCAGGCTGTAAATACCAAAAATCAGGAAAATGGTGTTCTGAGTGATGTAGATCATAATGAAGGTGAAAATGATGAAAAAATAGCTGAACTAATACTTTCCAAGTATGTCAGAAGACACCATCCATAGAAATAGATCATAGGAGACAAGAAGGTTGTAACAAGAACAAGATGTAAGTCACTGAACACCAGATGTTTAATTTGTGATTTTGAGCCTAAATCTGTTAATACTGCGCTTGAGAATGAAGAATGGATTAGTGCTATGAATGAAGAGATTTAAAAGATTGATAAGAACAAAACACGGACATTAGTACTGAGACCAGATGACAAGAATGTTATCGATACCAAATGGATATTTAGAAACAAGCTGAATGAGAATGGAGAAGTCACAAGGAACAAAGCAAGATTAGTATGCAATGGGTATGCACAAAAAGAAGGTATTAACTATGGTGAAAACTTTTCACCCATTGCTAGACTAGAAGGAGCAAGAATTTTACTTGCTTATGTTGCATTTAAGGGATTCAAGGTATACCAGATGGATGTCAAATCTGCATTCCTAAATGGAATACTAGAAGAAGAGGTATACATTGAACAACCAGAAGGGTTTGTTGATCCAGACAGGAGAAACATGTTATGAATACTACACAAAGCCTTGTATGGATTGAAACAAGCTCCTAGAGCCTGGTATGAAAGACTTCACTCCTATCTCATAAGCATTGGATTTGTAAGAACAAGTGAAAATAGCAATCTGTATTGAAAAGAAGATACTGATGGTAATATTGTGATTGCTGAAATATTTATTAATGATATCATATTTGGGGGTAATGATATGTATGTAAATCCTTTGCTAATGAAATGAGCAAAGAGTTTGAGATGTCTATGTTTGGGGAAATCAAATTCTTTCTTGGTCTACAAATTCTTCAACAAGATGCAGGCATATATATCACACAATCCAAATACATCAAAAAAGTGTTGAAGATATTCAAGATGGAAGATTCCAAGCCAGTTGGAACACCTATGGAAACCAGATGTAAGCTAACAAACGAAGACAAATCAAATGAGGTAAATCAGACCTTGTATAGATTAATGATTGGAAAACTAATGTATGTTGATCATACTAGACCAGATATAGCACATGTAGTTGGAATAGTTGCAAGATTCTTTGCTAATCCCAAAGAATCACACATGACTGTTGTCAAGAGAATTATGATATATCTAAAGAACACCGAGGACTATGGATTATGGTATAAAAGAGAAGGCAAATTTGAGCTTCAATTCTATACAGATGTTGATTGGTCTGGAAACTTAGATGACAGGAAGAGCACAACTGGAGGAGAAGTCTTCATGGGTGACAAACTTGTCACATGGATCAGTAAGAAGCAAGGATGCATCTCACAATCTACTGCAGAAGCAAAATATGTGGTTGCTGCTGCAAACTGCTCTAACTTTGCATGGATCAAACAGTTACTGGAAGGTATAAATATGAAAATTATTGAACCAGTGATTATCTATTGTGATAATACCAGTGCAATTAACATTTATAAGAATCCAGTCATGCATGCTAAAACTAAGCATATTTCTATCAAGTATCATTACTTAAGAGAACAAGTGCAAGAGAAAGAGGTGATAATCAAATATGTTCAATCCAAGGAATAATTAGCTGACATGTTCACAAAGCAATTTCCTAAAGATACATTTGAGTACCTGAGAAAGAGAGTAGGGGTCCAACCCTTGTCTATTGGTCAGTAAGCTGACTAGGAGGCTGCATCAGCCTACACTCAATCAAAAGATCATTCATGTTGATGCAAGTAAGAAATGGACTGCAAAGAAACATCAGCACAGATAAAGGTACATATCTACACCGAACACTAGAGTCATTGTAATGTTGATGGATAGGGAAATTCAAGGATTATATTATAAAAAGGTGAAAGGATATAACTTTGGCATGATCAGTGTTTACTTTGGCATTATTGTCAAAGGGAGAGAATATCCTAATCAAAAGATCCACATGAGAGAGATTTTATATACATATGAAATATCCATCAAAGGGAGAGAAGATATCCTAAGGGAGAGATGTAACCTGTAAGGGAGAGAATATAACTATATTGTTGTCAAAGGAAAAAGAGATGGTCAAGGAGAGGAACAGTCAAAGGGAGAGACAACATCAGAGGAAGAATCAGAAGTTGATACATCTATCCAGTGAAGGGATTAAATATTGAAGAGAGCACTCTGCAAGAAACAAATCTAAGCTATATGAGCTTATCGATAGCCAGACATTTGTATTGGTTATAAAATAATGAAATTGGTAGATTGATGAACTTCAACTGATATATTTCATATTGTATTAGTAATAATATAGTGTGATAATGTAGTGTGTTTCCATCAATGCCAAAGGGAGAGATTGATGAATCATAACTGATTGAATGTTTGAAGATGTTAATTTGGTGATCACCAAGCTATAGAAAGTTAATGCAAGACATTAAATCAGTTAATGTATTGTATTGTCATTGATGTCAACTTGATATAATCTGATTGGTTATATACAAAGTGTCAAAGACTTCAGAGAACCAGAAAGATAAAGGTTATGCTATCAGTAATGCATAAAAGTTCAATATGCACTTTGTGACAACAAACACCGATGGTTAGTAAACCCCGATGGATAGAGAACCCCGAGAGGAAAGTCACAGTGATACCTGAGAAAGAAACCCAAGAAAGAATTACCGATGAGTAGAATCACAAAGCATTACCGACAAGAAAACTTCACAGTTTAACCCGATAGACAAACAACCCCGACGGAGATGCCCGAGGAGAACTAAAGTGTTGACCGAAGCTAACAAAGAGTTAAACACTGAAAAGAACTAAGGTTCAAAAATGAAAAAAATCCTAGCTAATAAGAGCTAAATATGAAGTTAACTAGTTGTTAATATTGTTTTCATCGACAAGTTAAAGATAGAGATAAGCAAGTGATTTAAGTATTTTATTCCAGTTTTCAAAGAGAAATCTATGGGATAAAAATGATGTAAAGCTTTAAAGAAATATTGGCTAGAATTAAATATCACGCCAAGAACAAGAAAGTCAAGAACTGAGAAACGGTGAAATCATGTCTATAAAGAGACAATCTAATTCATTGTGAATTAGGGGTGAATAAAGAAAGAAAATGTTGAAGAGAAACTGATGAAGAACAACTTCATACAGTCCTGATCAATCAAGATGAAGAACATAGCTAATTCTGCGGACACCGAGCAACAGAGAAGCATAACATCACCAAGAAGAAAGAAGTGGAGCAAAGGTATTGAAAGGAGACATTGATTAGAAAGGTATTATGAGATTACAATAGATCTAAAAATCTACAAAGTATAGTTGTATATGTGAATAGATCATTTACTATTTCAATTTAACCATTGGATTAGAAAGTATCTTAACCGAGTAGGACTTAAAAATCCTTTATATATTGAGATACATCTTAAGGAGTATCAAAAGGTTTGTTCGTGAAGATAGCATAGAGATGCCAGATACCAAGTGACAAAATACAGAGGGTTTGGTCATAAAAGGTAGCATAGAGATGCCAGATATCAAGTGACAAACTGTTCTATTTAAATCCTCTAACAAGGTCACACCTAACAGTGTGTTTGTTACCTTTAACAATGTTGGCTCTTCACCGAGCTCACTTTAGTAGAGTGAAAATTTTGGGTTACTGGTCCCAAGTGGTTTTTCCCTTAACATGGTTCACACGTTAAAAATCCACGTGTCAATGTGTTTATGAGTCATTACTTTTGTATTTTTCATTACACATAAATAATCTGGATTGATTGGTATACACTAAGTTATTTAATGCATTTCGGTAAATGAAAGACTACTAATCGATAAATAGTAAGAA
This sequence comes from Thuja plicata, assembly GCA_018584345.1. Lineage (NCBI taxonomy): Eukaryota > Viridiplantae > Streptophyta > Pinopsida > Cupressales > Cupressaceae > Thuja > Thuja plicata. Next base: position 2,857,540 of record MU226188.1, read on the forward strand.
TAAGGTTTAACAGTGAATTCTGAGAAGTAGTTATTTGTTGAGATTATTTCAACACATTCATCGTGTAGGAATGAAGATAACTAGAGGCTTATAATTGTGGTAATAAGTTTTTGGGTTAATTTATTGGAAAATTGTTGAGGACACTGATTCACCCCACTCTTAGTTATTCTAACAAAAGTAGCATTAACTAGATGACTCTCCAAATGGGTCATGATCTTAAGCGAGTTTGACATTGAATACATGGATTAAAAGGAAATCAAAGGGTAGGTTATTTCTGATCAACTGAAAGAAGCACCAATTCTAGATCATCAACCTATAGTGTCTGACTTTCCAAATGAATCAATCCTTACAGTACAATGGACAATAAAATCATGGTAGTTATTGTTTGATGGATCATATATGAACCATGGTGCATGAGCAAGAATAATACTCATCACTTTGTAAAGTGATGCAATTCCTAAATCCTTTCGACTCAATTTTCCATGCACAAACAACATAGTTGAGTATGAAGCCTTGGTCATCGGATTGAAAACAACTATACACTAGAGAATAAAGAGCCTAAGGGTTTATGGTGATTCCCAATTGGTTATCAGTCAAGTCAACAATGATTACGTGACCAAAGATGAAAAATTGGTCCCATATAGAGAGTTGACGGACAAACTGCGTGTTTCTTTCCATTACATTGTATTTGAAAAAGTTACAAGGTTTTTAGAACAAAGTAGCATATGCGGTGGCTACTATAGCATCTTTGATCGACATGCCAGGTAATGAAACCAGATTCCAATTTCTGGTAGAACAACTGATGATACCATCCTATAAGGCTCCAATAATAGAATCAACATGTGTCCTTGTTGGTCCTGAGTCCCCCTGGTACAGTGACGTGTATACTTACCTAAAAGTCAAAACCCTATTGCCCAACCTATCTAGAAACCAAAAGAAGTCCCTTATCTGATAAGCCTCTAGGTACACCCTTCTTTTTAATACTTTGTATAGAAAAATTATAGATGGAACACTCTTAAGATTTCTCACTTCAAAAAAATCCCAGAGGACCTTATACAAGGTACATGAAGGAATTTGTGGGGCCCACATAGGTGGCAATAATTTTGCAAATAAAATCATCAGGATGGGATACTATTGGCCAATTATAGAGACAAATGCTCATAAATATGTACAAAGGTGCTAACAATGTCAAATAAATAGGGATCTTATTCATGCACCAGCTCAAGACCTCCACCCCATCACTTCACCATGGCCTTCTTCAAAATGGGGATTTGACTTAGCGAAAAAATTTATACCTACTTCCTCCAATGGTCATAAATACATAATTGCAGCCACAAAATGCTTTACCAAATGGGTGGAAGCAATTACTCTCACATATATCAATGGAAAGAAGTCTCCATGTTTATAGTAAACCACATCATCTATCGGTATGGGATCCCTTAGACCATACTTACTTATCAAAGTACACCTTTCCAAAACACAGATGTTGAAGATATCTATGAAAAGTTCCAAATAAAACAAGGTTTCTCTTCGTTCTACTATCCCCAAGGAAATGAACAAGCAGAAACCACTAACAAAACAATCCTGAAGATCTTGAAGAAAATGATCAATGAATCTGGTTGAGACTGAAATTTGCATCTCAGTCCCGCATTATGGGCATACAGAACAAGTGAGATAACACCTACAAGAGAAATTCCATTCTCCTTGGTATATGGATCAGAGGCATTTCTACCCCTTGAAATTGAAATATCATCCCTTATAATATCACTAAATAATATCATATCAGATGAAGACTACAAAGTTGCTAGACTCAGTGAACTGGAACTGTTAGATGAGAAACGCCAATATGCACTAAAGCACTTACAAGGATATAAAAATTGCCTTAGAATGAATTATCACAAGAAATTTAGGCCACATACCTTTGAGGTAGGAGAGCTCATCCTCATAGAAAATTAGAATAATCAAGAAGAAAGAATCAGGCCCAGAAATTTTGAGCCTAATTGGCTAGGACCCTACGCCACCATGACATCATGCAAAAGTGGGGCATATTAGCTAGAAACTCAGGAAGGAGATCAAATCCCTGGTTATATCAACAACATGCACCTAAAAATTTTATATTCCTGAGGTATCAAGATCAAGAGAACATATCTAAACATCCTAAAAAATACAAAAAAAATAAAAATATATATATAAAAAGTTACCTTGGTAAAAACCTAGCAAGCATGCACCTTGGCGACAACAAAAAGATATATACAAAAAAGAGAAATAAAATTGCTCTCTCAGTGAAAACTTGGAAAATATGCACTATTGGGGAATTACCTTGGTGAAAACCTGGAAAATAGGCACCAAGTTTTAAGGTCCCACTTCGCCATCAATGAACTCCAAAAGATTAAGCTTGTACTCCCCGAATGCAAGATTGAGTATCCAATCTTATTACAGAAGCACAATCCCCTTTGAGATATCATGCTTATCCATGGCTTGTACTAAATTACTAGATAGGGGGGCATTCTAAAAAGTCCTTAAAAAATCTAAAATTCTTAAAAAGTCCTAAAAAATCCTAAAAAAGAGAAAAATATCCTGAAGAAATCAATCATAAAAAAAAATCAAATATTGAAAAATCTCAAGCAATAAATCATCTCTGCCATCAACAAGCGAATGAGGATCAAAAAATCAATCAAATGTCAAAGCTAAGATCTTCACAAATTGACAATGGACTCATATGACTCATCTTTATCAACAATCCAATCTGTCGTCAATTGAATGATTCAATAAATCATCAATCAAACTATCAATTGTCTTAGACAGTGATGAATATACTCAAAACTAGATAGATCAATCTTATATGAGTCATCCATCCCTGAAACAAGGCATATCCACAGTTAGACATCAAAAAATCAAGCACATCAAGGAACATTAAGGTTGTTGACTAGGTCAGTCATGTCAGTCTATTGTCAATTTATCTTTCGCAATTGGGTTCTTACGCTCCTCAAGGATACCACTGAGTGGTGAGAATGGCTATGATGGATTATAATCTTTTTTTCTTTGTTTTCTATTTGTGGAGTGTTTCAATTTGATTATTGGGTAATGATGATTAGGGATAAATGTGATAGGAGTTGTCACACATGTGGCAGCCATGCACTTCCAGGATCTGAGCTAACCCTTGGAAAAGAATTAAACATTCCTTATCTTTTATCTGCTTATTGTTATCACAGATTATAGCAGTATCTAGATGGTCAATTTCTAGTTGCATTTACTCTCTTCCTTTTCATAATAAGGTGCAATGATGAATAAAATTGGAAAGTACGACAAAGACTTGGTTTCATCAATCATTCTTTCATTCTTTTTAAAAACTAAAGTCTCACTAACTTTCTTCTAACTAACATATGCATGTACTCAGACACATTGTGCATTTTAGTTATGCTTTCATTTATTTCATAATAAAATAATAAGAGACATGCACATACATCATACATTGCAAATCATATAATCAATGCATCCATAAATGAACAGTATAGAGTCAGTCCATCATGAATCATATAAAAGAGAATTCCATAAGAAGGATTCATCCTACATCCATATGTCAATACATAGGAAACAAACATCATACATCAAGAGTATACATATTTCAAACCACATAGAATGCATATAACCATAAATAATCTCATAAAGTACATCAACATATCAAGCGAAAATATATAGAAGTAATTTGCACATCATATAGAATCTTTCATAAGAAGCATCCCATATATCATATGTATGACTACAAATGAAAGCTCGCAAGTCTAACATAAAGGAACTCAACATAATGTCTACAATATCATTACAACATTGGTACATAATCAATACAAAAAATGGTACAAAATAGTACAAATGATACAAGGGTACAAATGACATATCAAGAATTTATACCCCCACCCTCTCCAATAGGCTGATGAGGGGGTGGCATCCTAGATCCTGCCTTGTATTGCTGAGAAGAAGGAGCCACACCACTAGCATGTGATCATTGTACTCTACTAGATCTCTGAGAAGCAGTGTAACTAGGAACACATTGAGCAGAAGGAATAACATCCTCGTAATGACGACGCTAGTAATCAATCTCTCTCTGGGCCTCATTCCCTAATCTCCATAGATTCTCCAGAGCATCCCTAAGGGATAAATTTTTTACACCATCCAAATAGACTCTCACCTTTAAATGAGCCCATCTCTCCCTCTCCTCTATTGCTGCTAATATGAGCCTGAGATCTAAAATCTCTTGAGAAAGTCACTGGACCTCTAAAGAACCATCATCTCCATGCCCACCCATAGAAACATCCATATCCCCCTCCTCCCTAGTGCCTCTCAGTCCCTCATCTCTGGAAAACCCAGAATCCTCCTCCTCACTGCTATCACTACCTCTACCTTAGTAATTCTCTATGCATATTCTCAGATGTTTTCATCTTCTCTCATCTTCAGTGATTCCATCTTTGTTTCCAGTTCTACAACTTTGCTTGCTTTGTAAATTTGTCTCCAACATATAGTGCTTCCAGTCTTGACCAGATTTCATGTGCAGAGTCCAAGTCCTTTACTTCAGTAAATTCTCCTTCTGATAATGCACTGATTAAGGATTCCCTTGCAACCATATTGCATGAGGATAAATTCTTTTGATCTTCACTGGCTTTCTCTAATTCATCCTCAGTGGCTATCTTTTTCCTTTTTCTTTGTTATCATCCAGTAGTCAATTCCTAGACATAGCAAATGTGTGCTTATCTTGTTCTAACTGTCAAAGTTTTCAAAGTCAAACTTTGGACTATCCTTCCTATAGTAATTCATCTTCAAGATCACCTCAAGTTGTTAAAATATCTCTGAGGACCAATAGCTCTGATACCAATTGTTAGGAATAATAGTCCACAAGACAACTGGGAGGGGGGGTGAATCAGTTGTAATCTAGATTATTAAACTTTATACTTTATAAACCAAATCTACAAATGTAAATGATAACACAGTAATAGGCAACACCATAACACAATATTTGTTGTCGAGGAAACCCTGTTAAAGGTAAAACCTCGGTGGGAATTAACACCCACAAATAAAGTACTAAGAGTATAGTATCCATGTTAAAAGATATTAGCCCTGCTAGGAGCTTGTTACAACATTTTAGTACACAACCCCTGTTAGGAGACAGACCCTGTTAGGAGTCAAAGAAAATAGTAGGCTCACTGCCAAGGCACACTTCCCAAAGAAGGTTAAAGCCACCCTCAAGGATTTACAATCTGAATCAAGTGTATAAAGCAAATACACATTCCAGCGAACTGTCAGATAGCAACTGTCTTTTCTTGGTCAGTTCCAATGATGTATCAACTCTGCTTGGTATCCAATAGTCAACAAGCTATGCAACTTCCACTCTTCACTTTCTTTTCTCTGTCACACTTCTTCACAAGAATTTATCTTTCATATATATCCTCTTCCAATAATTCATTAGGTCAGCTAGTTAAGCTTTCCTAATACATAATTAACTAGGTCGGCCAATTAAGGCTTTCCATCATACAAATAATTACATAGCCCCTTGCTAAGATATAGATGGTATCTAAAAGAAGTATACAACATTTATAATTCATTACATATACTTTCAGATCTGCAATTCATGCTCACAATTAATTTCACACGCTACATGTCTGAAGTCGGCCAGGAAATAGGTCTTCTCCATAATACACGCCACAACTATCATCATCAGTAACCAATCAACAATCAAACTCAACCCATTACTCTATCATATGTCGGTTGTCCATCAGTAAGCTCAAAAGATTTGAAATATCTTCCCCAGAAAGATATACCTAAAACACAGAGACCTACTCTATCCAGAATCACAGTTACAGTCCAGAAAACCAGTCTTAACTAAATCAATTGTAAAATCCACAGTAGGTAGTATAAAGTCATGTGACCTTAGGGATAAGGTCAGCACACATCCTTTTGCATAATTCCAACTTTTATTGTTCTAAATCATCCGTACAGTGTTCGTACACTACATCCAGTTAAGTAGCCAGTTTGTCTTCTTCATAGAAATATATGTTGACATCAGTGACAAAACATGAATATCAACAGTATGATCAGTAAACAAAACTGATATCATCCAACAATGTAATATGTAAATGATACTCAATCTTGCTTGATATAAACTCTCACTAATAACCAATATCAATATGTTTAAGTATGTTATCATTTCGATACTCTAATATCAATTTTCTAATGTGAACAATGTCGATCTTCATTAACATTGATACTAATATTGATCATTCCGATACCAGCTGATACTCACATTGGTCTGCATTCAAAATACATGTTGATAGTGTCTTTGTTAATAATGATGTTGTCGACATACGTCGACAGTATCATTATTAACAATGATAAGTTTGTACTTTTGGTAGATATGAAATTCAATATGAATACCTTTTATGATTGGGAAAGTATGATTATTATATTGATAATGATAATCACAGTGATATCTATATCAATAATGATTAATCAATATAATAATTCAGATTCATAGTCGATACCATAATCGACATAAAGCAATATCATGTTTTGGTCAATACTATAATCGATACTATTATCAACTCAACAATTTTCATTATGTTGATATAGTTATAAAATTTTAATAATGTTAAGTTGGTATTGTCATCAACTTTATTAACAATTAAAGTTGATAGCAATATCAACTATGATATCGATATTACCTTCAATCATATTAGTTGTCAATAATGATAACTATGATAATTACCAATTATAACTATCATGGTTATCAATAATGATAACTATAAAATGAATCTTAATTAATTCTCTATTTAATAAGATCATCAAATATACAATGATAATGTATATAATATATAATTCTCATTTTATCTAAATAAGGAGAGATATCAAATGCTTAAGGTTAGAATAATCTGACCGAAGCTACAAACATTAATAGAGGGTGATAAAACTCTGATCAAGCATTGGAGACCTATCACCTTGTTGAATGTATCCTACAAGATTCTTGCTAAAGTGTTGACCTTGAGAATTGAAAACATCCTTCCACTAATTATTAATTCCTCCCAGATAGGATTTGTTAAGGGAAGATATATTCTAGAGAATCTGATTACTTGTTGGGAAGCTATGAATTGGGCTAAGTCTTCAACTCAACAAGTTGACATGCTTCTTATTGATTATGAAAAAGCATATGACATGATAGAGTAGAAGTTCTTCAGAATGATGCTCGAAGGTCTGGGATTTCCACTTGCACTCTATCATATGGTTTCCACACTCATGAATGGGGCTCTTTCTATTGTGTAAATTAATAGGGCCAAATCTAAACAGTTTGAGCTCACAAGGTCTATCAGGCAAGGATGCCCTCTTTCTCTAGCCCTCTTTACATTGCTGCTAATTCCTTACATTATTTCTTGAGAGATTAGACTGTCTCTCCTAAAGTTTGTGGCACCATCCTTCCCAATAGTGAGGAGTCCAATATTCAATTTGCATATGACACTTCTATTCTATTTAAACTGATTGAAGAGAATATGTGTAACCTTATGGGAAAGTTGGACATATTTTGTACTACATCATGAAGTAAGGTATCCTTGTCAAAGTTTGTATTGCTAGGTTGGGAGGAAAGCCCACCAACACGGTGTAGCAGGTTCTCTATCTTTTGTGGTGGTCCTAATCAGATTGTCAGATATCTTGGAATTCCTTTTCCAGTTTGCCCTAATCTGAAAGATATGTGGCAGTGGGTCAAAGCCAAAATTGTAAAAAAGCTGAATAAGTGGAATAACCAATTCCTCTCTATGGCAAGAAGACTTCAGGTCTATCAAAAAATCCTTTCTTCCTACTCTATATATTACTCCTTGACATGGTTATTTAATCAAGGACATATCAAGTACATTTAAAAGATCATCAGAGGTTTCCTATGGTCAGATGGGAAAGGGAACAAAAAGATACATGCTTTTAGTTGGGATTTATGTACTAGAAGTAAGGAACTTGGAGGTTTGGGATTAAAAGATATGAAGATCCAAGGTATTTCCCTTGGAGTTAAATGGATAGTTAAGTATACCCAAGGGATGGAGCCTTGGAACATTATTGTAAAAAATAACATCTGTAGAGTTGTTTCTATCTAAGAAAAGACATGGAAAGGCATGCATTTGAATGAGCTCCTTACACTTAACCTTGATCTAAGAGTAGAAGGTTCCAATATTTTCAAATCTATTTGGGAGAGCTGGAGTTATGTGAGAAGCTTGATTTATGGGAACAACTCGTTTGATCTGAATAATAAAATCTATGGGGAGAAATTGGTTTGGTGGAATCTCACTCATGGAAACAAACCCCTGAGACTTCTTCAAGGTTGTTCTGCTAAAAAATAGACATCTAAAGGAATTAAGTGTTTCCAAGACATCATTTAGAATGGAAAACTCATAGGATAAGAAGAGCTGGTTGAGAAATTTGAACCCCCCCCCACATAGTGGAGAACCTAATCCTCTTTGAGAGATGCTTGTAGATGTCTAAACCTACCCAAACCCTATAGGGTACCTGTTGATAGTGCTTCCAATTTCGGGTGGCCAAATGGTACTCCCTTGCATCTGGTCAAATATAAAATTATATACAAGCTTCTTACTCACAAGCTTGACATCATTGATCACCTCAATTACAAATGGAACCTATTCCTTGAAAAATCTACTTGGAGAAAACACTTGTTCAAGAAACCTGGTGATGAGCATCCTCCTACACAGATTGTGATGCAGAGGAAATCAAGCCATCCCTTTATCTCCGCAAATCTGCAATTACTTCTTTATCTTTCTTTACAAAATAATGATTAGAGGCTCACAATATTTTCAATATTCCAATAACCATAATGTCAAACACAAACCATTTGTCTTTGGGTCTTGTTGACAGGACTTTGCGACCGGGTCCGCCAACAGGGGTAAGTTGTCACCAGGTACCGGGGTACTAGCCAACTTCACCTGTAAAGGTTGTCCAGGGAAATGAGATTCCACAGGCCTCCAAGCATATGAGATTCGGGACTCGACAGTGTGGGGATCGGTTGGGAGATGTGACTATTTTTTAAGGGGGATAGCTAGTTATCTTCAACTCGTCAACTTTGGGGATTCAGGTAAACGGGGTTTCCTCCAAGCATGCTTTTACTTAAAAAATAAACTTAAAATGATCTTGCAAAGTTAGAAAGATTTCATCTACCTACAGTTATGCTAAATGTTCAAAACATCAACAATGCTCTAACACACTACACTAAATATCGAAGAAATATGCAACCATCAGCTTATATTTTATCAATAGCAAAGAAAGGAGGTCGTTAATATACTTTAAGCATTAGAGCAAAGGACACGAAGAACATAAAGCATAAAAATACCGTCAACCCAGAAGACAGAGTGCCAACAACATCATTGAGAGAACCCTTTCTTCTTCATTAACATCCTTCCAGCAAGCACTAGTGCGTGGTACAATGGTAACTCCCAGGGAGCATTTAACTACTGAAAGCTTAAAACTATGGAGCATTGAGCTCTGCAACTAGGAAATGAGAAAAACTACTTTGCTATTAACTGTGGACTACAAAATCATCAATTTTGCCGACCCTTGGAATGAGGTCAGACTTATTATTTATACACATCTTTCAATCTAACCCTAACCCTAACTTATTTTACACTTTACAATAAAATACATTATCTGGTGGCCGGTACTACCTACACCACGTTACAAAAAGCCTCGAGATGGAAAGGCCTGACATGTCAGAAGAATAAGACAAGAAAGCTGGAGTGAAAGAATCAGCATTGAGATGAGAGCTGAGAAGGAAAAAGAAGAAATTTGATCCCCTAGGGATCGAGGCTACATGCCTCATAAATGGGAAAGTGGTGCCCTTTCTCCGATGCGCCAGGTGTATCTCTGAAGCAGTGCCTTGGGAAGACCAGCTGTTAGAAAACCTCCCGTCAAGGTTACGTGCCTTGTTGTAGTTACCCACCTTCTGACAACCATTATTACTATCTTGAAAGTGACTGGTCGGCATTGGGAACCGAGACATGGGTCACGTGAAGAATTCAAAAACATGGGATCTAGAACTCTAGGATTTGAGAACTTGCATTCCAGAAGAGTAAAGAATACAAAATATGATGTCAGGCCAAATTCTCCTGAATCTAGAGAACTTTATTGACTTATATTTTCTCCCAATCTTCTAACACTTGGCTAATGCTCTCCTTATCTATACTCCGGATGCTACTCCATCTACTATGGACAGCCTCCATTGCCTCCTCAACCACTCTGACCCGGTTCCAGAATTTTTTCACCATCTTGATGGTGTCATGCGACCAAATCATAGTCTTTGACAATCAGGACAACTTGCCTTGATCAAAATCTCCGCCTGACGAATACAGGGATTTGATCCTTTCGTCAAACTATCTGAGGACATAGACCTCCGGGGTACACATTCCGGTGGTGAAGGGATCAACTTGCGATACCCTAACCATGAATGTTTTGAATAAATCCAAGGGATATTGGGCAACTGTCAATTTATCTTTTAAGGTCTTAACCAGTTCCTTGCAAACCACAATTTTGAGGGAAAGTCTAGAGTACTAGACCTGGAGGGAATCATACGATTCTTCTCCCAAAATGTCAGATTCTATGGAAACCTCTTCTCCAATGTTGTGGATCTCCTCCAACATGGCCTTCTATTTTTCATATTTATCTAAGTCTAACTCCCATACCTGAGCAGAGCTTCTTGCATGGCTAAGGGTGAGATCTATCTTGTAAAATTCTGGGAGGGACGCCGCTAGAAATTCTCTCATCGCTATTATTTGCTCGGCTACCCACCCGTCCACTGCTTGTGCCTTCTTCTTCATCATGCGCCATGAGTCCACGTCACCCTGTGCAAGCGGCAACCTGGAAGAAGGGGTCCCAGGGTGGACTTCAGCCAAGGGTCGTGTTAGTTTTGTCAGTAGTGCAAGCAGATTAGCATTTGTCTCTCTTTCCTCCTGTAGCTTCTGCCCCTGTTTTCAATACCGGGCCTCTATAGCCTTGGTAGCTTCTTTGAGCAATTCAAGTTCTCCTTGCTTGTCCCTTTTCCCCAGCTCGACCTCTGTTATACTATAGTCTTTAGGCCTAGCGGCTGATGCATCTATATTTGTCAGGGGTGTCACAATGACCACAACTGTACTACCTGCTGGGTTGGTCCAGAGAGTATGGACCACCCATGCCCTCTTGGGCTACTTTGTTTTGGCATTTTTGGCCATCATTTCAGCCAATGACAAGGGAGCGCCTGTAGGCGCCACCGGAGCTTTTCTTTTCTTTGTTTCCACCTGCCATTGAGGTGGCTAGGGTGGCCTTGCTACCAATTCTTGCTCACTGAGATTCACTTCCAAATCTGGCGGTGCATTCCCCAAGTTTATATTTTCTTCTAGCTCCTTTTCCTGTTTTGTTCCGATCCCTTTTTTGCTTCCTACTCTCTTTATGTTTCTTGTTCTCTGGAACCTTCTATATTTTTTGCCATGCTGGCATCTTCTGTAAAATCACTTGGGATCTTTTCCCCGGTTTCCATTTCTGTATTCTCAGGGACTTTGTCTCCCCTGGTGTCACTTGTAGCTTCTTCATTTTCCTCTTCCGGGACCTCCTAGTCCATCGGTTGCTGCTATTCTTGGGCCCTATCAGCCTCATTTACTTCAACATTTTCTTCCTCCATTGGGACATCCTCCAGAGGTGGATGGGGTTGCTAGCCAAATTTCAACAAGGCGGAAGCTGTTACGACCTCACCAAAGGTGCTTCAGGGTGCTTGGTCACCCGAAGTCTCCAAAGACACTTGGAGTGTGATGGTCGGAGGTACGGTTATTCCCTGGGGTCTGGGTTCTCCTCCCACCAGGGGCTCATCTATAGGTTACCTTGGCATATCTACAGTCCTTTAGACCTGTGGTTCTTCCTGTTCGGGCTCAGCATTTTCCTCCTGAGCCTCTTGCTCTTATATGTCCTTTTCTATGGGGAGTTCTTCTTCGGTAGGGGTCTCCTTTTCTTGAGCCTTGATTTCTTTCACTGCAGTATCAACACCTTGCTAGATCTCTAGAAGCTCATCTGTCGAGAATGTGTCATCAAAATTGTTGTGCGATGGAGAGGAGTCTGAGATATCCTCATGTTCATGAGAATCTAAAATTACATCCACCGGGGGCTTCTCGAGCATACCAAGGGCGGCACTTGGTGTGGGGGTTACAGTTGTTTTCTTTCTCTTGGTTAGAGAAGCCCCGGTGTCCAAAATGCTGGAAGACTCTACCTCAGCAAAATTCTGCCTATTCATCATCGTTGCCAATGAAGGTGGTCCTATTGAGCGAGCAGATGTCATTGGGGTGATTGGGAGGCCGACAGCCACCTGCATGTTGATTTGTTGGCTAGCCAATTTTTTCGCCTCCATCTTGTCATGTACTTTCACCATTAGAAGCGTGGGAATCTGAGGGGATGCCTTGCGCACTGGGACTCCCTCCTTTTCCTTTCCTTTGCTCACACTTGCTTCAGCGGGCATGACAGACGAAGAAGGTTCGGTGTCGGCTGATGAAGGGATGGTCTTCTTGACCACTGCTTTCTTCAGGGTGCTTTTGGGACACACCTGAGAAAAATAGTTGGGGCTTACTTCTATAATGGGGCTGTATACCCCTTCAATCATCAAATCCTTTGGAGTGGCCCAATCCACTAGAGGGAGGTCCAATTTGTCCAACCCCTACCCTTTGTACACTAGATCTTCCAGTGGTCCGCCGTCATTGAAACCCTCTGGGAAGGTCCAAAGGTCTAGTGCCTCCATGAGTCCTTTTCTCATTCTTGTATATCGTCGAGCCCTAAGATCAAAGTTGTCCTGGCAATCCACCCAGAAGTCTTCAATGTCTTCTTCGTGCGGGGGGGATGCCCTAGGTAATGCGACGGTGATCTTCCTGTGGGGATCATAGTTCTTCCAGGCGTGGTTGAATTCAACCAGCCCCAATCCTTTTAACTCACTATCTACCTCCCGGGGTGCGGTGAGGCTACATGTGTAATCCTTGTAGGAAAAGGGAAATGTGACATTAATGACCTTCTTCACTATGAAGAGGGCGTGCAGATCCATCATCTGCCTACAGAATTCCAAAAGAATAATCCTATCCCTGCAATACCGGGGAAGGATGTAGGGCTTCCTGTTGAATCCTGTCACCCTGATGTATGTATGGCATTAGAATTGAATAAAATACTAACCATAAGAATTGACCAGTGTCGTTGCCGCCTGTGAGAGGCGATACCCAAAATCTCGGGTAAGTGTAAGAATGGTGTGGTAAATGAAGGCGTCATTTACCTGGCAGAAGTTCTTGAAGCTGAGCTCCCACTACAACTAGGGATAATGATCCCAAGGTGTGACCTATCCTGGGCCATTCCTGAGTTCTCCAACTATTCCTAGGCCCTAAAAATCCGACCTTTGTTGTGCCAATGCCCACAGCACATATGAAGTCATAAAGAATTCTAAATTCTAGGAGACGGTCGTCATCTATGTATCCACATGATTGGATATAATTTTTTCCCAGTTGAAAGTCATGTTGTGTGTTGTTATGCAATATAAGAAAAATCCTGCACAAAAATATTATGCCTGCTTGAATGGGCTCCTTGAAATCTCCGCGTGGAATTTCCAATTTCATCCTTTTATAGTCTCGCTTTGGAGACTTCAACCAATGATTATTGAGGTGTTGCCGAGAAATGGTCTCGGCCTCACCAAATTTCTTGAGTGAGGTGGCCCTGGTGATGAAGACGAACCCTTTGAACTATGGAATTCCCAACCTTGAAACAAAGGTGGGGGCATCCAATGTGACGATGGTAGTGGGATATTATAGCGGCTGGGGATCTGGAAGTAAAACTGAATGGGTGGCTGCATTGTACAATGCCGCCAGCTACCGAATAAGCTTGGGCGATTGCACCTAGCATGGAAAGTTTGTGGCTTTGATGATGCTGGAGGCAGCTAGGCAATTGGTGATTTTATCCCCTTGTTCCTTTAACCTGTAAGTGGTTTGTATCAGACCCTATAATTTGGCCCAACTCCTGAGGTCTGGATCTATTATTTCATGAACTTTGGAGTCTATTTTAGACCCCGCAACACCTCCATCCTTCGGATACTTGGAGGTTAATGGCAGCTTTGCCAACATTCTTTCCATCTTTGATTTTGTGGCTGCCCGGGTGGAAGTAGTTGGTAATTTTGGGCTATCAGGAGGCACAAAATTGTCAGGCATCTTGAACAAGCTTATCGACCACTTGCAAGATCAAAAAAATTTCATAACACATAAGGATATGAAAAACTCTAGGAGATTTTCTACCAGCCCACACCTGTCAAGTAAACGTTAGCGCATACATATCCAAAAGTTTTAGAGTTTCTAAAAAAAATGAATATGGCTTAAGCATTTCAGAATGTGCTGACATGGTGATAGAAGAAGTAGGGGACAAGGTCCCACTGGTAGTCTGAAGCCCAGACAAACTAGCCATTGCCGATGTGACTGGAAACAAGCCGTATTCTAGTTGACATGCGCCGACACGTGGGAAAATCGCAGGCGGTGTAAAGACAGTTATGGCATTGATAGGAAAAGTGGGCCAACATGGGGAAAAATTGAATGCCAAGTTGGATGAATTTTAAATGCCATATGTGGGAAATCAATCTCGCCATTAATGCGACAAGACACAAGAGACAAAAAGCCACCATGGTTCGAACTAGCAAGGTGTCGAGTTCAAACCGTGGCAGCCTTGTCTTGTCGAGCTCTATCCCGTCAATTTGAAATTCATGATAGAGCGCAAAGAACTCAATGCTCTAAAGGATATACATAAGACATACAAGAGGGTTGAAGTGTATATACATAAGATTATAGAAAATATACACCATATACATTAATATACACCACACAAAGCAGCTACCCTAAGACAAAGCCAGGATGTACAAACATATACATTATCTTACATCTGCACAGAGGGCGGACAACCCTCTGGCAGAGCCAACCCACCAATAGGTGGCGAACCAGACGATAAAGACGCAAAGAAAAAATAGAAACAAAGCAAAGCAGAAACAAAAATAGAACACAACAACATGAAACAAAAGTAGAAAACGAAGGAAAGAACTAGAAACACCAACCTGGAATCCGAAGAATGGAAAAGGAAAGAAATACCAGACCACTCTGCAACATCTTTCACCTCCAACATCAAGAACAAGTACTAGAAATCAAATCATTGTTACCCACTAAGATCAGAGAAGCTTGCACTTAATTCGCACTCAAACTGCCTATGAATCGCTCTGAAAACTCTAAGTGTTTTAATCGTGGTAACTGTGAAAATGACAGGTAAATCTTATTTATACCCAAGGTAAGAGTAAGTTACCTTCCCTCTGCAAACTTCAGAATAGGAAAACCTTTGGATTCTGGGCCTAGGGATTCCAAATGACCATGTCTTCTTACAAGAAGAAGGCATCATGGTAGACAATCCCGGAGTCTGGAATCTAGCTTCTAGAAAAGAAATGACCAACTACAGGACCGGGTTTCAAAGACATGAACGACAAAAACAAAACAAAACCAACATCGCAAGAAAAAAAACCTAGAGAAGGAAATAAAAGAAGCAAAGGCAAAGAAAACAAGGCAAGAGCCAAAAGTAAAACAAACAAGGAGGACCCAACATTTTGCACACAAAATGTAGGGATTGGGATGTAGGGCATAAAAAATGGTGACTATCTGGGATGAATGCCTTGGTGCAGTTGAAAACCATAGAATCTCTGGTTAGAAAAACCAGAATAAATCATTACCTGAAGCATCTTGCTCGTAATGTGTGAAATGTTTGAGAAAATCTAGCCATACGCAATTCAATCCATGATCCTTTCATCAGTTGTGAAGTGTGTACTTTGGAAGGGAATCAAGCCAATGACCTCTGGGAGAAGTAGAGAGGAGGCACTAAGTACTCTAAACCCAAAGTCATCAATTTCACTCATTTCTCTCAGATACCGGAGTCTTGTCCCATTTTTCCTTTTGTTATTTTATTCTCTTCTGGGTGGGGGGGCGATACTTCTTTCACCTTTGAGCTTAAGCTTAGCTAAATTCAAATGGTGGTACTTTTTTCACCTATCCACACGCCTTAATTTACTGAATGGGGAAGGAAAACTCTGAACCCAAAAATAATCTTTAAAAGTTCAAACTTGGGTCAACCAACCAGTGCGATCGATCTACCCTCGGTGTGTCTGATTACTTGTTCCTTTAGAAATTTTGATTTAACTGATTACTAGACTTCCGGAGATAAATCTGATGAAGATTACTCATAATTTACCACCAAACCCACAAAATAACTCTGGAGACCGGACCAATTCCACCATGCTAACAATAGATTTCAAGTTCACCGCAGTGCCAAAGGCACCATCCCAGAGACTAGATGTTATGTTAAGCATACCAGCCTACAAGAGGGGGAGAAAAATGCTGGACCCGAGAAAGAAGACAGAAGAAAACCAAAAATGAAACAAAAGAAAAGGGGCGGTCCCGGAGGACGGCCAACAAAACTATTTACAAAGCAAGGCACCCCAAATGGGGCACCGAGGAAGAAATATTTACAAGCAAGAAAATTTACATAAAATACAACTCTGGGCAAACTGGTCTCATTCGAAGTAATGTTTGAGAAACTGTCCATTGATGGGAAATGGGACAGGTTCTCCAGTCATGATATTGAGGTGATAGGTATTTTCCCCGTAGATCTCTGAGATTAGGTAGGGTTCGAGCCAGAGCCGTTGGAACTTGGTGTGCTTTCCTTTCTTTTCCTGGGCCTTGTCCCACAAAAGGACTAAGTCTAAAATTTAAAATGCTTTGTATTGGGCTCTACGGTGAAACCATCATTTTACTATTTCTTGGTGACATGCAAAATGTTTAAGGGTTGTGTCTCATTGCTCTTCCATATGCACCAGATTCAGGAGCCAAACCCCCACAATATTATCCCAGTTGTTGAATTCCTGCATGAATTGTAAAACCAAGATCTGTAAGTTGATTGGGAACACTAGTTTCTGGCCATAAACTAGATGGAATGGGGATGTTTCCAGGGCAGCCTTAATTCAAATATGATCTTCCTAGAGGATGAATCTCAGCTTTTGGTTCCAATCCTGGGGATTATGTTCTAGCAGGTGTTTGATCACTTCAAGCAGATTTTTGTTTGTTGATTCAACAACACCATTCCCCTGGGGGTAATAGTTGCTGGAAAATTTCAAAGTGATCTTCCAGTCATAGGTCCATTCAAGTAGTTGTGCCAAAGAAAATTTTAGACCATTGTCACATACTATAGTGAAGGGCATTCTAAATCTTGTGACGATGTTCTCTTCCAAGAATTTGATAACCACGTTTGTCGTGTTATTCTTGCAAGGTATGGCTTCGGACCAACAGGTGAAATAATCAGTTGTGGTTAGGATGTATCAGTTGTTGGAAGACAAGTTGGGGTTGATTTCCCTGATTAAATCAAATTCCCATTGGGAAAAAGGCCTAGCCTCGAAGACTAGTTGCAAAGGCATAGCCGAGTTATGTTCACGATGTGCAGCAGTTTGGCAAGTATGGCACTTCCAAATGTGAGTGTAGACATCTTTAAATTTTTAGGGCCAATAATATCCGGCTCGAAGGATCTGATGGGCAGTGGCGTCAGCTGAGCCATGCCCGGTCCCAAACTGCCCATGGAATTCTTCAATCATTTTCACAGCTTGGTCCCTGTCGATGCACCAAAGGTACACTCCCTCATAGTTCCTACGGTAGAGAACAGAGTTTTTTATCATGAAGTGGGAACTTTTCATCCACAGGGCGCGACATTTGTTGGGAGGTAACCCCTCTGGACATCTGTTGTTTAACAATAGGTACACCAAATCAGTGTACCACGGGTCTCGAGTGATAGACTCCATCGTGTATGTTTGACATTCTATGTGAGGGGTCTCTTCAGTCATCACTCGGCTTAGTCCTTGGCCTCAGAATATCTTCATTGGTTGCATTTCTAAGTCATATTCCTAGAGGATGGCCATCCATTTCCCCCTTCTTTCACCCAATTCACTCTACATCAGCAGAGATTTCACAGCTTGGTCCAGGATGATAGCATGCACCTTGCTCCGGAGAGTGTAGTGCTAGAATTTCTTCACGATGTGAGCAAGAGCAAAGGCACGCTTTTCCAATGATGAATACCAGACTTTGGCGTTCTTAAAGGGGGTGTATGCACCCTAAAATGGTCGCCTAGACTTTGGGCCCCATTTATCATTTTATCAATTTATCAAATTTCCTGAATCAATGCTTCATTTTCAATTCAAATCAATTTCCTTGATCAAATTGTAATTAATTCAATTATTCAATTATTTTAATATTTCCTAAGGTTTGATCATTTTTATTTAATTAAAAGATTTAATCTCCCTTTTAATTAAATGAAATTCCTCTTATTTAATTAAAAGATTTAATCTTCCTTTTAATTAAATAAAATTCCTCTTATTTAATTAAAAGATTTAATCTCCCTTTTAATTAAATGAAATTCCTCTCATTTAATTAAAAGATTTAATCTCCCTTTTAATTAAATGAAATTCCTCTTATTTAATTAAAAGATTTAATCTCCCTTTTAATTAAATTCATCTTATTTAATTAAATTCAATTCCTCCCATTTAATTAAATAAATTTCTTCTAATTTATTTAATTGAAAGAAAAATCCTCTTTTAATTAAATAAATAAAAATCTCCACTTAAAGCACTTTAATTGATGAAAAAGATAATAAAATTAAATGAAAATTAAATAAAAATCCCTTTTTCATCACATCTTCCTAAGTGGTGGGTTTTTGCCTCTTAATCTCAATCATTGATCAATTATTTTTGCCTCTTAATCTCAACCGTTCACTTTCCTATATAAGGAAATCTCTCCTTTTCATTTGATAATCATCAACCAATCATCAATCAACCATCAATCATCAATCAATCAATCATCAATCATTAATCATTCATATATTAGGTTTTCATAGTATTGTTATGTTGCAGGTTTGGAGAGCAATTTTGGAGGAGGATTTGAGCACTCAAGCTTGGATATGGCAACTTATCTCTTCTTGTCTTCTTTTTCTTGCATCAATGGCTATCCATGTAGATTAGATTCATGTTTATTTTCATAGGTTAAACTTGCATTTGTATTTCCTTTCATAGATTAATCATGCATTGTTATCATTTAGATTAATTTCATTTTATGCATTGCAATCATATAGAGTAGATCTCATTTTCATACATTGGATCTCTCATTTCATGGTGTACTTGCATAGGCACTACCTAGGTCAAATCTGAGGGCCTCCATTTCAAACCTTTGCACTCCATGACTAGAGAGCTATGGATCGATATTTGAGGCCTCATTCTCGAGCAACCTTGGATGGAATGATTCACAGAAGTGTGTCAACATTTTAGCACACAGGGGGAGCTCATGAAAGCTATTGGTCGTTCTTCCCCTTCGACCTTTTGGATCAATACTGTCACGGCGGAATGCGGCAAAGCAAAGGAGTAAATGTAAAACGGGAGGGAGTAGTCTGGACTAGCCAAGACCGGTGCCTCCGTTATTGTCTATTTAATTTGGTTGAATGCCCACTTTGCTTCAGGACTCCACTCAATTTTGGTATCTTTCTTCACCATTTAATTGAGTGGCTTCACGATTTTGGTGAATCCAGTGATGAACCATTGAACAAAGTTGATCTTTTCAAAGAAAGATTGCAACTCTTTCTTGCTGCCAGGCATTTGCAGATTTAGCAGTGCTTCAACTCTCTCTGGATCAATGGATATACCCTTCTCAGAGATAATATGCCCGAGAAACTTCCCTTCAGTGACCCCGAATATCCACTTCTTGTTGTTGAGGGATATTCTATATCGGCGACATCTCTCACAGATTTGGGCGAGGTGGGCAGAATGGTCACGCTTGTCCCAGGAAAAGATGATCAGATCATCCATGTAGATGATTATGCACCAGTTCACAAGGCCCTCAAACACAATGTCCAATGCCTTCTAAAATGTGTCCCCTGTGTTAATCAAGCCAAAGGGCATTCTCTGATATGCAAACGTTCCCCACTTGGTGGTAAATGTCACTTTGTCTCTATCTTCGAACTTAACCATAACTTGGTTATAGCCAAAGTATCCGTCCAAGAAAGACATCATTTGGGATCCGCTCACTATCTGCAACACCTCATCTAGTGAGGGGAGAGGGTGATTATCTTTCTTGGAGGCTCTATTCAAATTTCAAAAATCCACACAAAGGCAAATTTCATCGCTCTTCTTTCTCACAGGGACTAAGTTGGCAACCCACGTAGTATGCCAGATTGGAAAGATTATCTGGGCTGACGACAGTTTTTCCACCTCTTAACGAATCAGAGGCTCGATCAGCGGGTTGACTGGCCATTGCTTTTGCTGGAAAGGCTTAGCATCAGGTTTCAGTGGGATTGTATAAGTCATAATGGATGTGTCGTATGTTTTCAAATCCTCATACCTCCACCGATCATGTCTATGTATTCTCAGAGAACTGCGAGAATCTTCTCCTTCTCCTCAAGGGAGCAGGAGGTACCAATGTGTATCATCTTTTCTTCACCAGGCTATCCGATGTTCACTTTCTTAAATTTTCCTCCCTTAGAGGAGGATGATATCTTTTCTCGTCCCAGAGGGTCCGAGTCAAAGATTCATTCAAGCGCGACCATCCCCTTCAGGATGGTGTTGGTAGGTAGGTCCATGATCCCATCATCTTCATCACCTTGTCTAGTGTCATCATGGTATTTTTTCTCCACTATCTGGTCTTTGAAAATGCCAATATTGGCCATGAAGGCTAGGATATGCTGATCGTCCTCAAAAACCTGAAAGTGGGTGACATTATCTAGAATGGATGGGGTGGGGATCATCTCAATGGAAAATCTTCAGAGTCATGAGCTGGCCATGGGCTCAAGTGTGCTGGAAAAAATAGCGAGGGCATCTGGGACATAATTCTGTCACCGGGGAATGAGATCAATGCCGAAGGCATCAAAATCCTCAATAAGGCTCCATGCCCGATTGTAGTATGCAGCCAACCTTTTATCGTGACACATGTACTAACTCCAGACTTGTTTGACAATCAACTCTAAATCACCTAGGGCCTGGAGGCAAGTGATTCCTTTCCTTAATGCGAATAGGAGTCCAAGGAATAAGGCCTCGTACTCCGTAACATTGTTTGTGCAGTTGAACTGCAGCCTATAGGACGCGAGGAAGGATTTCCCACGCAGGTTGATTAATTCTACTCTGGCCCCATAGCCTTTCTTAGACTGGGACCCATCAAACTTAAGGGTCCACAAATCATCGTTTGTCGTCTGCAGCTGGGGAGATGGAGCAGTCTTTGGATTGTTTTTGGGCGACTTAGGCAGAGTGTCCTCCCGCGCTGATGATGTGTGGGTGAGGTCTATCTCTGGAGGGGTTTGGGGTTGAGATCCCCAGAGAAATGGCACTGAAGAAGTGCTTCTAGTAGGGATACTAGGCTCTGGCGAATTATGTTTATGCTCTTTGTTCCGGAGGGCGTCAATGTACCAGGTAGCGACAGAAAGACAAGCCTCACACTATAGCTTTGAATGTTTCTGATAATGTACCTAGCACCAAGTGCCAGACAGGAGTGTAGCAGGGGTCGTTGTGGCACCCTGAGAGTCAACCTCAACCCTCAACTTTTCTTCCAGGTCTTGGGTTCTCTGCAGAACTATGGGATCTTCTCCTGGGGTTAAATCAAACGTTAAGATTTCGAGGGGTTGGTACACCCCGGGGGAAGTTTCAAAGAATAAGACCTCGTTAACCCTCTCAACTTTGATAAGGGCCTGCTTCATCTAAGGCTCACTTTCAACCTAGATCTTATTTGATTCTCCTTCCCAGGGGATCCATAAGTGGGAAAAGTCAGTCAAAAAGTATCCGTTCAAGGACTTAGACCAATTTTGACTTAATAACATCCCATAAGTCTCTGGGATGTCCACCACTTGGATATCGATTATACTGGCTATTCTAGGGTATTGAATGAGCTGTATCTGGACATTCTTCAATTTGCCCACTATTTTCACAGTAGTTTTATCCAACTGGATTACTGCGCCATTAGATGGGGTGGCTGAGCTTCTGGCATATGGATAAGGGCATGATGTTGCCCGAAGCTCCAGAATCTACTAGGCAGTTGTGTATATTTTTGCCTTGGATGTTCAGACATAGTAGGAATGGAGGATCCTCAGTATTTCCTGGAAGACAGCCACGTTGGCGTCCTCAAAAGAGACAATCTTGGATGGGTGGCTTACATCTTCCAAGTTTCCTAAGAGTTTCAGAAGAGACTTCTTCTGCTCGGGACAGTTTAGCAAAACCTTCATCAAGGTCATGGAGGTGGTGGTTTGTTCTAACGCCTTCGTAATGTCAAACCTTCCTCTTGGGAATTGGTGGCTTCCCTCAGCTAGGTCCTTTGCTTGGTTAGAGCTAGAACCTTTTAGAGGGACGTGCCAGTCAGTTATATTGTCCTGGGGAGGAGTGTCCTTGGGAGGTGTTGGCATGTAAACTGGTCCTTTACCAACCTGGCTCTGAGTGTTGTAAGGAGCCTATGGGTTAGTGAAGGCATTGGCCTCAAAGGCTGGTATTGACTCATCAAATAATCCCTATAGTTTGGATTCTTCTTCATCTTCTCTGGCTGATCTGAAGAAGACGGTCTCACAGGTGAATGTACCGTGAGTTGGCTCTTGTACAGGAAGTTATGGGGGAGTAGGATCAGACAATTGTTGCATGTCCAGCTGGGAAATCATGATGACCTTCTCCAGTGTGGCACATTTTCCCTCGTTGTGGGAGCCTGTGTCATGCAATCTACATCAATTGGTCATGGGTTGGAAGTCTGCGACCGACGTGAAATGGGATGGTCCAGCACCATTCTGATTGGCATTTTGGTTTGGAGGCGGACCTTCGGTGTTTGCGTTGTGGTTCCATTGCTATTGGCTAGGCTAAGGCCCGTTGTTGAAATTTCTTCCCCTGACATTGTTGTTTCGTTGGCCAAAGAAAATATTCCCTCTCTAGGAATTGGAATTCTAGGGTGCGTAGGACCCCACCTTTAGTTGACCCATGTCTATAGTCAGGGTAGACAACATTTTCCAGAGGGATTCAACTTCGGCGGTCAACTAAGTGTTTGCCTCATAGTGTGACGGTTGTTGTTGTTGGTTCCCTGGGAAGGCAACAGTGTTTTCCAGAGTCAAAGGTGACAATCCTCCAGCCGCGGATGACTGAAAGAAGGGCACTTCAAATAGTTGTGTCTGAGGCTGTTGTGTCTACTACGGCTAGTTCCAAGGGAAAGATTCTAGACCCAGTATTGTCTAAGTCTGCGATGGGTATATGTACTGGGCCTGATGGTCAATTGGTGGTGGTGGGGGAGTCATGGCCATGCGGGGGCACCCATTGCTAGATTGGGGTTATATCCCTCGGCATAAGGAGTTCCGTCGGGGATCATGTTAAATGGGGTGCTCTACCCAATCCCGCCCAAGGATTTTTTGAGGCCGCATGACAACTCTAAGGCTAGGTTGTAAACTTTTGGAAAAGTATCTCGGTCACCCGAGATGGTAGTTCTCCAAAGGAGAGTGGCAACGAAGGGATCCATTACATTGAGATAGGTCTGTATGGTCACTTCTGCGGATGGGATGAAGGGACCCGTGCACCACTTCAGGGCGCATTGGAACCAATGATTAAATGTTGCAAGGGGTTCATTTGGTTCTTTCCTGATGGAAATGAACTGGCTGTGGGACCAAGCTAGGTCCATGTGTACACGAAAGGTAGCCAAGAAGGCGTCTTCCATGTCCTGCCAACTATTGATGGAGTTGGTGGGAAGATTGAGGTACCAGCTCAATTCATTTTGTCCCAGGGAGAGAGGGAACATATGGGTCACAATGTCTTGATGTTTGATTCGGTGTCGATTCATGGCATCTTTATATGCCTACATATTCTCTTCTACGGTTCATGAGCCTAAATGCTCATATCGGGGACAAATCTTTTTAGGGTGCGGGGGTAAATCGTTGGCTGCACCCAGAAAAGTTCCCATTGGGGACCCGGTATTTCCAAAATAAGAAGCCATTGGGGGAGTTGAATTTTGAGTAGGTTGAACGTTGATTCTCAGGATTGTCTGGGAAGTTTGGATATTATGTGGCACGCTTGATCCCCAGACAATGATGGCTAGTTTGACTTTTGGGGTCCATTTCTTTCGAGCAGAGGGCTCAAGTTCAACAAACCTTCTGGGATTGGGGGATGATCTAAGGACTCTTTCAAATCTTGCTGGGGAGAAAGACCCAATCCAACTGAAGGCTTGACTGCTAAAACTATGGCTTGGGGAACCCTCAGGAGGTGTAAAATTAGAATCCTGAGAGGGGGACGAGTTCATGCCCTCCTTCTAGTGCCAATTTCTGTTGACAGGACTTTGCGACCGGGTCCGCCAATAGGGGTAAGTTTTCACTGGGTACCAGGGTACCGGCCAAATTTGCTTGTAAAGGTTGTCCAGGGAAATGATATTCCCTAGGCCTCCAAGCATGTGAGAGTTGGGTCTCGATAGTGCGGGGCTCGGTTGGGAGATGTGACTATTTTTCGAGGGGGATAGCTGGTTATCTTCAACTCGTCAACTCTGGGGATTTAGGTAAACAAGGTTTCCTCCAAACATGCTTTTACTTAACAAATAAACTTAAAAAGATCTTGCAGAGTTAGAAAGATTTCATCTACCTACAATTATGTTAAATGTTCAAAACATTGACAATGCTCTAACACACTACACTAAATACCGAAGAAATATGCAACCATCAACTTATATTTTATCAGTAGTAAAGAAAGGAGGTCGTTAATCTACTTTAAGCATTAGAGCAAAGGACACGAAGAACATAAAGCATAAAAATACTGTCAACCCAGAAGATAGAGTGCCAACAACATCATTGAGAGAACCCTTTCTTCTTCATTAACATCCTTCCAGCAAGCACTAGTGCGTGGTACAGTCGTAACTCCCAGGGAGCATTTAACTACTAAAAGCTTAAAACTATGGAGCATTGAGCTCTACAACTAGGAAATGAGAAAAAATGCTTTGCTATTAACTGTGGACTGCAAAATCATCAATTTTTCTGACCCTTAGAATGAGGTCGGACTTATTATTTATACACATCTTTTGATCTAACCCTAACCCTAACTTATTTTACACTTTACAATAAAATACATTATCCGGTGGCCAGTACTACCTGCATCACATTACAAAAAGTCTCAAGATGGAAAGGCCTGACATGTCAGAAGAATAAGACAAGAAAGATGGAGTGGAAGAATCAGCCTCGAGATGAGAGCTGAGAAGGAGAAAGAAGAAATTAGATCCCCTAGGGATCGACGCTACATGCCTCATAAATGGGAAAGCGGTGCCCTGTCTTCGATGCGCCAGGTGTATCTCTGAAGTGGCACCTTGGGAAGACTAGCTGTCAGAAAACCTCCTGTCGAGCTGACGTGCCTTATTGTAGTTACCCACCTTCTGACAACCTTTATTACTGTCTTGAAAGTGACTGGTCAGCATTGGGAACTGAGACATGGGTCACATGAAGAATTAAAAATTGGGGGATCCAGGAACTTACATTCCAGAAGAATAAAGAATACAAAATATGATGCCGGGCCAAATTCTCTCAGATTCAGAGAACTTTATTAACTTATATTTTCTCCCAAGTTTCTAACACTTGGCTAATTCTCTCCTCATCTATGCTCCGGATGCTACTCCATCTCCTACGAATAGCTTCCATTGCCTCCTCAACCTCTCCAGCCCCATTCTAGAATTCGCTCACCATCTTGATGGTGTCATGCAACCGAATCATAGTCTTTGACAATCGGGACAACCTTCCTTGATCAAAATCTTTGCCCGGTGGATACAAGGATTCCATCCTTTTGTCAATCTTACTAAGGACATAGTCCTCTGAGGTACACATTCCGATGGTGAAGGGATCAACTTGCGATACCCTAACCATGAATGTTTTGAATAAATCCAAGGGATATTGGGCAGTTGTCAATTTCTCTTTTAAGGTCTTAACCAATTCCTTGCAAACCTCATTTTTGAGGGCAAGTTTGGAGTACTAGACCTAGAGGGAATCATACGATTCTTCTCACAAAATTCTAGATTCTGTGGCAACCTCTTCTCCAATGTTGCGGATCTCCTCCAACCCGGCCTTCTATTTTTCATATTTATCTAAGTCTAACTCCCATACCTGAGTGGAGCTTCTTGCATGGCTAAGGGTGAGATCTATCCTGTAAAAGTCTGGGAGGGACACCGCCAGAAATTCTCTCATCATTGTTATTTTCTCGGCTACCCACCCGTCCACTACTTGCGCCTTCTTCTTCATCATGCACAATGAGTCCATGTCACCCTGTGCAAGCGGCAACCTAGAAGAAGGGGTCCCGGGTGGACTTCGGCCAAGGTCCGTGTTAGTTCTATGAGCAGTGCGAGGAGATTATAATTTGTCTCTCTTTCCTCCTGCATCTTCTGCCCTTTTTTTGCGTATCGGGCCTCTATAGCCTTGGTAGCTTCTTTGAGCAAGTTAAGTTCTCCTTGCTTTTCCCTTTTCACCAGCTCAACCTCTGTTATACTATAGTCTTCAGGCCTTGCGGCCGATGCATCTATCTTTGCTAGGGGTGTCGCAATGACCGCAACTGTACTACCTGCTAGTTTGGTCCGGAGAGTATGGACCACCTGTGCCCTCTTGGGCTTCTTTGTTTCGGCATTTTTGGCCATCATTTCAGCTAATGAAAAGGGAGCACCTGTAGGCACCACTAGAGCTTTTCTTTTCTTTGTTTCCACTAGCCATTGAGGCGATTGGGGCAGCTTTGCTGCCAATTCCTGCTCATTGGGATTCACTTCTGAATTTGGTTGCACATTCCCCAAGTTTATATTTTCTTCTGGCTTCTTTTCCTGTTCTTGTTCCGGTCCCATTTTTGCTTCCTGCTCTCTTTCTATTTCCTGTTCTCTGGAACCTTCTATATTTTCCTCCATACTGGCATATTCTATAAAATCACCTAAGATCTTTTCCCAGGTCTCCATTTCTGTATTCTCAGGGACTTCTTCTCCCCTGGTGTCACTAGCAGCTTCTTCATTCTCCTCTTTCGGGACCTCCTGGTCCATCGGTTGTTGTTGTTCTTGGGCCCTATCGGCCTCATTTACTTCAACATTTTCTTCCTCCATTGGGACATCCTTCAGAGGTGGATTGGGTCACTGGCCAAAGTTCAACAAGGCGGTAGCTGTTACGACCTCACTAAAGGTGCTTCAGGGTGCTTGGTCACCTGAAGTCTCCAAAGGCACCTAGAGTGTGATGGTCAGAGGTACGGTTGTTCCCTAGAGTCTAGGTTCTCCTCCCACCAGGGGCTGATCTGTAGGTTGCCTTGGCATATCTACGGTCCTTTGGACCTATGGTTCTTCCTATTTGGGCTCAGCATTTTCCCCCCAAACTCTTATATGTCCTTTTCTATGGGGAGTTCTTCGGTAGGGGCCTCCTTTTCTTGAGCCTTGATTTCTTTCACTGTAGTATCAATGCCTTGCCAAATCTCCAGAAGCTCATCTGCCAAGAATGTGTCATCAAAATTGTCATGTGGAAAATAGGAGTCTGAGATATCCTCAAGTTCGGGAGAATCTGAACTTACATCCACTGGGGGCTTCTTGGGCATACCAAGGGTGGCACTTGGTGTGGGGGTCATAGTTGTTTTCTTTCTCCTGGTTAGAGAAGCCACGATGTCCAAAATGACGGATGACTCTGCCTCAACAAAATTCTGCCTATTCATCATCGCTACCAATGAAGGGGGTCATGTTGAGCGAGTAGATGCCATTGGGGTGATTGGGAGGCCAGCAACCACCTACATGCTGATTTGTTGGCTGGACAATTTTGCCACCTCCATCTGGTCATGTAGTTTTGCCATTAGAAGTGTGGGAATCTGAGGGGATGCCTTGGGCACTGGGACTCCCTCCTTTTCCTTTCCTTTGCTCACACTTGCTTCAGCGGGCGCGGTAGATGAAGAGGGTCCGGCGCCGGCTGAAGAAGGGATGGTCTTCTTGACCGCTGCTTTCTTGCAGGTGCTTTTGGGGCACACTCAGGCAAAATATTTGTGGCTTTCTTCTATAATGGAGCGACATACCCCTTCAATCATCAAATCCTCCAAAGTGGCCCAATCTACTTGAGGGAGGTCCAATTTGTCCAGCCCCTACCCTTTGTACGCTGGATCTTCCAGCGATCTGCCGTCATTGAAACCCTTCGGGAAGGTCTGAAGGTCTAGCGCCTCCATGAGTCCTTTTCTCATTCTTGTATATTGCTGGGCCCTAAGATCAAAGCTGTCTTGGCAATCTGCCTAGAAGTCTTCAATGTCTTCTTCGTGCAGGGGGTTTCCCTAGGTAATGCGACGATAATCTTGTTGCGGGGATCATAGTTCTTCCGGACGTGGTTGAATTCAACCAGCCCCAATCCTTTTAACTCATTATCTGCCTCCTAGGCTACGGTGAGGCTGCATGTGTAATCCTCGCAGGAAAAGGGAAATGGGACATTAACAACCTTCACTGTGAAGAGGGCGTGCAGATCCATCATCTACCTGCAGAATTCCAAAAGAATAATCCTATCCCCGCAATACCGGGGAAGGAGGTAGGGCTTCCCGTTGAAGCCTGTCACCCTAATGTATGTATGGCATTGGAATTGAATAAAATACTCGCCATAAGAATTTACCAGTGTCATTGCCGCCTGTGAGAGGCGGTACCCAGAATCTCGAGTAAGTGTAAGAATGTTGTGGTAAATGAACGCATCATTTACCCGACAGAAGTTCTCAAAGCTGAGCTCCCACTGCAACTGGGGATAATGATCCCAAGGTGTGACCTATCCTGGGCCGTTCCCAAGTTCTCCAACTATTCCTAGGCCCTAAAAAGCTGGCCTTTGTTGTGCCAATGCCCACAGCACATATGAAGTCATAAAGAATTCTAAATTTTGGGCGACGGTCTTCATCTGTGTATCCACATGATTGGATATAATTTCCGCCCAGTTGAAATTCATGTAGTGCGTTGTTATGCAGTATAAGAAATAATACATCCACGCTGAGAATTACGGGGTGTGGGGCCATCCGAAGATCCTGCACAAAAATATTATGCCCGCTTGAATGGGCTCCTTGAAATCCCTGCATGGAATTTCCAATTTCATCCTTTTATAGTCTCACTTTTGAGACTTCAACAAATGATTATTGAGGTTTTTTTGGGAAATGGTCTCGGCCTCACTGAATTCCTTGAGTGAGGTGGCCCTGGTGATGATGGCAGACCCTTTGAACTATGGAATTCCCAACCTGAAAACAAAGGTGGGGGCATCCAATGTGACGATGGTGGTGGGATATTGTAGCGGTCGGGGATCTGGAAGTAAAACTGAATGGGTGGCCACATTGTACAATGCCGCTAGCTATCAGATAAGCTCGGGCGATTGCACCAAGCATGGAAAGTTTGCGGCTTTGATGATGTCGGAGGTAGCTAGGCAAGTGGCAATTTTATCCCCTTATTCCTTTAACCTGTAAGTGGTCTGTATCAAACCCTGTAATTCGGCCCAACTCTTGGGGTCCAGATCTATTATTTCATGAACTTTGGAGTCTATTTTAGACCCCACAACACCTCCATCCTTCAGATACTTGGAGGTTAATCGCAGCTTTGCCAACATTCTTTCCATCTTTGATTTTGTGGCTGCCTGGGTGGAAGTAGTTGGTAATTTTGGGCTATCAGGAGGTGTGAAATCGTCAGACATCTTGAACAAGCTTATCGACCACCTGCAAGACTGAAAAACTATCAGAACACATAAGGATATGAAAAACTCTGGGAGATTTTTGACCAGCCCGCTCCTGTCAAGTAAATGTCAGCGCATACATATCCAAAAGTTCTAGAGTTTCTAAAAAAAAATGAACATGGCTTAAGCATTCTGGAATGTGCTAAAATGGTGACAAAAGGAGGGGACAAGGTCCCGCTGGGAGTCCAGAGCCCGGACAAACTAGCCATTGCCGAAGTGGCTGGCAACAAGCTGTATTCTAGTTGACGTGCGCCGGCACATGGGAAAATGGTAGGCGGCGTAAAGACAGTTATGGAATTGATTAGGACAAGTGGGCTGACATGGGGCAAAATTGAATGCCAGGTTGGACGCATTTTAAATGCCATATGTGGGAAATTAATCCCGCCATTAATGCGACGAGACAGAGGAGACAAAAAGCTGCCATGGTTCGAACCAGCAAGGTGTCGAGTTCAAACCATGGCAGCCTTGTCTCGTCGAGCTCTATCCCGTCAGGTTGAAATTCATGACAGAGCGTGAAGAACTCGACGCTCTAAAGGATATACATAACACACATATATGTGATATACATAAGACATAGAAGAGGGCCAAAGTGTATATACATAAGATTACAAAAAATATACACCATATACATTAATATACACCACGCAGAGCAGCTACCCTAAGACAAAGCCAGAATGTACAAACATATACATTATCTTACATCTCCACATAGGGCAGACAACCCTCTGGCAGAGCCAACCCACCAATGGGTGGCAAACCAGATGACAAAGACGCAAAGCAAAAAAGGAAACAAAGCAAAGCAGAAATGAAAACAGAACACAGCAACACGAAACAAAGGCATAAAATGAAGGAAAGAACCAGAAACACCAACCTGGAATCTAAAGAATGACGAAGGAAAGAAACACCAGATCACTTTGCAACAGCTTTCGCCTCCAACGCCAAGAACAGCTACCGGAAATCAAATCGTTGTTACCCACTAAGATCAGAGAAGCTTACACTTAATTCAAACTCAAATCGCCTATGAATCGCTCTGAAAACTCTACGTGTTTTAATCGCGGTAACTATGAAAATGACAAGTAAATCTTATTTATACCCGAGGTAAGAGTAATTTAGCTTCCCTCCGCAAACTTTGGAATAGGAAAACCTCTGGATTCTGGGCCTAGGGATTCTAAACGACCATGTCTTCTTACAAGAAGAAGGCATCGTGGTAGAGAATCCCAGAGTCCAGAATCCAGCTTCTAGAAAAGAAATGACCAACTCAGGGACCGAGTCCCGGAGACATTAAGGACAAAAACACAAAACAAAACCAACACTGCGAGAAAGAAATCCTGGAGAAGGAAACAAAAGAAGCAAAGGCAAAGAAAACAAGGCAAGAGCGAAAAGCAAAACAAACAAGGGGGACCCAACATTTTGCACACAAAATGTAGGGACAGGGATGCAGGGCATAATAGGTCTGTTATTGGCATTTTGTATAGACCTTCACTCTGCGGTTAATAACTTCTATTCCCAAAACAATTTTGAAAATCACTTATGTGGAGTCATAGAGAACTAGGTTTTGCAAAACATATTAAAAACTTATCAAAATCCAATGGTCCAATAGGATTTTATGACCTTCACATTCAAGGTTATTTTGCTGTCAGATTAAAATGGATTCAAGCATCAACATACCAAACCCGATACAATAAATAGAATATAAAATGAATTGAATCCCAATGTTATAATAACTCATCAACCCGATATGATTCGTAAGAAATCAATACAAGACTTGTAAAATGGTTCTGGAAAATCCGTTTTAAACTTGAATGTATTCCAGATTTAAACTTTCGGCTTTTATAATCAACTCTCTCTGTCTAATAAATGGTTCCCAATGAATTTCTTTCAAAACCATTACTCTATCTAATAAGTTGTTCCACCCTTCTATTTGGGACTGTCAAAGAAAAATGAATATAAACAAAACAAACTATTTGATATTCCTTCGGAGACAGCTAGCAACCCGATTAATTTAAACTATTAAACTCTTTCAACAAAAATGTGAAACATATCACTGTGATATTCTTCCACAAAAGAACCGAAACATGAACATATAATAACCATTTAAAAGGTAACTATGGAATCAATTTATGGGAAACATCAAGGAAAGACTTCAACGAAATAGAAAACTCAAAGATAGACTCCATTAATCAAAATCTGAGACTACAAATACATGGCTCTCTAAGAGCCATTTTGACTCTCCTTCCCTTCTATTCACTATCGATCCCCTTCTCTTACATAATGATTTTTAATTAAAGACCATTCTTTGACGGTTACAAACCGTTCATCTACTCCTTATGTCTCTTCGAATTCCATTCAAAATTTTGGTTACAATTGTCATTTCATATTCTTGGATCAGTTACAAATGCATTTAGCATATTATTGCAACATTTCTAATTATGTTTAGCTTTTGATTCGAATACATTTGAATACTTTTAGAAATAAGGTGAACTGCACCATATTGTCTTTCAAGAAACTTGGTGGTGAGACTGATATATGCTCTGTTTGCAAATTTTATAAATTTGTTTTTCATGTTTTCTTTGAATGTATTTTTTCTAGAGAAGTCTAGAGCATCTTTGGTTTGGTTTTGACCAACAACTTTAACTTATCCCATGTGATCTTTGCAAATATTGTGAGTAACAATAAACATAGTAATGTTTTTTGTTCTATTCTTTCTACTCTATTGTTATGGTCTATCTGTAAATTAAGGAATGATGATGTTTTCAGTGGGAAGGCTAGGTATCTTACCGATCCTCTATGGAGACTCATTTACTCTGACATTTGTTTACAGGTCACGATCATTCTCAAAATGAAGGACCATAAGTTTTGCACAGCCTCCTGAGAGATGGTAAAGAAGAAATTAGCAGGAAAGAGGTGGCCTATGGGTTTACCACAACTAAAGAGAAGGATGATTATGACATCACCTTGGTAGAATTCATGCAGTAGTTGAGGGAACAAAGAAGAAAAAGGACACAAGCAAGTTCGACAAGACACCTTCCACATAATTTTCATCTAATTCTAGGAACCAGACACTTGATGATGTTTCCATTGTACCCATGGTGGACCAGGATAGATGGATTTCTGGAGCTCCCTCTATACCTTCTACTGTTATCACTTATGAGCACCACTTAGGACCTAGTTACCCATGTATTGTGCAGAATGTTGTACCTCCTGAAGATCTAGAGGTATGAATCTTCAACAGACCGGTTGTTGGCATGACTCCTACTTCTGACAGAGCTTGGGGTTTTTGTTTCTAGCATGTGGTTTGGAAAGAGACTTAGTCACAATATGTATTTAGTCGATATAGAACTCTAAATTTTGTTATGTTATGGGTTTGTATCCACTATTAAGGCATTACTAAACTATAGATCATCATTGTTCCTATGTATGTCTATAAGCTATAATCAATAGAAAAAAAATATTCACAACGATACTTGCAGTTTTGTTTAACAAACTGTGATCGTGTTTTTTTTAACAAACTAGGATCATGATTTTATTTAAATAAGGCGTACATGTTATAGATTGGATTTTCTAAGCCATAACATGTTCAGTTTATTTTAATTTTTAAATAACCCAAATGTGTTAGTGTCATTTTTGGGGATTTGTTTGTGAGTGACCACTTTTATGTTCACCATCTTGGTGCACATGTCTAAATATTAAAATATTTATATTTATATATTATTATTTACATATATATAATATATTAATATAAATATAAATTAATACGTTACTAAATCCATGTAACCAATATCTGATATTTTCAAACTTATTGGATATTTTATAATCTCATTGTTATAAAAATATACGATATGTTTTCATTTTTAGATATTTGATATTTGTGCAATTATAAAATATTTGTTATCTTCATATATCCGTTATGGTTTGAATTTTTCCATGGCTACATCACACCCAAGCCAAGCAAAATGTCAACATGAATTTTCACATTTTTCAGCTAAATAAAAACACAATTTTTTTATATCACCACTTTTTGACCCATCATAATCCTGCACATACCCAATTCTATTAATAAATCTCTCCATGTCTTAGAATGTTGACTAGGTACAAATTTGTCACAATAGATATAAATGTATGTTTTTATAGATATAAAAAATATGACCTCAAAATTTCAACATGAAATTTAATGTAATGTACTATTTTCACAAACCTATGGCACAACTATAATAAATCCCACAACCATATTTGTAGTTTAAATCATTTACATATGCAACCCTGCAAAGCCCAACCTCTAATTTTCATTTGTTTATATTCAACCTCTATATTTAGGAGGAAGATTTGGTATGAATAATTAATCATTGATCTCATAAATAAGTACACCAAAAAAATCAATCTCTCTTGATATATAAATAAGTACACCAAAAAATCAATCAAAATAAATTTTGCACTTCAATTTAGCTTTGATGTTGAATGAAATCATCTTTTATGCTTTTAAGACTCTTAAAAAGCCCCCATTAATACAAATTCATGTGAAGTTCATTAAAGCTCGTACTTAGCCATGCAAACCTTTTGAATATCCATTGTTGATCAAATCAATGGTTGGAGAGCAATTATTAAAAAAACATTAGCAAAGTAAACTTGACCACACATATCTGTCATTTTTTCCACATAAGTTACTGTTTAATCGTTGAAACAACGTTTTAGCTTTCTAGATGTAATAAGTTGCACTAATGAATGAATGAATGATTTTTATGATGTCCATAAGACTGATTAGTCTGTGGGACCAATGGATCATAGCTTTAAACTCTCTCCATATTCTTTTTAATGTCAGATCTCCTACTATGGATCTTGAACAGAAAGTTAGCAGTTTGATTTATATTATTCTCATCAAATAAATTGTGCATGTTGTTTGTCTTTGAGATGAATTCATACTGATTATAGATATCTTCATACGTTGCGTACTATATGAGAAAGTGTCATTTTGTCTCTATCATGTACGTGTCCTGTAGAACATGCAAGTTCTCTCTTTCCATAGCTCTTTGGGCCTGTTCCACCTACTCTTCCCGCGCCTTAGATGATGTGAACTCGTCCTCAATTATACCACTAATAGGCTTGCTTTACCTTTAATATCATACCCTAAATATGCTTTCTCTCCATGTACCCAAATTGGGTTAAACTTTTTATCTGAGCTATCAATACATCTGTCATCGTGGCGAGTCTAGCATCATATGCATTGCAACATATACAAAGGCACAAAATTTCAATAGTTGGCACCTCCATGTATCCATCGTTAAATCAATGAAGCTCGAAAGAAGCTTCATCGAAGAAAAAAGCTTCAGTGATAACTTATTTAGCATAGAAAAGGGGTCCACTCATTCTATTGTCAATTTGTTGAAAGCCAAAGTAAGCTTCAACGATGCATCCTTAAGTTATTGGTAAAGATGACAAATCATTCGTCATTGAATTGTTGACGGTGGAAATACGTTTTGCTGAAGCAAAGACCTTCAACAATGTCCTAGTGACTAATGCATGTAGTGTCACATGTACCCCTAAACAACTTGTGAAGCATTCCCACGGGCTGAGCATTGAATCACCTTTATTAATAGGATAAACCATTAAGAACCTTGACACATGGTGGTCCACATAGGATATCATTGAATCATTTAAGTGTTGAAAAGGCTTGGATAAGGGAGGAAGTTTCAATGAACCAATGAATGCTAATAAGGATGCCACACCACCTATCGTCAAATCATTGAATCTTATAAAAGGCTTTATAGAAAGGGATATCTTCAATAATTAGTCTAGTTGGCACTCATATATCGTTATAAATTATGTCTCTCAATATATCTAAAAAAAAATTAAATGGATAAAATAAACTTCTTCTTCTTTTTGGAAGTTTCGAGAGTCTCTTTGGCTAAGAGCCAAGGACTGAGGGGTATCCATTACACCAAAATCCATCGGAGTGCAATCCTAACTTCATCCCTTATGGTGTCGGAGCCATGCAGTCAGCAAAACTCGATCTGTGATGAACTCATTGAAAACTAATTAACTTCCTTTTAAAAATGACCCCCAACAAAATAAAAATTCAAATCCTAAAATCTAACTACTCTTAGGCCCTGTTTGTTTGCGGGAATTGAACTGGAATTGGCGGCGACACTTCCCGATAATAATGAAATCCGCCGTTTGGAACCCCAATATGCAATTCGGGTTATGCAGGTGAAAACCAGGTTTAGGCCTGAAAACGAGCGGCACCATCTTCCCAGTGAAAAGGTGGAATTTGATTTCATGTTCTCGTTTTCATTTTTTCACAACCAAATTTAATAAAATGGTCGGGTCCGTCATCTTCCCGCTTTGGATTTTGGGGTTTTCTTTCACTTCCAAATCATTTTTTCGCCATTTCCGAATCATTTCAGACTGCACTGTTCGACTGTACTTTGCACTGTTCGAATCATTTTCTTTTACCATTTCCGAGGGTTTTGTTTCACCATTTTCATTTGGCTCTCTGCATTGTTCGACTGCACTGTTCGTCTGGGGATATTGTGGGAAAAGAAGGGTTTCCAAATCTGCCACCGTTCGACTGCTCTTCTG
>MU226188.1:2938592-2962993 GCA_018584345.1 Thuja plicata
TCGCTCTCTCTTTCTGAGCAACTTCTGAGTTCTTCAGCTTTTTCATTTCTTGCTTCTACTTTGTATCAGGATCTTGCATGCAGGTGTATTCGGGGTCTGTGGATTTGCATGTTTGCAAAATCCTACAAATATGTCACGAGAGGATATCAAGTTTCTCAGTCAAATATTGAAAAAGAAAAAGAAAAAGAGAACTGGCGGTGAAAACCATGTTGTGACAGTATCAGATTCTAAAATAGTAAAAACAAAAGATGTATCTGATGGTGAAAACATCTCAGAGGTGCCAAAAGATGAGATTCTTGATATTCTCCCCGAGCACTTTCAAGAAAGGTCTAGAGTTATAATAGAACCAATGCAACTAGTTAACTTGGGCACAACTAAAAATCCTCGAATAGTTCACCTAGCACAATCTTTGTCAGATG
Organism: Thuja plicata; assembly: GCA_018584345.1. Classification (NCBI taxonomy): domain Eukaryota; kingdom Viridiplantae; phylum Streptophyta; class Pinopsida; order Cupressales; family Cupressaceae; genus Thuja; species Thuja plicata. Next base: position 2,939,012 of record MU226188.1, read on the forward strand.
CAGAGAAGACACTATTCATTGAGTTCTTGAAAGAGAAAAAGATAAAATTTGCATGGTCATACACAGATATGCCTAGACTAGATCCTGAATTGATAATGCACCATTTATCTATAGCTCTCGGGATCACACCCATGAAACAAAAACTCAGAAATATGCATCCTCATGTTGCATTACTAGTAAAACGAGAGCTAGAGAAATTATTGAAAGTTGGATTCATTAGAGTCACTACTTATACAGGATGCATCTCTAATGTGGTCTCGGTATCTAAATTAGATAAATCTATTAGGATCTGTACAAACTTTAGAGACTTAAACAAGGCATGTCCTAAGGATGATTTTCCGCAACCTAATATTGATATGATCATAGACCTCACAGCAGGCTACCAAATGTACTCACTAATGGATGGTTTCTTAGGCTATAATCATATTAAAATTTCTCCTGAAGATCAAGAGGAGGCCACATTTACATGCGCATGGGGAACCTTCTGCAGGAACGTTATTCCATTTGGGTTAAAGAATGTAGGTGCTACATATCAAAGAGAAATGACCACTATATTCCATGATATGATTCATAAAAACATGAAGGATTATGTGGATGATACCTTAGCTAAATCAAGAGAACGGGCTACACATGTTGATGACTTGAGAAAGATATTGGATCGTATGGAGCAATTTCAACTTAGGCTCAATCCAAAGAAATGTGCCTTTAGGGTCCAATCAGGAAAGCTCCTAGGATTTATTATCTCAGTAAAAGGAATTGAGGTAGACCCTGGAAAAGTCAAAGCTATACTATAAATGACTCCTCCACACAACATTATTCAAATGAGGATGTTACAAGGGAGACTCCAGTCAATCAGAAGGTTCATGTCACAACTTGCTGACAGAGCACAACCCTTTACCAAATTACTACATAAAGGGGTAACCTTCAACTGGGATGAACATTGTGAAACCATCTTCAGAGAATTAAAAGAGTATCTAGCTACTCCTCCTATTCTTATGGAACCCATTCATGGAAATCCATTACTCCAGTATATTTCAGCTACAACCACATCACTAGGAGTATTGCTAGCACAAGAGGATGAAACTAAGAAAGAAAGATTCATCTACTACATCAGTAGAACACTAGTCTCCTATGAACTCAATTACAATGTTATTGAGAAAGCATGCTTAGCGGTTGTCTTTGCATCACAAAAATTGAGACCTTACATGCTATCACATACAGTAAGGCTCATTGCAAAGATAGATCCTTTGAAGTATCTCCTAAGAAAAACAACATTAACAGGACGTCTGGAAAAGTGGGTCCTCATTCTAAGTGAATTTGACATTGAGTATGTGGAAAGGAGGGCTATAAAAGGACAAGTCCTCACAGATCAATTAGCTGATTCACCACTCCAAGATGATGAAACTTTCAGGATTGAGTTCCCAGATGATACAAATATGCATTTAACTGAATATCTGTGGAAGATTTACATTGATGGTTCTTTCATGCAACAAGGCTCTAGAGTAGGGGTTCTATTCATAACTCCTCAAAGCTACAAGATACCAAAGTCCTACAAATTGATGTTTCTATGCACCAATAGCATTTATGAATATGAAGCACTAGTAAATGATCTTAATCTTTCCATGGAATGGAAAATTGTAGAGTTACACGTGTATGGTGACTCCCAACTCATAATCCATCAAGTCAATAGAGATTATCAGATGAAAGATGAGAATTTGATGCCCTACAAGAAACTGGTAGATGACCTAAAGAAGTACTTTGTCTTCATCACGTTCCAGCAGATACCCAGAACAGAGAATAAAGTTGCAGATGCTATGGCTACCTTGGCATCCATGTTACAACTAGAGGAACATAAATTCCTCTATGACTTCTTGGTGGAATAAGTATCCTACCCATCCTTTGATACCCATGAATACCAAGTAATTTGTGCTCTAAATGCCCAAGACCAATCTTGGTATGCTAAAATCAGTGCTTACCTAGCTGACCAAACCATTCCCAATGATCTATCCAGGAATGAAAAAAGATCCTTGATTAGGAAAACATCGCATTATACCCTCATAACTAATAACTTATATAGATGAGGTCTCAATGGTACACTTCTTAGATGTTTAGAACATGAAGATTCAGATCGCACGTTAAAAGAAGTCCACGAAGGTGTATGTGGATCACATTTAAATGACTTTTCACTAGTAAAGAAACTGCTCAAAGTAGGCTATTACTGGCCTATGATGGAAAAAGATACTATTCACTTTTCAAAGACATGTCATAAATTCCAAACACATGGAAATCTCATCCATGCTCTTTCCAGAGAACTCATACCTTTTATAACACATTGGCCATTTCATCAATAGGCCTTTGACTTGGTTGGACAAATATATCCTAATTCTTCAAATGGACACAAGTTCACCATCACAGCCACTGCATATTTCACAAAGTGGGTTGAATCCATGCCGCTAATCAAAGCCACTGGCAAATAAGTGGCTATGTTCATCTTGAACTACATTATCTGTACATATGGGATACCCTCTTCAATTGTAACAGATAATGGGGGCCAATTTAAAAACCAAGACATTGACAAACTTTGCGAATAGTTCCACATCACTCAATATTTCTCCTCAATCTATTATCCTCAAGGTAATGGACAAGTTGATGCATCTAATAAGAATATTCTCAAGAATTTACACAGAACTGTGAGTAAGCCTGGAAGAGACTGGCATTTACAACTAAATCTGGCACTTTGGGCCTATAGAACAAGCATCAGAACACCAACTGGATCCACACCATTTTCCCTAGTCTATGGCGTTGAAGAAGTACTACCTATTGAGGTTGAAATCCCCTCTTTCTGCATATCTTTACAAGGCCTTTTTACTAATGAGCAATACTGCATCGATAGGGTGAATTCTTTAGAATTAATTGATGAGTGCAAACAACAGGCGTTTGATCATCTGAAGGTGTACCAAGAACAAATGTTGAAAGGATACAATAAAAAGGTCAAACCATGATAGTTTCAAGTGGAGGATCTTGTCCTAAAAGAGAATCCTAAAAATTAGCCTAATAGAGTGTTATGTATGTGGAGCCTAATTAGACTCAGTTTCTTTCTGCGCGGTTTCCCCCCAGACTTATCTACAGGGGATTGGGGGCAACACCCCCAAGCTTGGGTTCAAGGGGCAGAGCCCCTTGCGGGGTCCTTTAATAATATTGTAAAGGGTCGGCCATCAATTTTCTATTAGTCAAAGTATTTTTTGCCCTAATTAGGTTAGGTCAAATATACTTGTGAAAAGGGCTTAGGGTTTCGAGATTTGATTGTATGAGGGATTTTCGTAGCTTCCTGTGGCAGTATTGAGTTGCAGGTTTCTGATTGTAATCACTAGATGATAATAAAGACATTGGACTCACTGTTGGTGGATGTAGCCTAGGGATTGGGTGAACCATGTTAAATTTCTATGTTATAGTGTTCTATTTTGTGTGTTAATATTTGCATTTTTCTGCTTATTATTCTAACACAGAGAACATAAAGGAAAGTTTAAACCTAACTAGTTAGGACCTTATGTTATCACTGCTACTTTTTGGACTAGAGCTTATCATCTAGCTACACCTAAGGGAGATGTTCTCCTAGATCCCATTAATACTCTACATTTGAAGCAGTTCTACGCTTGATGTCTGGCTAGCAAAGCCTATGCAGTGCACATCTCATAAAATACCCAAAAAAAAAATCATAAAATTGATCCTGAATAAATCCAAAAATAGTGGAAAAAGTCTTGAAGAAAAGGTATCCTTGGTGAAGACCTGGCAAACAGGCGACTTGATACTACAAAAATATTCAAAAAAGCAAAAATAGCAAAAAAATTGAAAAAGAGAAAAGTGCCTTGATGAAAACCTAGTAAAATGAGCATCTTGGTAGCTAAAAGAATAAGAAAGTTTTTCCAAGTGGTGAAAACCTAGCAATTAGGCATCACTTGTATTATGTGCTCTATCTATCAATACATTTTTGATACTAGGCCTTCACGGTTACACCTGTACTAAGAGTTTACTTTGTTTCCTTATGAATATCCTATCCTTGCTTGGGATTTGTCTACATTTCTATCTTAGGGAACAAGTCATTCCGCACTAGGGGAATCTTTGCTAGCATGTTAGGTTGCATCTGCTAGGTTGTCATAGGATAGTTTGTCTTGTGACGCAATTCTTCTCGATGCTTATACCAAACTGTCACTTTCATAAAACAAGGATGGCACAAACATTGCACTACCATGAACGGTGTTCCTAAGACCTACATTGGATTGCAAACATGAAACATACACAGACATGAGAACCATATTGCTTAAATTCCACATTTGATTGATGAATCTCTACTACGCTTGAAAAATGGATCAATAGTATTTCTCAAAAAACACAGTTTGATCTTGGTTTGATTATGACTCTTTTATGTACCAATGATGTTTTAACTAGGGGCATCTAAGCAGTTATGAGTTTTCTTTGATTGATTCTCAATTGATAGTTGTTATGACATCTACGCAAAGACAAAGAGTCGCAAGGATGGGGGGCATAACATTTTCTTGGTTTTCTGTGTATGGTGATTGTTCCAAATGATCCTATAAATTTCCCCTAACTTGGATGTTTATAGTAAGAGCTTCCACCATGAGTGGATAGCCGCATATATCTTGATCTTTGTTATGTTTAAACTATGGTGAGGTTGAAACAATTTCCTTGTTTGTTTTCTAACATCAGATTCTCACTAAGGTATACAAAGCATAATGTACCCTAGGATATGAATTTTCAAGGTCATTGCGGGTCCAATATTTTACCTTATACATATTCTAATATATTAAAAGGAAGGTGACTAGCTTGTGATCCTGGCTTCTCTGCCTTGATGCCTAAGTCTATTTCTGACATTTCATCCAATAAACATAGTATTCATACTTTCATAATATCAGTGGATATTAGTGATGGTTGTACTATCAGGTGGTATCTATTTTGACAAAATCCCAATGATGATAAGAAAGATACAATATCTGCAAATCAGTGACAAGTCCTAAGAGTCTGCATATAGCTACATTTAGATATTGCATGAATCATTTTTGAAAGAAACAAAAGCATAAGGACTTTGAGCTCAAAATGATTTCAATTTTCTTCTAAATCCAAGTTAATTACATCCATACTTGATATTTATATCATTGCACATCTATAGCATACATTTTGCATTCATAAATAAGATAGAAGAAAAATACAAAAATAAAGCATTTATGCATCACATTTATTTCTACATCCTAAGTGCATCCATACATTTTACTTGCATAAGAAAAACTCAAAAACATACATTTGCATATTCACATAGTATCGTTTGAAACATATTTATATCAGTAATAAATTCAAAACTGCATAAATGATGTCATCATTTACAAATCTAACTCATCATAAGACCAAGATAAATCTAATCATATGTACATCAACATCTGTCAAAGGAAAAATAACTCATGAAACATATAAGAATCAGAAATAGTTGCATCAGATATATATAATCATGGTACAAATCAAAAATATGGCACAAGTCTACACAAAGAGTACCAGAATATCAGAATGACAGGAAGATTCAGATATACATGTATAAAGTGTCATTGTAAAAAAGAATGATCTCAGAAGGATCCATATATATAATATAATATAAAAAATATGTGTCACAAGATACAACATCAACTCTGACTCCCCCCTCTCCCTGATCTGGAGGAGGAGGAGGTGGTACAAATGGAACTGTTGGAGGCGGCATGGCCCCCTCTGACTGCTATGCCAACCATGAAAATGATACATCTCTCTGCCCCTCTGGCACTATAGCATGGTACAAGGCATAATAATAGGTCTCTCTCTGTGCCTAGTGTACTGCAGTCTGAGCCTGTGTGTCTCTCTCTTCCCTAAGCCTCTCCATATATGTATCTCAATCAGTAAGCAAAGAATCTGCTACAGTGATCCTGGCATCTGTTGCAGTGAGCCTGGCCTCTAATTCTATAATCCTAGCCCTGAGCTACTCTCACTCATGCTCGCACTGAGCTAAGGGATCTCCATCCCTGCCGGAACCCCTGCCAGAATCCTTCCCTGAAGGCCTATACTGTGACATGTCTTGTGGCTGCTGCTACTGCTATCTCTATTGTCTCTATTGTCTTTACTGTTCCCTTGTAAGTAAAGGCCCTAGATCCATCCTGGGAGAAACAAACCTGAATCAGGTACGCTGACCCTCTCCACTGCCACTAGCTACCTCTCCCATACCACTCACAGCACCACCTCCCCTGTCATCTCCACCATCATCCCCATCATCTGGAGGAGGCCGCCTACCATCTTGCCTACCATCTCTACCTCCATCTCACCCTCCCCCAACACCCCTATCTCTCTGTGCTCCTCCTCTACCTCTGGCCTGGCGATCATTAGGATCATAATCTACAGGGTCCTCTATACGAGGAATGGCCTCCTTCGGAACTATAAACCATGGAAATGGATGTTGAAGCATCTATGTTGCATAGCCATCCGAACAGCCTACATCTGCAACATCAAGCCAAAGATCCCAATCAACTCTGAACATGTATCTAATCTCCTGATGTGCAGTCTCATATCTTAGCTGGGTGCCCCACAATGGTGCCTTGTCATGAATCCGAGCATATACTGTCACATCCTGGCTCCTGCCTTGTCAAAGGCCAAATTGTCTCAATACACGAGTATGTATGAAACACTCTATGACATATCTAGTATATCCAGTCAGGTACCTACTTTGGAGGAAAAATAGAACCTATCTACCATCAGAGGTCCACTCCTCACAATCCAAATACAGCCGCCATACTACATCTGTCATGTCGTTAAAAAGACGTCGCTAGTACTCTACCTTTCCTAGATGGGGCTGCTAAATCAAACCTACGTACATATATACAAAAGGTTGTTCAGGTGCTCGTTGCCTGTCTACAATAGGTCATGTAACTGGGATGTGCTCCCAGGCCTAGATCTACAAAATCAAGATCCCTGCAGTCATGCTCCGGGTATACTAATAAACAATCTCATGGAGCTCCCAATACATGTGGGTCAAAATACAACTACCCCATGCAAATCTTCGTCTAGAGATGACTATCTTCTCAAGCATATCCACCCATCCTACAAGGAATCAGTGTTGTCCTCTGTCTGGCATCAGGATGCCACCAATCAGTCCTGCCAAGTATATAGATAGATGATCATAGTGATCGCACATGTAATCCCATGAAATGTATCTTTGATCAATAGTGTCTTCCTAGAAGAAATGATGAGCTACACCAATGGCAACGGCAGAAGTCACCTCAAAATGCACCTCGTGGCCCATAACTGGAACTCGCAGTATACACCACATGTCCTCTAGTGTGACTGTCATCTCCCTAGTCGAGAGATGGAAGGTGTTGTGCTCTGATTGCTATCTCTCGGAAAGAGCAGTCAACAAACCTTGATTTACCCCAATATCGGGTAAACCAATCAATGATCATAATTCTACATGGACCACTATCTCCCGCTCATCATCTCTCAGCAGTCCAGCCAAGGCAAGCACACGCCCTGGATATGTCCCTCGAAATGATACTACCTCAAAATTGACCTATTTTACAAAGATGGCAATTAACAAAGATCAATCAGTGTTCTATCTATGACAAAAATGCAGAAACATAACCAGCTAAGTGATTCAAGGTCCACAGAAAGAATCTGGTTCACAACTGACAAAAATTCTATCTCAAAAGGGGGTACGATCCTAAAATATAGGGTATGACATAAACCTAACTTCATATTCTAAACTAAGCCAAAATGGGGCAAACAGGATATGATCCAGGAAATACTAGATGTGATGCAGAAATCTGGGACAATAGGATGTGATCCGGGAAAAACCGGATGCGACACGGGTTTAGCAGGGTGTGATCCAAAATCCCAGATTCGACCCAGAATTCAACAAGCTATAACAACTACCAGAAAGCATGAAAATGAAAAATATCAAATTCACAAGGTAGTTTTACGAGTACTTACTGGAGGTGCGTAGTTGGTCAGGCATTGATGTCGATGACTAAGCTTGAAACAATGTTTCTACATAGGGACCACCATCTTCTCTGCAGAGCTCTAGAATTTACTATGGGTAAAAGTGAAAATGAATAGTAAAAGAGTGATTTTTGAGACATATATTGGTCTCTTGAGCTATTTAGGGGTTCTGAAACTCCTTCCAGGCAACTGAAACTCCATTTCTATTCTCTTTTGATCAATCAAGAACCAAATCAAAGGTGCCTAAGGCATTTTATGCAGTACAATAAAATTTTTGCGACTGCTCCTAAAAATGCAGAATTACTCCATCTATTCCGAAAATATGTCAAATTGCACATTTCATCAAAAATATTGGTCCGACATAATTTTATCAGTCTCACCACTCACATTTTCACATCATTAACTTGGTTCTCATGTGTTTATTCTTAACACACCCCGTCTCTTCACTTCTTCTAATCCATTCTTTCTTAACCTCACCATTCCATGCAAGTGATATGTTCTTTCAATAGAGGGATTTAATTATTTTTCCTCAATTTCATTCTCGAGGGGGCATGATCACACTATCATCAATCAAATTATTTCTCAAAACAACATTAAAAGTGACTTCGTTATCAAAAAAAATAAAAGGCATAACAGTTCCTTGACTAAGTCGAAACTGTTGGATTGAAGGCTTTGGTTTTCACAAGTTGGATATCCTATGTCTACTTTTCTTAGATTCTTAATAAATCTCTTGGCAGCTTCATACTTACTTTTGGATGACAACCAAGTTCAGAATTAGTATTATCAATCTTTGGATGACAACCAAGTTCAGAATTGGTATCTTTAAGATCTTTGCTTATTGACCTTTGTATGAAAACTATGTTCAAAGTCAATTTAGTTCAATCAAGTGCGAGACTGATCTCATCAGGCATTTCATTCGATCATGAGTGAAATTCTCAATCTTTCTGAAATCAAACATCAAAAAACTTTCTTTGAATCAAATGCACTGCTCACACATCTATTCAAAGAGGGGCAAATGTAACCACCCTAATTTGGTCTGCTCTGACTATAGACCTTATTTTCCCTAATTTTTATCATACCCCCAATTATGTCCAGACAACTCTTGAATCGGCTGGCATAATTCATTCAAATCAAATTTAATCTCCTAAGTGATCTAATCACTAAATTTCATTAATCACCTAAGCTAATCAAATCAAATCAATTTATTTAAAATCAAAAATGGCTAAGGTAATTAATTTAAAAGGAATTAAATAAATCCCTATTATATCTAATCACTTGCAAAACCCTATCTTCTAGTCTAAATTAATCTAATTAATAGGCTATAGTCCTACTTAATTATCTAAAGCAATAACAAGCTTAAATAATTAAATTTCCTATTTCAAAATGAATATATTAATTATAATTAATTTCATTATTATTCCCCTTAACCCTAACCTAACATATCTCAACCACCTTAACCCTGGGTTCAAACCCATCCCAACCTATTCCCCCCATGCTAAGCCTAAGCCTAATCTTAATCCTATCCTAACCCACTTCCTAATGTTGTCACATTCCTAATTTTGTGATTAGGAATTCAACCCACTTGAGAAAGTCAACTTTCTCAAGCTTGACTCCCTCTAAGTCCACCTTCTCAAGCTTGGACTCACACCCTCACCATGCCTCTTAATTGCTCTTATTAATGCATTATTAATGGAGATTTCTCAAGCCCATGCCTCATCAATGCCTTTGGCATTAATGTCTCTTACACCTCATTAATGGTTTTTACACCTCCATTAATGACCCTTGTTCCCCCTCTCTCTCCTCATTTCTTCTATAAATAGAATGAGTTTTTGAGCTCAAATGCCCCTTAATTTTAGAATTGAAAAGCATTGTTATGTTGTTTAGATTACTTGTGAATCTATATTGCATCTTAGATTGAATATTATGCATTGTTATTATCATACTTTTTAGAGCTAATATGCATGTTTAGTGAGTATTTAGATTAGTTTTGATTCAAATCTTCCATTCTTAGATTGTACAGGTCACTGATTTGTGCATAATCTGAGGGCATGATTATGGCATTCTTAAATATCCTCCTAGATAGGAAGCAATAGATCAGTTTTAGTATTTAACTTGAAACCCTTGCTTTTTATGCTTTTCTACTAATATAATGATCTATTGAAGTGTCATGTTGCAAATAACAGGTGCACTAATTAACACACATAGCTCCATGTAAATCTCCTCAGTAAGATCACCGTGCAAGAATGTACTCTTCATATCCATCTAAAAAATGGGCCATCCCTAAGAAGCTGCGAGGGATAAGACAAGGTGAATAGAATTGATCTTGGTGACAGGGGAAAATATCTCAATGTAATCAATACCCTCAACCTATGAAAAACCCTTCGCAATAAGACATGCCTTGTACTTATCAATAGAACCATCAACAGAAAACTTAGTACAATACAACCACTTGCATTGCACTAACTTTCTTCCCTTAGGAAGAGAACAAAGATCCCATGTATGATTCTTCATCAAAGAAGAATACTTTTCCTCCATAACATTTTCTCACTCAGAATGTCCTATCGCAATTGAAAAAGTATGATAATCACCACAAATAGCATGACTCAGAAGGCCAGAACCCACAATATGAGACCGGGTGCAACGGGAAGATGAAGGGTCACCTATTAGAGATCTTGTAGCCTCAACAATAACACGAGCCCATCTAGGCATCTATGGAGGATCCTGTGGTGGGGGTAAATGGGGATCACCAAGATCATCATCCTCATCATCCTGAAAAGAATCTGGAAGAGATGAGGGAGTAGTGGTAAGTGAAGTAGATGTTGGAGTCAGAGTATCTACTATAGGAAGGTGTTCATCAAACTAGACATCCCATCGAAATAGGACCTCTCTATAATAAGGATCAAATAACCTGTACGCCTTATCATCCTTGAAGTAGCCAAAAAAAATGAGGCGTCAGCTCTTTCACTCCATTTCTCTCCTCCGAGCATCAGGTATAAATGCCCATGCTTCACTACCAAAAAATTAGAATGAAGATACATCAGGCTTGACATGAGGCCAATCTTCCTCAGGAGTCATATGTCAAACTACCTTGTGGGGAATCTAATTCTGAATATAGTTGGCGCAATTGACTGCCTCTACCCAAAAAGATGAATCCATGGACCTAGACTGAATCATACAATTTGTCATCTCTCAAAGTGTTCTATTCTTTCTCTTTTCCACACCATTCTGTTGAGGGGTGTAGGGAACTGAAAATGATGTTGTAGACCATGTTTAGAGTAAAAATCCATAAAATCTTGATTCACATACTCCCCCCATTATCTGTGTGTATCCACCGAATAGAAAGACTAGATTGCTTCTCCTTAAATGTCCTAATGATTTGAAATGAATCAAAGACATCAGACTTGTACTTAAGAAAGTACACCCATGTGCGCCTAGAGAAGTCATCAATGAAAGTAAGCACATATCTCGCACCAAAAAAAGGAGTAGGAAATGACATGAGGTCACTATGAATCAACTCCATTAGTGCCAAAGCATGAGTATCTCATCCCTGAGGAAAAGTATCCCTATGTTGTTTTCCAAGAACACAAACCTGACAAACACCATTAATGCAAGAAATCTACGGAAGCCCAAGAACAAGTTCCTTTGTGCTCATCTACTGAATATATCTATAATTGACATGGCCCAAATGCTCATGCCAAAGCCTGCTCAATGAATCTGCATGTGCTATAAGAGAAGAACTTGTACCATCGAAAGGCTCAAATCCATAAAAACTATGTAAGCGGGGTGCAGAGTCAACACTCCTAGTAGCCACAATCGAATCATAATCATGGAGGTCCTGAATAACCACATCATGTTGTGAGAACTCAACTGTCTTACCAGAGCCTGAGTGGAAAATTTGATAGATGGACAATAGGTTTTTCAAGATTTTAGGGACCACAAGAACATCCTGAAGAGAACCCCCAGCTAATGCAAAAGAACCAAAACCCACAACTGAAAGATGTGATGAGTTCCCAACAACAATCTATGGGTAGAACAAGGAGCAAGTGAGGTGACCAACTTCTGAGTGTCAGTCATGTGGTGAGAAGCACCAGAATCCAAAATCCAAATGGGCCTAGAAGTCATTTCTTGTTTAGTAAGAACATGACCTTTCCCTATAGGGGATGATGTGGACTGAGGAGAAGAAATGTGATTCTCCTACATGGCTTCCTCTAAAACCTCCAAACGTTTCCAACACCTAGAAATGGGATGTCCATCCTTGCCACAAAAACTACAAGTTTTACCTATTTTCTTCTTAGTCTTGGAGGAAGACTCAACAGAATTCAAAGAAGATTTACCCTTTGAAGGGTGAGCTAGAGGTTTTGAATCAATTTTTTGTGCAGGTTTGGAGGAAGACCAACTGCATGTTGAATCTTTCTTTGGTTTGGATTTTGGTTTTTGTTTCCGCTATGAAGAATGAGCTACTAATGCTTGGCTTGAGGAGCGCGAAGCATCCACCTATTGGATCTTTTCCTATTTCAATGGAAACCAATCACAGAAGGTCTTAAAGGAAGACATGGTGTGCCTACCACCCAAAGAATACATAGTAGAGTAGAAAGTGGAAGAAAAGGTCTGATACGGTCCTCGCAAATTTGAGAGTATCAGAAAGATACACTCATTATATGTCTTTTTTTTCCCACATCCCTGCAAAACTGAACTCAGAGACTTGAACTTCATCAAGAAGTCCTCAATAGTGGGAAACTAGTAGGAGTCAAAGCAGTCAACTCTGCATCAATTTGTAGTTCTTGGAACTCATTCACTGTGCCAAAAAAATCTACAAACTTGCCCCAAATGGCCCGAGGAGTGCTCAAACACTCCAAGTGAAACATGAGACTGTCATAGATGTTCAGTGCAATTAAGCCCATGGCTTCATCCATTTTGTTCTTGTGCTAAATAATCTCAAAGGGATGTTGAAAAATAGGTTGGTTCTCATCCACACAATACCATAAGCCACGTGACATAAACAACCTGGTCATGTGTGTTTTCCAGGTGTGGTAGTTATGTGGTGTCAGTCGGGCCACTAAAGGGTCTAACATTGAGAGAAAGAAGATGGATGAAGAAGGGTCTTTCTAAAGTAAATTATAGAAATTAAAATTCACCCCCCACAATGTAGTATACTATCCCTTGTACACTAAAAAATAACTAAGAGAGCACAAACACAAGAATAAAACTTGGACGCCAGATGTAGAGAGAGAGAAAACTGAAGCCTCTACTTTAACGCTAAAATCAGGTACTCAAATGCCCGAATTTTCATATGAAACCTACATGGTGGTCTTCGGCTTGGATAGAGATTTTTGACGATATCTTATTTTCCAAAAAATGATATCGTATACTCAAGTTACGGCCAAAAGGTTGATAGGAGGTCAGAAAGGGTAGCTCACTGGAAAAACATAGTAACTAGAAAAAAATTGACGTCCAAATGACCCTCGTTGTGCATTGAAAAAAAATTGACAATCATTTCACTATCACCAGCCCTTCACTGACATCATCACCAAAAAAAAACCAGCAGCCAAAAAAAACTTTTTCGCAGAAAATTTTGAAAAAATGTTGGAAAAGGCTGACATCACCCTACCAGGAAATGACATCACTTGTGCAAGGGTGACATCAGCACTACACTGAGCTAGTGGGTGGTGCACAGTGGCAGAGGTGGCACTCTGGCTGGGTGGCGGTGGTGCCTAAGAGGCATTCGCAGTGGCGCTAGCATGGCGTGTAGGCTGGGAATCGGGCAAGGGTGGCACGCGGGCCACGCGGTGGCGGCACGCACGGCCTGCGCCAAAAATACCCTTTGTTTAGTGTTAGCTAGGGATTTCCCAGGGGGTTAGATATCACATAATCAGCATATGGAAGCTCCTAAGCCTACAGTAAGTGATGTGGGTAAATCCCACATGGTATTTGCAGCAGTTGACAACTGACAGGAAAAACACCAGGCCATAGTAATAAAGGCCATAGGTATGATCTGAGGTAGTAGAGTTACCATTCTCTTTGATTCTAGAGCAACTAATTCTTTTATTTCTCTCTTTTTATGGAGCGTTGTGGGCTAGTGGAAGCTTGACAAGGGGTCAATTGGGAGGTTGATTTTGCATCAAGGGCTAGAGTTTTAATTGAATCCTTGGTTAAGGAATGTCAGTTACAGATTGGTCACATGACTACTATGTTAGACCTTCACATTGCACCTATGGGGTCCTACGACATTGTTCTTGGCATGGACTTTCTTTATTCGCATAGGGCCAAGTTAGATTGTTTCCAAAAGAGGATTGAATGTTTAGATGATAATGATTCTACCACGGTGATATCTGGGATACAAAGACCTATATCTCTTCGCATGATATCCTCTATGCAGCTTAAGAAAAGTGTTAGAAAGGGATGCCAATTTTTTTCCATCACCATCAGTGATAGGAGTGATGAGGAATAAAATGAGAGAGCAACATCGCTAGATGACCATCCTATCCTTCAAGAGTTTGTAGATGTTTTTCCTACTGAATTACCTAGTAAGCCACCACCTAGAGAAGTACATTTTCACATTGATCTCATACCAGGGGTTGAGCTAGTTTCTAGAACACTTTATAGGATGCCCAAAAATGAGCTTAATGAGCTCAAGATTTAGTTAGAGAAGATTCTTGAGAAGGGTCACATTCATCCTAGTGTGTCCTCTTGGGGTTCACTAGTCATCTTTTCTATGAAGAAAGATGGATCCTTATGGTTTTGCATTGATTACTGATAATTTAATAAGGTGAAAATAAAGAATCAGTGTCCACTTCCAAGGATTGATGACTTGTTTTATTAGTTACAGGGTGCTACGGTTTCTGTAAGATAGACCTTAAATCAAGGTATCATCAATTAAGAATTATGGAGAGTAATATCCATAACACAGTATTGCGCACTAGATATCAACATTACGAGTTCACTGTAGTTTCATTTGGCCTTAGGAGTTCTCCAGTTGTGTTCATGAGCCTTGTGAACAGGGTCTTCTGCATGTTTCTTGATCAATTTTGGGTAGTATTCCTAGATGATGTATTAATATATTTTAAGGATGAGGAGAATGAGGAACATTTAAGGCAAGTGTTAAAATGTTTGATTTATAATCAATTGTATGGAAGCCTATTGACGTATGCATTTTTTAGATCAGAGTTCCGATACAAGGAAAACTTTAGTGGTGAATATTCGCCATTTGGCGAATCTCTCATTTCCGCGACCCAAGATTTGGCGAATATAATATGTAAATCAGGTTGTCCATGTCGCCTGGACTTTATAAATATTGGGTCGAATGCCCAGGCCCATCGCCTATTGGTTTATGTATTTTATCCTTTTCTATCACAATATCGCCAATCCAATTAATTGTTGGACACCATAAATTAAAACATTTCGCATATAATTTCCAAAGCTTGTCTTAATTGACAACAATATTTTCCAATATGTGATCGATATTTATGGTTAGGGTACAGGTTACGTGACATGTGTCTCTATTTCAGAAACTTTCAATGAATCTTTATGACTTTGAAAACTTTGTCCCGAAATAGATTTGACGTGTGTCTCTATTTTGGAGACTTTTGGGGGAATCTTTGTGTCCTTTTAAACCTTGGCCTGAAATAGAATTCCTGCCATCCATCTGGGATCATCCAATGGTTATAAAAAGTAGGGTTGGTTCCTGTTAAAAGATATAAAATTAACTCATGAAACCTTAAAAAAATAATAAAAGTCATTTAACTGCCCCCCAACCCCCATCAAATAATAATAGTTTCTCGGTATGTGTGTCCATCACCAAGATTTTTTTCAATAATCAAAGATTCACCAAGATTTTATAGAATTTTTATATAATTCAAAAAAAATTGCCAGTACCAATAATATTTTTTCCGTTCAAATTAAAAAATTTCACCAACAATATTAAATTTCCCCCCTCCCCAAAATAATGGAGGATTCGCCAATATTTTACAAATTTTCCCAGAAGGGGGTTTCTTAAAGTTTTCCCTGGTCTGATATCTAGGACATGTCATTTTGGGTGATGGAATTTCAATGGATCTATCAAAGATTGATGCTATCATGAATTGGCCAAAACCTACCACAATGACAGAGGTTATGAGTTTCATGGGTTTGGCAGGGTATTATAGACATTTTGTTGAGAGATTCTCCAGGATAGCACACCCTATCACATCCCTTTAGTATAAAGGGAAGAAGTTTTAATGGATACAGAAGTGTGAGGGTTCCTTTCAAGATCTTATGAGAGCCCTCACTAGTGCACCTATTCTAGAAGTGCCAGATCCTTTGGATGACTTTTTAGTATGCACAGATGCTTCCATAGATGGCTTGGGGGAAGTTCTCATGCAGAATGGGTGAGTTATTTCATATGAGTCTAGGAAACTTAAGAGTTGCTATTTTAATTATCCAATGCATGACCTTGAGTTAGGAGTCGTGGTACATGCATTAGTGAGATGGAGACATTTTCTCCTAGGTCATCAGTTTAATTTGCATTCAGATCACTAGAGTTTACAGTACATATCCACTCAACTGAACCTTAATTCATATCAAAGGAGATGGATGGTGTTCTTGTGTGAGTACGATTTTTATTTCCACTACATCAAATGGAAAGAGAATATGGTTGCAGACACTTTGAGTAAGAGGCGACATGAGTTATAATTTGTATCTATAGGAACTGATTTGAGGAATCAAATACTTCATCACTTGCCTAAGGACAGGTGGTATGAGGAGATCTATTAGGTAATCTGATCCCAGAGACCCCTAGAAGGGAAATATGTAGATTATTTGTTAGAGCTAGATGGATTGTTATTCCATAGAGGGCGCATCTATATACCCTCTACTGGGGATTTACGTGATTTTATCATGCCAGAGGTATATAGATCACTCTATGTAGTATATCCCAGAGTCAAGAAGATGCATACAGATTTGAGACAGTTGTATCATTATCCATGGATGAGGTAGAACATTGCAGAGGTAGTGGCACGATGCCTTGAGTGTTAGAAGGTTAAGGCAAAACATCTACATCTGGGTGGTTTTCTTTAGCCACATGAGATACCTAAGTGGAAGTGGGACATTATATCTATGGATTTTATTGTTGGTCTTCCTATGTCATATCATTGTCATGATGCCATCATGGTGACAATTGACAACTTGAATAAAGTAGCCCACTTTTCACTTATACGGACCACATATACAACTCTAGCAGTGGCCCAAGCTTTCTTGCAAGATATAGTTAGGCTGCATGGCTTTCCCTATAAGATTATCTCATACAGAGATTCCCTCTTTATATTATCATTTTGGAGGGAATTACAGACAGATTTGGGTGCCAAGCTCAACTATAGCACATCTTATCACCCTAAGATAAATGGTTGGACAGAGAGGGAAAACCGGGTGTTAGAGGATATTCTCCACATGTATGTCATGGATCGTCAGACTAGATGGGAGGAGTACCTACACTTGGTAGATTTTTCCTATAGTAATGGGCACCACACTTCATTAGGCATGTCACCCTATTAGGCTTTGTATGGAAGGCCAAGAAGTTGAGATCATATTGAGGATAGAGTTTTTATTGGGCTTGAGTTAGTTAGAGAGATGGAGCAACAAGTGCATCTAATTAGGCAAAATTTGAGAGAGGCGCAAGATAGAGAAAATAAATATGCAGATGTAAAGAGGGAGGATCATAGAAAAATGGTTTGGGATAGATTTTTCTTGAGAGTGCGGCCTCATAAGAGTCCAATCCTTTATGGAAAGTTCTCTAAGATTTCACCTTTATTTTTTGGACCATTTGAGATCCTTGAGAGGAGAGGACCAGTTTCTTATTGTCTATTTCTGCCACCTAGCCTATCACGCATCCATGATGTGTTTCATGTTTCAATTTTGAGGAAATATATTTATGATGAGTCTCACATTATATATTGGGATTCCTTACAGGTGGAGTTGAATGGGAAGTTAGCATTAGAGCCCATTCACATCTTGGCATGCCTGACGTTGGCCCTACGAGGGTGAGAGATGGACCAGGTTAGAATCTAGTGGGATTGCTATGATGAGGTTGCAACATCATGGGAGGACGTAGCACAGATGAAGACACAGAACCCACACATCTTTGATGAACTCTAGGAGGAGGTTCATCCCTAGGGGGAGGGTGTGAGACCCTACCCCGATCCTATCATAGCATTACACACTTTTATGCATGGACTATGTTTTTGAGACATTTTGATACCATTTACATGTTGGTTGTTAGTGCATTTGCCATGATATGTTATCACAGACAGTTTGGATTAGATATCATATGACATGGACATTTACTATTGTTATGTTGATTTTTAGGACATTATTATGTGCTACTACTAGATGATCTATGTTAATTTATTGGCTATCTTAATGGTGTTAGAAATGTTAAATTGCATGCTTGTGTAATTTTGGTGAAATACCATCATGATTGATATAGATTAGGGATTAATTGTGTGACATGTGATTAATTGGAATCTTGTTCTTATGATTTAGAATACATATGTTCATTTGAAAATTAAGGATTAAATTATGATGAATGATTATGGTGACTTACAAGGATGTAATTTATGCATTAGTGAATTAAATAGTAATCCTTATTCTGCATTTTGAATTTTGATGATTATGATTTCTTGGGATTACTGATATTTAAATTGAGTGTGCAGGATCATGGCCATGTAATTTTAGAGGAGAATCATAACTAACCCTTATGTGAATTCTGTAAAGCCAAGGTTGCGTCTATTAAAAAAAAAAGACAAAACCTCATTGTGATGTGTTTTCTTTCATATTGTGTATGAAGCATGAACATTAATTACATTTGCATTCATAAATTGTGTATAATTACAAGTGGATATGCCAAGTGTATCGTGATGTGTTATGTAGTGTCAATCGACACATGTGTTGTGAAAATGATGTGGCATGGCATGTCAACTTGGAGAGATTGAGTGTCCACCTTCCCCACTTGGTACCTAGTTGTGTTTCCCATTAGGAACACTTGGTTTGTGAGCCCAAAGTGAGGTCAAATCCATTGGAACCCGTAGGTGAACTTAACTGGGGTTTTTGAGGGGTCATATGGTCACCCACGGTTGAGGTTGACCCATTTTTGACAAGTCCACTTCATATACCTATGGGTAAAGGGAGTGTTTGGTTATAAGACATCATATTTTGACTTTGGGAAGCCTCCAAAAAGTTAATTTTCCAAGATGGACGAAAATCAACTTTTGGAAGCATGGTCTTGAGTAAACCACCTTCAATTTAGCTGACAAAAACTTGTCCTCTTTTCTAGCCACCTTTTTAGGAACCCATTTTTAGGAAGTGTAAGGGTATGGGGAAGAGAAACCAATAGGAACTCACATCTCTTCCAAGAACTTGGAGAATGTGACGATTTTGAATTTAGAGGGGAAATTGGAGAGAGATTCTCCCAATCACTCACTCTCTATTTTCAGAAAGTAATAGTGAAAGAGGAAGAATTTGGAGATGGATTGGGATAGACAAAAGGGAAAAACTCTTCATCAAACTCATACCATAACTTCTAATTCTCAGCTCTCTCTCTCTCTCTCTCTCTCTCTCTCTCTCTAATGGTGTCTGGCATATGGCTTCCATGAATGAAAGAAAAAGGATTTACATTGATAGTTTGCATTTCATGAAGATGTGTGTGAATTTGAATCATGTTTTAGTTGCAATACTTGGTGTTGTAATACTTTTTAAGTTTGTTAAAATTTGCACTATGCATGTGTTGTAATTTTTGTGTAGATGGGATTGTGTAAGGCCAAACTCGCCCTTGGGAGGGCAGAGTATCCTTGTGGTTGAAGGAATTAGGACAACCCTCTTGGTGTAGAGTCTCTCTCCTTGGGAGAGGGATGCACCTTGAATTATGGGGTCCATGGTAGGCTAGTAGTAATTTTTTTTCTTTGGGAGTCATAAGGGTTAATGGCCATTTTGTTAAGCATGTTATGGGGAAAATGGTGAGAAGTTGTATTGTAAAAGTGTAGAAAGAATGCATTGTTGAAGGCTATTTTTTTTATATATTGCCTTATTCTCCCATTGGGGTATTCGGTCCACCTTCACCCTTAGGAATATTCTTGTGTTAAGTCATGGGAGGGTGTGTTTCATATGTGTACATTGTATGTGTTTAATTTTGGCTTGTGTGTACCCTGGGTTAGCATTGGTTCTCCAAGCTCGGGGGTGGCCTTGTAATAAGCCTATGGCTAGGAGGAGAGCTTTCCATGGTCATTTGTGTTTGTTATTGCAGGTTTATGTTTATGGCTCAAAGAAGATAAGAAAATGGTGTGAATATTGTACAAGCTTGTTCTTTTTTAGCTCATTTTGTATAGTAGTCTATGCAAATAAATGAGGCAATAGTTGTAATACTACTCATGTAATTGTCCATATAGAATGAAAAGAATATGTAAAAAGAGAGTTTAGATATTACAGTTTCTTTTTCTCTTATGTTGAAGAAATTAAATATCGTAGACTATATTACCTTATAAATATAAATAGATATGTACAACCTTGTTAAATTTTGTACATTTCTTTTGTTGCTTGAATAATAGAAAAATCATCTATAAAAAAATAGTTAGAATACATTTAGATTTCTTCTTTAATTAAAATATATGAACATACACAAACATAAAACTCTAAGAAGTTAGATTTAGCTATCCTATTATTTTTGGAAAGCTTCCTTCATGTGCTTATACATTCCTCATATAAATGTATTGATACATATGTTTTTCTAAATATATACATATATATTTTTATATTAATGTTACATATTTTCTTGATACATAGCCACACATAGTAAATTTTAGAAAGTATTTCCTCATGTACAAATTTGACACACACACACACACATATATAAAATAATATTAAATAAAAAAAGAGTCGAATGATTTTAACAGCCAAGGTATTTTTTTTAAATAAATAAAAGTTTGTAAAAAAATATGGGGTTTGGGGAGGGCTAAGCCCCCCATCCCCTGTCCTTCCCTTAAAGCAAGCAACACATGTCATTGTGGGCTCAGCCCAAAATGGGGGTCTCCCATCGCCATTCCACCTTCTCCGCCCCTTTGTGCCATGTCATGGGCCGCCACCACTGGCCGCCCTTCTCAAAACCCGTCCACCATTAAACATAACAAAGAAAAAAAATGTCCACTCCATTTTTTGTTTAAAAAAATAAAACCCAAAAAAAAGGTTGTTTCTCATTACGACCCTCTACAACATTTTGAATACATACATATGTGTGTGTGTGTGTGTGTATACATATGCATGTATATATTCATATACATATGTATAAAAAAAATTTAGCATACAAATCCCTATATCTTTTCCATGAAAACCTACAACCACAAGGAAGAAGAAGGAGAAGAGAGAGAAAGGATTGAGAAGGAAAGAGGAAGAATTGGGGCAAATTCCTCCTCAAACCCTAATTTCAAATTAGGGTTAGGATTGAGGAAGAATGAAGAAGAGGAAATGAGAAATGAATAACAAATGTATTTCTCTCTCATTTTTTGTGGTAGAAACCTATTAGTAATAACTGAGAGGGGGGGTGAATCAGTGGCCTCAAAAATGTATCCTTCAAACTTTACCACCAATCAATAAATCTTAGATTATTATGTCCCTACAAGATGCATTCCATGAAATACTAATAATGATTAATTGTATGTCAGTTTTCTCTGTCAATCCTTATTCTTTCTTGATTACCAATAAGCACTATAACTATTTACTGAAACTCAATAAATAAGCAGAGTATACCGATCAATCCAGAGTTAGCTATGTAAGATGTAAAAAAGTAAAGAAATGAATCATACACACATAACACATGAATTTTTAATGTGGAAACCATGTTAAGGGAAAAACCACTGGGACCGGTACCCCAAATTTTCACTCTTCTAAAGTGAGCCCTGTTAGGAGCCAACCCTGTTAAAGGTTACAAACAAACTGTTAAGTGTGACCTTGTTAGAGGATTTCATACATAGAGGTTGTCACTTAGTATCGGGCATCTATTGCTACCATCCTTGAATTATCCTCCTTCTTAGACTGTCAATAGGTATTGGGCAAGTCCAATGCTACTTTCATGAATCAACCTTTTTGGCACTCCTTGAGATGTATCTCAATATATAGAAGACTGTTAAGTCTTTCTTAGTTAAGAGACTTGATGCTTCAATGGTTAAAGTGAAACACTATGACCTATTCATATTGCAACTTGAATTATAGATTTTTAGATCCATTTATGTACATTACCTGTCTGACCAATGTATCAATTCAATCCTTTGTGCTCCATACTTTATGCTCTATGATGTTGTGATCACTGTTTGTCGATGTCTACAGAATTCCTTAGCTCTTCCTTCAGTTTGTTTAATCAGCACTGCATGAAGTTTTTCTTCATCATTTTCTCTTCAAAATCCTCTTTCTATTCACTCCCCTTAATCCCCTTCATAAATGAACTAAGCTTGTCTCTTATATAGACATAATATTTAGTGTTTCTTGGTTCTTAATTCTTGGCGTGATAAACAATCCAGCCAATTAGATTTAAAGCATAACTCCTGATTTGTCTCATAGATATCTTCTTGCCAACTGTAAAAATCAACTTTAAATCAATCACTTATCTCTGGTTGAATAAAACAAAGTAGACAACCAGTTATGTCTATATTTAGCTCTTCCAGCTAGAAAAAGCTAGATATTTTGTCATTTTCTGAACTCTATGTTATGTCGGTCACCACTATAGTTAGTCATCGGTGACAACTGACTGATCTTTCGATGAGACTCTAGTTAGCTTTGTGATCTCTGTCCATCAAGTATCATTGGAATTTTACTCATCAGGAAACCTTCTGACTTTTCTCGTCAAGAATTTTGTGGTTTTGCTTCATCGGGAAATACTATGCTTCTGATCGTCAGGTATCACTGTGACTATTTCTTCTTTTCTATGTCCAACGATGTGCACTTTGTCGATGTTTTTTGTCACTTAGTGAATACTTGACTTTTTTGCATTGCTGAAAGAATAAATTTGGTTCCTTTGGTTCTCTGAAGTCTTTGGCATTATGTACATGACCGTACAGATGATATCAAGTTGACATCAATGACAATATAGTCCATTAACTAATTTAATGACTTGCATTATCTTTCAACTTAACATTATCAAACATTCAATTAGTTACATGTCATCAATCTCTCCCTTTGGCATTGATGGCAACATGCTATATTATCACACTATACTATTTCTAATACAATATGAAATACAATAGTTGAGATTCATCAAACTACCAATATTTTTGTTCTGTTAACCGATAAATGTCTAACCATCGGTAAGCTATGTTTTAGCTTAGATTTGATTCTTGCAGCTCTCTGTCTTCTAATGTATTGTGTTCTCTCCTTGTTTCAATTTCTCTCCCTTGATTGTTCTTCTCTTTTGATGTCTTTTTCTCTTGTCAACAATTCTCCCTTTGTATAATATTTCCATACAATTTCTCTCCCTAAGGATATAATCTCTCCCGGTTGGAGTAATGTGATAATGGATAATCTCTCTCCCTTTTTCTAGAAGGATGTGATAATATGGATAATCTCTCTCCCTTTGACAACAATGCCAAACAAATATCTTACAAATATCTGATGTTAATGTCAAACAATCATTTCTCTCCATCCATAATATATTCCTTGAATTTCCCTTATCCATTAGCAATACAACAATATGCTCTGGTGCTCGGTGATGATATATACATGTTTGTATATAGATGTAGCCTTGAAGTTCATCTATTTTCTTGCATCAACATTAATGATATTCTAATAATATTTAGGCTGATGCAGCCTTCTAGTCATTTTACTGACTAGTAGACAAGGGTTTGACCCCTAGTCTCTTTCTCAAGTACTCAAATGCATCCTTGGACAGTGGCTTGGTGAAGATATCAGCTAATTGTTCTTTGGATTGCACATACTCAAGTGTCACCTCCTTTGCTT
>MU226188.1:2974946-3007848 GCA_018584345.1 Thuja plicata
GGAGATCCATTAGAGGCCATTGAAGGATTGAAGCTACATAGTGCCCTTTTGGTGATCTCTCCATCCACCTTCTTCCAAGCCTATTCCAAATTCAAGAACCCATTCAAGACTTGGTGTTGGAGATCTAAAATCAAGAGATTGAAGACATCCTACCTTTCTATAGTCCACATTTTGAGGCATACTTGTGGATTCAAGGATTCAAATCTGCCACAAGGACTTTTCCAAGCAAGGTACAGGTTCAGAATAGTTGATTTGAGACCAGATCTGGATACCCTTTTTGGCTTTCTTTCAAACGATGCTAACAGATTTTCTGTTGGACCTATGCAGGTTAGGGTCAACATTATTGGGTTAGGGTTGACATTTGTGGGTCAAGGTCAAACTTTTTCATAAGACGACATCAGAACGTAAAAACATTTATGGGTTTTGTTCGTCTTTGCGTTCCAATTTGGGATCAACTATCAGTTTTTTCAGAAATAGCCTACTGACCTTAGAAAATAGAATTCTTTGATTTGCAATATTTCAAGGTTAGTGCATTTCTCCTATTTCTTCAATTACTATCATATATCACTTCTATACATATAATTAGCAGAATTTAAGGTATCTCTCTTGTTATTCTCTTTTCCAAATAGTTGATTCATTTTGCATCAGCCCTTCCTTGGGGTTGATCAACTTGGATCTCCCATCTGTGCATTTAAGGATAAAAAGGAGCATCTTATCTTCTCCTTAAGGACAATTCATACATCAACACATTTCCCATCTCAAACATTACATTTCAAGATAATCAATAATCAATCAAACCATTCTTTCTTAATACATTATACATTCTTAATAAACATATCTCTATTTCAATCCCCCTTTAAATTAGGGTAAGATAGGTATAGGTATAATTTTAAATACCTTATAGGTGTTATTTTATTGAATATTTGGATAGTGTAATTAAATAATAGGGTATTTAGGTTAGATCATTTGATTGATTAATCAATGAAAAAAATTATTAAATGACATTAATATTTAATCGTTACCCACAACCTTGGTAACTAGTGAAATAAGCTAGGAATAATTTATAGGGTCACAATATAATATTACTTTTATGTGGCCAATATATGTGGCCAGTATAATGGTCATTATAAAAGTAGCATTATAGTCCAACATTAATTAATGTAATTTTAATATAAAAAGTATGGGTTTTGTTGTCAATTTAAGGGTTGAGATAATGCAATTAATTAGGAAGGGTTTTGAAAGTATTTTATTATTAAAGAAATATTAAAGTTAACTATTAAACTGAAAAATGGAATCCAGTATTTATGTATGACATAAATAAATACATTAACATAGAAATGGAGTTCAAACCTTAGGGATTCAATATCTCATCTTTAAAAGGCGGGTATAAAAGTGTTCTAGTACAATAATTTAGGACCGATAATTAATTGTGCAACCATTAAATGACATTTAATTTTAACTAATTAGATGTAAATATTCTAACTTACCTAAGGGTGGATACCTTAGTCTCCGTCCATGGGGTTTACCGAGGGACGTTGACAAGAAAACCTTGTCATGATTCCCCTCATCGTAAAATCTCATCACCTACTACTGTTTGAATACTAACCCATGGTTCCCATTCAGTTCTACGATGTTTAAACATTAGTTCCAGTAATAGTCAAATCTTGGACATCTATAAACCCAATAACTTAGCTACAAACTTAGTCTTTTAAAAAAATTAGTGTGTTTTTTGTGTGAATTTTTGGGCATGACAAAAATAGTAAAATGTGAGAAAGTGTTGATGTTAGTTCCTTATCATTCTCCATTTAGATCACACTTTATTTTTAAACTTGATAGATCATGTGTGCAAACAAGGTTTTAAAAAAGACTCAAGTGAAAAAAATTCCTTTTGTGGGCTATGATTGCATTTCGTGGATATTGAGGTGCACTGCAGGTGAAGGTGCAGTTGTAGTTCAACTTGTAATAGTTTATATGTGATGTAGGAGCATCTTGCGTTCTTGGAAATCATGTATCAACCAAAAATATGTTTGTTTGGTTTGGGTAGATTATTTGAGACTGCTCGGTAACTACTCTTGTTTAGTCAGTTGAAGTTTTGTTGGTTCGTTTCACCGATCAAGATCGATTACCTATTTTGGCTGGCTTCACCGATGGGTCTCGGTGGTTGTTCTTGACTGCTCGATGGTTTCACTGATTGGTCTGTGTTACTTTGTATTCTTTCTCACCGATTTAGTTTTTGGATGATGGATCTTGTGGTCGACATGTGCATTTAATTTTTGTAGCGTAATTAATGTTGGGGTCTCTCATTGGGATATGTGTGGACCTAAATCAGGGTCATTGTTGTTTCCTATATTGGATCATTAGGATCTTTTGGAGCTGACCTTTTCAATAGCCTTTTGTATAAAATTAATGTTCTATTCTTAGATTAGGGAGTAGTGACATAACAGTAAGTAGTAAGCAGTTAGATAGTAGATTTGGATCAAGGGTTTGTGACCGAGCATGTATGAGGACTAATCTATAATAGTTTTGAATGTATTTGGCCGTAACCAGGAAGGCCTTATAGCCTGGCATATATGAAGTTTGATGAAATAATTTAAAGTATGTATTCCTTCTCTCCTTCTCTATGTTTAAAGCTTTTGTGTTGTGTTCTTCAAGCTATTTTGGTAGCTAGGAGTGCCCTTGGCCCTAGTTATTGACCCTCTTTGTGTTAGGTGGTATCAGAGTGAAGGTTAGATCTGAGGTTCCTTCTTGTAAATCCTAGTTGGTTGATTTTTTTGGAGTAGTAGATTGTGATCTGACCTACAATTGTAGAGGGTTTCAAGATGGTTCATGATAAGCTATTGAGACAACCCAATTTTGAGGAAGACATCTTAAGGATGTTAGTGATGATGAATTTGAGGAAGTGCGGGAAGAAATCACACTTGCACCTATGATGGATTAGGAAGAAGAAATATTCATGTGATCTTTGACAATTTTGAATTCAGTGCTTCAGTTTAATCCCCCTGAGTATAGTGGAGAATTGGATTCAGGTGAATTTATAGACTGGATAACCAAAATGGAGAAATAATTTGAGTATGTGAATGTAACAAAGGAGAAAAAGGTAAATATTGTAATTAAAAATCTTAAAGGCCATGCATCCTTGTGGTGGGAGCATCTGTAATTGGATCGAAAGAAGAAGGGTAAAGATAAGATCAAGGTATGGGATAAGATGATAAGCAAGTTGAAAGGAAATTTTCTACCTTGTGATTACCAGATTAACCTATTAAGGAGAATGCAAAGTTTGAACCAAAAAGGTAGCTCTGTGAAAGATTACACTGAGGAATTTTATAGTTAGATATCAGATTTGGAAATGGTAAGGATGAGGTGGAAAGAATAGCAAGGTATCTGAATGGGTTAAGGAGTTGTATACAATATAAGATCAACTCAGTAAAGATGGATAGTATTGAGGAGGCTTATTAGTTTTCCCTAAAAGATGAGGATAAATTGAACAAAAGACATGAACAAGGATAAAGAGGAAGAGGTGGTAGATTCCCAAGAGGGAGAGGTAGATCTTATGGTGAAAATATTAGATCTAATCATGACAAGAAAAATCAAGACACATGCCAAGTAAAAGGAAAGGCCGGGTGGAAAGGTGGAAGTTAATTCCGAGGAAGAAGAAACTACTTCTGACATGGACATAGAAAAAGAGGGTTCCAAGGAACTTGTTACAATTGTGGAGAAGAGGGACATAGATCATTTGAGTGTACACATATAAGCAAGAAAGTCGGTAGTAGTAGAAATGCTTTGGTGCAAGACAAGTCATCAAATAAACCAGAGAAGGAAGGAAACCTAATGGTCAGAAGAATATTATGGAGTGAGAATAATAAGCAAGATCTACTAAGAAAGAGTTTGTTCAAGACTAGATGTAGAGTTGCAATCAAAGTTTGGAAAGTAATTGTTGATAGTGGAAGCTCGAAGAATCTGGCATCTGAGGAAATGGTCACCAAGTTGCAGTTGGAAAGAATGAAACACCCAAAGCCCTATGAGATTTCATGGATCAAGGATGAGTATACACTTAAGGTGAGTGACCAGTGTTTTGTGAATCTGATAATTGGAAATTATTATGATAAGGTGTTGTGTGATATTATGCCTATGGGTTGTTGTCGTATTTTGTTGGGTAGACCTTGGCAATATGATAGACATGCTATACATGATGGAAGATTGAATAAGTATACTATTTGGGTTGATGGTAAGATACAAATCTTATTAGCTTTAGTTGAAGAATATGTTGGTGGGATATGAACATCTATGAAAGTTTGTTTGATGGAAGGTAGGAATTTTGTTAAGGATCTGAAGAGAAATGATGTTTGTTATGCTTTGATTCATAACAAACCAAGTGATAAAATAGAAGATAAAACTCCTGAGGAAGTTGCAAAGTTGTTTACCGAGTACAAGGAGATCATTTAAGTTAATGTACCTGATGGTTTTCCACCGATGAGAGATATTAATCATTGTATGGATTTGAGTCCTAGAGCTAGCTTTCCAAACAAGGCACCACACCGATTGACACCAACTGACAATGAAGAACTCAACCGACAAGTTAATGAGTTGTTTCTTAAAGGTTTGACAAAAGAAAGTTTGAGTCCATGTGTAGTACCAGCTAGGTTGTCACCTAAGAAGAATGGAGAATGGTGAATGTGTACTATTTTAAGAGCTATTAACAAGATCATAGTTAAGTATCGGTTCCCTATACCAAGGATGGATGACATAATGGATTGTTTGAGTGGAGAAAAATATTTTACTAAGATTGATTTGAAGAGTGGATATCATCATATCAGAATCAGAAAAGGATATGAATGGGAGACTTCTTTCAAGGAAAAAGATAGTTTGTATGAGTGGTTGGTTATGCATTTTGGTTTAACTAATGTACCGAGTGTAATCACATAAAAATGGTCATCTAAACCCTAGACCCCCAATCGCAACAATATATCAAGAAACCCTAATCTTGATAAACTCTAAGTCCTAAATCAAATAGGCAATTCATCAATCTATCAAATTTGAACTAATCTAACCTAAACCCTTGGTCCTAATCGATCATCTTACTTGTTTAATTAATTAATTCCTAAAAATGCAATACATTGGCAAATTAACCTTGTGTGAATTATTTAATTGATATTTCTGATATATTAATTAAATAAAATTACAAATTTGTTAATTAAATAAAAAAGGGAATTAAATTAATTAATAAAAATAAATATGCATTCAAAACCATTTAAATTATTAAAAATACATATGACATCATCAAATCCAGTTAACTATTATCAAATTGGAAACAATCCAGTTCCACTCAGTTAACTGATTCTCCACTATTTATCATTCTGGAAACAAAGTTGTTAACTGAAAACCAGTTTGGAAGTTTCCAAAAAGACTGAATCTTTTGACCAATCAAATGTCTTGCACATGGATTGTGCTTCCTCAAATCAAATCTGAGCCACTCATTTCCTCTAATCTCGAACGTCGATTTGGGAGAGATTTTCTATAAAAGAGAAGCTCTTTTCCTTCACAAAGGATCCTAATTTTTCTATCAATATTATACTTCATTTTGTTTTCAAGCATTTTTGCATTTTAGCTTTTATTTACTTAGCTTTGTTTAATTTGTTTAAGCATGCAAACTTGTTAATTTAGAGTACATTGGAATTTGGTGTTATTAAAATAAATATTTCACTTTTCATTTGGTGCTTAAAATGAATCTCTAATTAGCTTGGATCTACCACAATCTACATCTGCATAATCATTTAGATCATTTAGCTTTAGATTTTAAATCCTTCGTTTAGAATAGGTGTAGTCGCTGGACTTTGCGATGACCTGAGAGCAAAGTCTATACTCATGCCTACTAGAAGGAAATGAATTGGTGTCAGATAGTGTAGTTGTTTACTACATTTTGATTTCATATTTTCTAACCTGCTAACCACATAAAGACTCATTGAAGTGTGTGTGTTTGCAGCTGCAGGAATGAAGACCCGAATTGACGCATACACCAAGTAATTTTATGAGGTTAATGAATGAGGTTTTGAAGAAATTTATGGGTAAACTTGTGCTTGTATATTTGGATGATATTATGATATTAAGTAAGACCAAAGAAGAGAATTTGATGCATATAAGACAAGTGTTGCAAAGATTGAAAGAGGAAAATTTGTTGATTAATTTGCAAAAGTGTTCCTTCATGAAAGAAGAACTTGTGTTTTTAGGCTTTGTGATTTCAGTTGATGGTTTGAAGATGGACCTTAAGAAGGTTGAAGCTATACTTGATTGGCCTACACCTGATAATGTCAGTGAGGTAAGATCATTTCATGGATTAGAAAACTTTTACCAAAATTTTATCAGAAATTTCAGTTCAATTTGTAATACTATGACTGAGACAATAAGAGGAGACAGGAGAGAATTCAAGTGAACACATGGAACTGATAAGAGTTTTGAGACTTTAAAGTAGAAGGTTGTTGAATTTCATGTGTTAGCCTTACATGATTTCAATAAGGTATTTCAAGTTGAGTTTGATGCAAGTTGTAGTCTAATAGGAGTTGTGCTGACTCAGGAAGGTAAACATGTTGCTTTCTTTAGTGAGAAGTTGAATGATGCTAAGAGGAAATATTCTATGTAGGATCAATAATTCTATGTTATTGTTCAAGCACTGAAGAAATGGAGACATTATTTGATACCGAGTGAATTTGTGTTGTATACTAATCATAAGGCTTTACAGTTTTTGGGTAGTCAAAATAAGTTGAATCAGAGACATATGAAATGTGTAGAGTATTTGTAGAGTTTCAAATTTGTGATAAAGCATAAGAGTGGATTTTCCAAATGATTTGTTGATGCATTGAGTAGGAGAAGATCTTTGTTGACTGAAATGAGAATCGAGGTTCTTGGTTTTGATGATATGAAGAATTTGTATGAAAGTGACCCTAATTCCTAAGCCATGGAGAATGTGCAGAGAACCTATTCTAGATCAACCAAGTAAGTATGAAGACTATTTCATTCAAGAGGATATGTTGTTCAAATTTTTTCTCTGGTGTATGTTAGAATTCAAAGAATTCATAAGCCAAGATCATCTGCATGCAAAATAACCTGTTACAAAAGAAAAGCTTGGAGACAAAAAAAAAGTTATGAAAGACAATATTCATTTAGAGAGGGAATAACAAAATAAAAAGAGATCAAACCTTATAAAGGTGATCAAAACCCTAAAAGGGAAACCCTAAAGGGGAAAAATCTAGGTTGCATAATAATAATTAATAAAAGAATTAATTATTATATACCTAAAGTTTAGCTTAAGTGAAATAGAGATAATAAGTGATTTAATAATTAAATCAATATGATTTAATTAATAAGTGGAATCACTTTATTACTCTAACACCCCCCTTAAGATAAACTTAGGGAGAAGCTAAAAACCTAGAAACAACTACTGAAAGCAGGAAAAATGGGTCCCGACAACAAGGCCTGATCAGGTACCCAAGTACAAAAATCTATGTAAAGAGGAGAAAATGACAAAACCTAGTGGGAAAAACCCCTCTCTGAAAAGAGATGAAGCCTAGTGAAGGACTGAAGAAGCCTCCAAACTAGACAATGTCCCAGAAAATAGGAATAGAGAAAGAACATGTAGAACACCTCTGAAGCATGAAGCTACAAACATTGTCAAAAAGTAACTGCAGGAACTTCCACTGTAATAGAACATGATCAAGTAGAGAATACTGTAAACAAAGGCTGAAGAGCTTATCATTCAAACATGGAAGAATGCCTCCAAAATAGGAATGAAAGAAGAGTGTCCATATGGTAGATGATCTATCTCACTGAAATGCATAGGTATCAGCCACTGCATATTCTGCCTAGTACATAAGAAAAAATACAGAATACATAGATCACTCCATCAAACCAAGGAAGCAATAGAACCAATAGGAGATAACCCCCATAATGTTGAGCAGGGAGAGGCATGACAAGTGCACTAAATTAGACTGCCAAGAAACACTGCATGATGAAGAACGTACAAACGCATATAAAAGATGGTGTCTTGGAAGGAACACTCAATGGACACACATAATGAGGCTAATGTCATGGAAGGAACACTCACTTGACAAAGGTAGATGGAAAACAAGGAAAACATCACACACCCCATGGAACTTTATAAAATAGTGCGAGTAAAATCAAGCACAAATTGTGCATGATCCCAAACATGCATCAGATGACGCTTTATCTCAGTGCATTTGCAAAAATTGCTAAAGAACAAGATGTATAGAATATCTAGGAATGACAGAAAGATGTAGAAACATGAATAACAGCTAAAAATAAGTCATCCCATGCACAGAAAATGATCCTAAGACCTAAAACATCCAAGATATCCACCAAATTGCAAAAATGCAAAAAACTAAATAAAAAATACTTGGAGAAGAATCTAGGTGTGAGCCTCATACAAGTAGAAAGAGAACTGAACCAGCTTTTCGACGCCATGCAAAAGTTGAAAAACAAAGTCTGGATGAGCAATATATGGCTCCCAAAGTGCAAATAGGAACCTGGACTTTGACTGGAAAAAACCTATAAGATGAAAAAATCAGAAAATCTAACCTCCAAAAAAGCATTTTTCTTGGAAAGAGCTTTTCGACGATATAAGGAAGTCAAAAATCAGCCTCTATTTGCTTCAGATAGAGAGAAAAAACCACAGGCTGCTCATTATGAAAAAAAAAACAAGTTGTATGATGATTTTGTGGCCGTCAAATTTAACCACACTCTCTGACCTACGGCTATTGACATCAGTGGCACAGAAACCAAGGCAGTGTGAAAACCAAAGAAGATTTTTTTTTACATGCAAAAAATTAGAAAAAAAAAATATTTTCTCTCCTCCATGCAACTTTGGGCACAGATTTTGAGGCAATGTCAAAATCGAGGCAGCGTGAAAATCGAGGCAGCATCAAAACTTAGGCAGATTTTTGCCTCGAAAAATGTGTCAAGGGTTGTGCATGCAAAAATAGGGCCCAAATTTCAACTTTGTCCAAATAGGATGTACCTTATATGAAAATGGAGGTTTTGGGGCATTCCGGATGCAACCCAAATGTCAATTTTTTCCCAAAGTGTTCCAAAAAATAATTCCTCCCAAAATCCACTAAAATCTGAGAGAAAAAACTTGAAACCCTCGGAGCTCCAAAAACTCAAGAACATGCAGAAACAAAAAGGCTCTGAAACCATATTAGAATTCAAAGAATTCATAATCTAAGATCATCTACATGCAAAATAACCTGTTAAAAAAGCAAATCTTGGAGACAAAAAAGTTCTGAAAGACAAAATAATCATTTAGAGAGGGAATAACAAAATACAAAGAGATCAAACCTTATGAAGGTGATCGAAACCCTAAAGAGGAAAAATCTAGGTTGCGTAATAAAAATTAATAAAAGAATTAATTATTATATGCCTAAAGTTTAGCTTAAGTGAAATAGAGATAATAAGTGACTAAATAATTAAATCAATATGATTTAATTAATAAGTGGAATCACTTTATTACTCTAACAGTGTATACCAAGAGGATCAATGAGAACCAATTTGATAAATGGGAAACACAGTAGTGGTTTGGTTAGACATTTTGGTATTGATAAGACATTGAGCTTGCTTAAGGAAATGTATTTTTGCCCTCAATTGTATAAGGATGTTCAGAAATTTGTCAATAGTTGTGGATTTTGTCAAGTGGAAAAAGGAGTAAGTCTAAATACTAGTTTGTATACACTGATTTCTATTCCTGAGAAAACTTCGAGTGATATTAGCATGGATTTTGTTCTTGGCTTACCGAGGACAACAAGAGGTAATGCATTCTATATTTGTTGTGGTGGATATATTTTATAAGATGACACATTTCATACCATGTAGAAAAATATCGAATGCAGTGCATATAGATCTTTGTTGGAATAATGGAAGGGTGTGTACTAAGAGGGGAGGGGTGAATCAGCGCCCTTAAAAACTTTTATCAATTAACCTTCAGTAATCTTAACTTGCATAATAGACCATTGTAGCTTTCCTACATCATGTATGCAATATCATAGCATAAGTGTAAATGTATGTAAACAAACATTGAAACATTCATGAAATTTATTGAAACATGACACAAATATTTGGTAACGCAAAAACCCTTATTAGAAGTTAAAAATTGTGGTGGGGATGAAACCCACAAAGCTTCACTATCTGCAGAATGGAAGGTGTATGTTAGGGCAACAAGTTGTGATCACTTATGATGATCTTACCCTGTTAGGAGTAACATGTCAGAATTTTTAAGTCTACTCAGTTAAGAGATTTTAGTAGCACAATGTATGTGTGCACTCGGTTAAGAGATTTACATAAAGACTATTAAGTCCACCTTCTTGAAGGATTTTTTATGTTTTCTACAATTGTTAGAGAGTAGAAAAAAATATAGATGACCTGATAGCTTGCAATATTGAATTTCTGATTACAGATCCATTAAGTTCACAAAATTGTATATCACCTATTGTGATGGATAATACCTTTGTTATGCTCGGTAGCCTTGAATGTAGTTCTTCATAACTGAATTCTTCTATATTTTTCCTTCTGCATGAAAACCTTTGTCTAATCCATAGATGTCCTTGTGCGGCTATAATCATCATGTTCTTTATTGATTATACATCTATATATACAATATTTTGACCTAATTAGGTTTCACCCTTTTCTTGAATAACTCTAAGATCAAAGGTTTACAACTTGACCTTAATCTCCTAGTTTGCATGAATACAATCAGTTGAACTAATTAAATCCATCATTTACACTTTTCTTGATCCACAAGAAACGGTTTTCCATCTAAGCATAAAGCTATTCTAAAGACTAAAGTTCTTTAGCTAATGTGTACTTCAGATCTTCTTTTCTCGGTATTAAAATTGTCTCTCAGTTAGGCTGGTGCTCGGTGATGTCTCTGCTTAGTTGATATACTATGATCAATTGATATACTTTGCTCGGTTGATATACTTTGCTCGGTGTTCATAATGTTTCGATGAATACTATGCTCGGTGATCACTATCTCTCGGTGAATGCTAACTGACTGACTAAAACTGTCTTCTTGAATACTAATGACAACTTTTGACCCCTTAAGGATTATCAATCTTCCCCTTTGGCATTAGTATCAAAAACTGATATGTACAGTATATACTAAGTATGTTATACTTTTACAATAACTCCCCCTATGTGCATGCCTCGGTATGTAGATACAATGTATGTACATGTTTCCCCTTGTATGTACATGTTTCCCCCTTTTTTGAAAGTAATGACAAAGATGTATAACTTATAGCTTTTCAAGAATGTGATTATGGCATTGCTTGATGTATGCAATCAGGTTTTCCCATTTCTCCTTCAGGTACTCTAGGGTCATGTGCTCCATTGTAATTTGAGCGTGCATGTCATAGATGCTTTCGGCTACTGCCATCTTTGGGGTGGCAATTAGAGTCTTTTTCATATTCATATGTGTCATCAGCAATGTGAGATTTAGTTGTAACATGGCTTGTAGCTCATTTAATTCATCTCTAATTTTTCTTTCTTCCTTTTATATTTCAAGTCTTAACCACTTACCTTCAAGTAGATTTTCATGATGCAGTTTGAATGCATTTGGCTTCGTTGAAAGAGTGCACTAGATTTTATATCTTCATTCAACTTAGCTATTTGTGCATCATGTTCGATGGTGAAGTTTTCAATAGTACATAACTTTTGAACTAAGGTAACTAGTTCTGAAATAACAGGATCTAGTGTAGTTACAAGCTCAGAAAGTTTCACCTTGTTTACTGCCACTTCTTGGCTTATTTTCTCTATGAACTTGTAGTGATACTTTTCTTCTACTATTTCTTCAATGACCTTCTCGGCATCTACATTCTGTTGTGTAATTTCCTCGGTCATAACTAATAGTTGATCAATGATGGGTTCATTTTGATCAGTCTATGTATCAGGAATTATTTGTAATATAATATACTTTGTTTTTTCCATGACTTGTGTATTTTTGTGTTCCATTCATAGCTTGTTCTGTTGTGCTTTCCTTTTACATAGCTCCACATACCTTGATAATGAATCATGATCAAGTGTTCTTGGATTGCAGTCGGTTATGTCTATTATCTCATCAAGTGTAACAGGGGATTTAATTTTCTTGTTCGTCTTCTTCCTCTTCAGAATGTTGCTTGAAGCAGGGGAATGAGGAATGATAGAAAGAGCTTTTTGTTTCTCGATTTCTGTCATTGATTACTTTAGAGTTGTCATTCCTTGGCCAGGTTTCTCGGTCAGTACCTATTGGTCAGTTGTAGATGTCTCTACATCAACCTTTTCTTGGTCTGCATCCTTGTCTACATTTCCACTATCTTCGGTGGGTGCATCACTTGGTTTATCCTCTCCATTTTTATCTATCTTTTCTCCTTGTTCATCACCTTTGTCCATTGGTGTGTTTGTTTCAGGCTTATATGTTTTCTCCTTTGCTTTAGTTATTATATTGATATCTTGTATCAGTAAAGGCATATTACCTCATATTTGTGCCTATGCAACATCAACAGTGTCATTTTCCTTTGTTTTCTTGGTGGAAATATTTACATCTTCATCATCCTTTGCATCATTATCAAAATCAACATGAGTTATATATTTTATTGTGATATTTTGTGTTTCCCCTAATGATTGCAATATTTGAGGAATCCCATCCATGGCCTTACTTGCCTCTATAGTCAATTCAATGGGATTGACATCCTTGGTGTCATTTATGAAAATTCACTCGAGGCTCGATGTCGCCTCCTTTTCTTTGTCGTGAGTAGTCTCGATTAGAGCTAGTATCTTCTTGGGTGGATTGAAGATTTGTGTCCAAATCTTATTGCTCTCAATGTCAATGTCTTCAATCTTTCTCTGTAATACCTTGTGTGATCTTGTTTTTGCAAAAAAATTCTTTGCATGCTCCTTCATTGTTTCATCTATTTCTTCAACTGTGGAGTCGGGCATGAATGTAGCTAGGGATTTCTCCCTCATCTGTGTTTCCATATGTAATGCATATGTCCATCTAGCTGATATTTTATCCTGTAGCTCCTATGGAATATGAATGCCAAATTGTAGAGGTACATATTTGAATGCTACCATCATCTTAATGATTGCTTCTTCTATCTTATTCTAGTCCTTAGTAGACATACTTACCCATTGTATAATTTTATGATGTTGTAAGTGGCATGTGTTGATGATTGACTCTACAATTTCATCAATTATCTTTGGTATTTTGGCCATTTCTTTTTGGATCCTATGTTCTCTTTTTGCTTCTATAGAATCATCCTTATCCTCTCTTCCTCTTACATATCTCTTTCATTGTCTCAGTTCTTTTTTCTCGATTGAGGATTTTCTTTTCATATATGTTTTCACTGTGCCTTTCTTCAATGATGGTGAGTCTACCTTAGTTTTTTTTCTTCTTGTCCTGAATGTAGTTGTCACATCAGTAAATTTTGTTTTCTTTGCCTTTGGTGGCTCTGCATCTAATTATGTAGACTCGAAATCACTTAGTTCTTTTCCTTCACTGACAGGTGACTATTCCTCGGTGATATATGTTGTTTGTTCCAACTCTTTGTCAGTTACCAAGAATTTATTCTTAAGTATTTTCACCATTTGAGTTTTCTTCTTCCCTATCTTCTTGAATACTAAGCCAGTCATTATTCTTGACTTGGCTTCCTCATATGTGCCAAATCTAATTATAGATTTGTCAACTCGTTCATTTAGTAGGGCTTCAATGGCTCTTGTAGCCTGATCTCTATCAATTTCATATTCCAATGGTGGTAACCATGTTGTTCTTCGTTTGGCAACTTTTATGAGTGTAGTGTATGTGTCAACTACAAAGCATATCTCATCTTTGTATTGTTCCACCAACTGTGCAGGGATTCTCATCCTCTTTTTCATCCTATCCTTAAATTTTTTGAAGTATGCATCCAATAGTGGAATGAAATTGTCTCCTAGTGATTTAATGTAATCACTAATTTGTGTTGTTATTGGTCGGTTTATGTCCCAAGTGACATTACCGACTGAAGGAAAGAAGTTCTGAAAGTAAAAGAATGTGCACATTAACAAAGAACCAAACTTACATGTATTAGATCTTGTTGATCTAATTGTTCTCATTTTTTCCTCTAGTTGCTTCAATAGCAGCTCGGCTAGGTCTAGTTGCACTCCTTTCTTCACAATCTTTTATGCAGTGTCAACAACTCCACAAGAAAAACTATGCAATCTGCTTTCTTGAAAGATCTTATATCAGATCACATATACACCAAATTTCATCTTAGGTTCGGTGATTGAATTCACTTTCAGACCTCTGTCATCCCATCTAGCTTCGGTTAGCTTTTCAATCTTTGGGCATCCAGGGTACCTTAGGGATTTTTCCTTCTCGGTGATTGGGTATCTTGTTACTGCATGAATCACATATTTTTTGATTGGTTTAGGTTTATCTAACCACATTTTACTATCATACACTTGGCTGAGCACAATGCATATCCATTCAATTTTGAATTCTTTCAGAATAGTAGGGCATTGGTTAACCCTTTCACTTCAATGTGTTTATATTCATCCTTTAGATTTTTGTCCTTACATAGCTTCTGATAATCTTCTTCTAGTTCAATATCTCTAATCTCTGCAACTTTGCATTGAATGTATGCTCGGATATCTTAGACCAAAAAAACCCTAGGTGGGATACTTGAAAATGCCACCTTGTCACCAGGTTGAGCAGAAACCTCAGGATAGAACTTGTAGTTAGGTTCTTTGTAGTTTTATTTCTTGAAAAGAACAACCATCTTATCCTTTTCCATTTTGATCTTCGAGCTTCAGGAAGTGGTTGCCATTTTTCATAAAATTAGGGCTTCTTTGTAAATAACCTGATAGCTCAGTAGGTCTAGATACTCGCTAGAGGTTCACGATGAGTGCTTGAAATCTGTTGGATTTCCTTTGGAGGTGGTGTGAATCGCTCTGCAATGTTGTTTCTTTGAATTGCTCTTCTTTCTCTGGAATTTTCTCTTTAACGCTGGGTAAACGAATGAGTTTGTGTTTGCCCTTTTTATAGAAAAATATAACCTAAGTGATGGATTAAATGCTTCACCTACCACTTGGTTGAAAAAGAGGAGATGCTTGGTCAACACACTAAAGAATTCAGCTCAGCGAGTATGCAATACTCGGTACAAAGTGTCAAATCAATTTTCTTCCACATGTTTACCAATAATGCTCGATATATATTTTCAACTTGGTTATCTTTCATATGTTTACCAACATGCAGTTTATTCTCAGTTTATATTAACCGACCAGACTAGAATCACAAAATATAACAAGCAATACCATAGTGCATTTTCCTTCATGCTAAATTGGCATATTCTCAATGAATATAGGAACTGATGTAAAACACAACTTTGTAGAGTGAAGTTCCATACTTACTTGTAAATGCTTAGGTGGGGGTGGTGGAATCACCTGATCCCTTGGATGAGGCGTCACCAACTGTAGTTCTTGCTCCAGCATTATCATTGTTTGAATCTCTCCTCCAAATTTTATTTCTCATTCTCCTGATGTCTTTAATAGTATTTCCATTTTCAAAAGTGCTTCTCTATCACTCGGTCTCTGCAGTCCTGGCTTAAGTGACTGACCTTATGGCAATGTAAGCATGTCATTCTAGGGTTAGTCTAGTTTCTAGATCTTCTTATCCATTTCCTCAT
The DNA here is from genome assembly GCA_018584345.1 of Thuja plicata. NCBI lineage: Eukaryota > Viridiplantae > Streptophyta > Pinopsida > Cupressales > Cupressaceae > Thuja > Thuja plicata. Next base: position 2,990,642 of record MU226188.1, read on the forward strand.
ACATTTAGCAGCTATATGTCCATATCTACCACATGTTGTGCAATTTACCCAAGTGTTGTAATCCAAAACATATGTATTACCAACTCTTCTCAGTTGATATGCATTTTCTTGTTCGTAGGGTTTCTAGACTTGCTTTTTCTTTTTCTTGTATTGATGTAATGTGTGTCTATGTATGTTACAAGTAGAACAATGTTTCTCCATGTAAGATTTCTTCTTTGGTTTGTTCACCTTAGATCTACATTCATGTGCTTTGTGTCTATGCTTTTTACAGTTATAACAATTACCTATGAATGTAGTAGTTTTAGGAATACCTCTTGCTTTGCTCTTGCAAACATTTGTTGTGTGGCCTGGTTTTCTACAGCGGTTACATGAACACTTTTTTGTTCTTAGATTTGTGTAGACATTCCTTTGATCAGCTCGGTTTGATGATTCTCCATGCTCGGTATACCCTAAACTGATATTGTCATTGAGTCTTCTCTGTCCATTCAGAAATTCATCCATTTTTTTGTACTGTCTTTAGCTTTCTTGATCATATCATTATGTTGTTGTTGAATCTTTTCTTCATGCTTCAGTTTCTCATTTTCTTCTTTTAGTTCACCAATAGCTTCCAATTTTCCATTAAGTTCTATGTTTACTTGGTTGGCCTCATGACTCATAAGAACTATTTGATTGGTGATGTCAATGTGATGTTCACTAAGTCTCTGTATCTCAGATTCTTTCTCTTGCAATTTTTTAGTAATCTTTCTCCTATCATCAATAGCTAAAGTTCTTTCTTGTTCAACGTGTCTTGCATTATTCATGACATCAATCATTCTCACCATCTGTGTCTCTTGACTGATCTGTAGTATTTTTACTTGTTCATTTAGATGTTGATCGATTTCATTTAGATTTGTAATGCTTCCTTTAGATGTGTCAGATGTCTTACTAGATCCAGATCTGGATGAATCAAATAGGTTAGGTATCTCTTCTTCATGATAGTCAATTTCATTGTAGCGAGATACCATGACTTTTCTTTCATCCAATTACTCTTTCATTTTGATTATTGCCTCTTTGTATTTCTCAAAGAAAATTTATAAATTTGCAACTTCTGATTCTCAATATTTTTATCAAACTTATACCTTTACATTGTATGATATTTCTTTTGAGTGTTTAAAATTTTCCAAAATAAGAGAGCTAGCTCTGATACCAATTGTTGGAAGCTTAACTTGCATAACTAACTATTGTAGCTTTCCTACTTCATGCATGCAATATCATAGCATAAGTGTAAATGTATGTAAACAAACATAGAAACATTCATAAAATTTATTGACACATGACACAAGTATTTCATAATGCATAAACTCTTGTTAGAAGGTAAAAACTGTGGTGGGGATGAAACCTACAAAGCTTCACTATCTGAAAAATGGAAGGTTCCTGTTAGGGAAAAAATTTGTGATCACTTCTGATTATCTTACCCTGTTAGGAGTAACATTTCAAACTTGTTAAGTCTACTCGGTTAAGAGATTTTAGCAACACAATGTATATGTGCACTCGGTTAAGAGATTTACATAAAGACTGTCAAGTCCACCTTCTTGAAGGATTTTTTATGTTTGCTACAATTGTTAGAGAGTAGAAAAAAATATAGATGACCTAATAGATTGCAATCTTGAATTTCTGATTACATATCCATTAAGTTCACAAAATTGTATATCACCTATTGTGATGGATAATACCTTTGTTCTTCTCGGTAACCTTGAATGTAGTTCTTCATAACTGAATTCTTCTATATTTTTCCTTCTACATGAAAACCTTTGTCTAATCGATAGATGTCCTTGTGCATCTACAATCATCATGTTCTTGATTGATTATACATCTATATATATAATGTTTTGACCTAATTAGGTTTCACGCTTTTATTGAATAACTCTAAGATCAAAGGTTTACAACTTGACCTTGATCTCCTAGTTTGCATGAATACAATTAGTTAAAATAATTAAATCCATCATTTACATTTTTCTTGATCCACAATAAATATTTTTCCAACTAAGCATAAAGCTATTCTAAAGACTAAAGTTCTTTAGCTGACGTGTAGTTCAGATCTACTATTCTCAGTGTTAAAATTGTCTCTCAGTTAGACTGGTGCTCGGTGATGTCTCTGCTCGGTTGATATACTATGCTCGGTTGATATACTTTGCTTGTTTGATATACTCTACTTGATGTTTAGAATGTTTTGGTGAACACTGTGCTCGGTGATCACTGTCGCTCGGTGAATGTCGATCGACCGACTAAAACTGTCTGCTTGAATACTAATGACAACTTCTGATCCTTTAAGGATTATCAATCTTTTCTTCAAAGAGATTGTTAGATTGTATGGATTACTGAGGAGTATCATCTATGACTAAGACAGTAAGTTTGTTGGTTATTGTTGGAAAACACTTTGGAAAAAGTTGGATACTGAGTTGAAGTATGGTTCTACATTTCATCCACAGACTGATGGACAAACAGAGGTTGTAAACAGAACTTTGGGTAACTTGTTGAGATGTTTAGCTGGAGATAAATCGAGTAATTGGGATTTGATGTTAGCACAAGAAGAGTTTTCATATAATAATTCAGTGAGTAGGAGTACTGGAAAGACACCTTTTCAATTTTTTACTGGCATGCAATCGAGAGGTATATCATATTTGAGAGATATTGCTGGCGAAGAGAAGAAAAGTGTTGAAGGAGAAAAATTTGCTAAGTTTATGAAAACATTATATGAGGAAGTGAAACATAAGTTGGAGCAAAGTAATCATAAATACAAGGATAATGCAGATAGATCAAGAAGACATAAGAATTTTGAGATTGATGATGAAGTAATGGTTCATTTGAAGAAATACAGATTTCCTGTTGGAACATATGGTAAATTGAAGATGAAAAAATTTGGTCCTTGCAAGATATTGAGGAAGTTTGACAGTGGAAATCCTTATGAAATAGAATTACCTAATGATGTGGATATATAACCTACATTCAACATTTTAGATTTGTATGATATCGTGAACCTGATGAAGAAGTTATAGTGCCCAGTGATTATCCTAAGAAAGAGAAAGAAGAATTTGATCAAATTTTGGTAGAAAATTTTGACAGAAGCACCATAGGAAGGAATTATAGGAAATACTTGGTGAGTGGAAGAACAAACCAATTGTAGACTCTACGTGGATTTCTCAATCTAAGTTGGATTCAAATCAGGTTGTGTGGCACTCATGATTTGGAGAATCATTTATTTTAACCCCAGGAGTCTGATGTAGGAGCATCTTAGGTTCTTGGCAATCCTTTATCAACCAAAAATATGTTTGTTTGAGTTTGATAGCTTGTTGGAGATTTCTTAGGAAATTTCTTGGTAACTTCTCTTGTTTGGTGAATTGAAGGTTTTTTGGTTCGTTCTACCGATCGAGCTTGGTTACCTGTTTTGGCTGGCTTCACCGACGGGTCTCGGTGGCTGCTCTTGACTGCTCGTTGGTTTCACCGATTGTCTCTGTTACTTGGTAGTCTTTCTTACTGAGCTAGTTTTTGGATGTTGGATCTTGTGGCTGACATGTGCATTTAATTTTCATAGCGTAATTAATGTTGGGGTCTCTCATTGGGATACGTGTGGACCTAAATTTGGGTCATTGTTGTTTCTTATGTTGGATCTTTAGGATCTTTTGGGGATGACCTTTTCAGTAGCCTTTTGTATAAAATTAGTTTTATATTCTTAGATTAGGGAGAAGTGACATAACAGTAAGCAGTAAGCAGATAGATAGTAGATTTGGATCAAGGGTTTGTGACCTCACATGTATGAGGACTGTTCTGTAATAGTTTTGAATGTATTTGGTCGTAACCGGGAAGGCCTTACAGCCCAGCATGTATGAATTTTGATGAAATAATTTAAAGTATGTATTCCTTCTCTCCTTTTCTGTGTTTAAAGCTTCTGTGTTGTGTTCTACAATCTGGTTTGGTAGTTGGGAGTGCTCTTGGCCCTAATTACTGACCCTCTTTGCATCAATATATTAAGGCCAAAAAGATCCTACTACAAGGTAAAAACATAAGACTTTAAGTGAAATCGGGGTTTTTGGACCCAACTGCACTTTAAGTTGCATATATAGTTCAATGTGCAATTAGGTAAAAAAAATCCCCGACTGCACTTTGAGTTTCTTTTTCAAAAAGGGTAACCTTGGGTATTGTAGGAGATTTTAGATGCGATTGCGCATTTGACTACAAGTAACCAAACAAGAAGTTGGTGTAAAAATTATCGATTTTGATATCACTGTGGTGGAGATTTCTAGGGTAGTTTCACCTTTGATTACATGTAACGGTATATGTAATGGGTCTCAAGAATCCTAATTTTGGGAACCAGGAAGGACTTAGACAAAATACAATCGGGAATTTTAGACATGATTGCATATTGTACTACATGAAAAGGGACATATAGTTGAATATGCAAAGGATAAGAAAAATCCCAAAAATAAAAATGCGGGGAGCATGAAAATGGAACTTTCTAAGGGTAATTACACTTTGAATTTTGTGAATGGCCGCATGCAATAGTACTTGCAATCATGATTGAAAATCCCAATTTGGGAAGATCATTATGATATAAAAATTTATAACGTTGCAATTACATTCATTATTCCTTATAACATTGGTTATGGAAAAATATTGATTTCTCAAGGTATAGGTATGCATGGTTCTCAACTATTGTTGCAAATAGATGAGAAGTTCTTGTTTTAGCATCATGTTGGAAATGGTGGTCTATATATACAATTTACATATTTTTATAATATTTCAAGAATATAACACCATTGTCAATAGTAACAAATCAAATTTTCCATGAAATGGCCCTATGAATTCAATAGTAACCTATTTTTGAATAAAATGGCATACCCAAACCCTAGTTGTAGCTACATTTTATAAAAATGACTTTTTTTATTCATAGAAACAAACCAAAAATCATTTTAAGCCAAAAAAAATCCCCAAACCCTAACCGTAGGTATCTGTGGATAAAATATTGAAAAACATTTATGGTTATTCCTGAAAAAAGATGTTTTTAATAAAATGACTCAAAAAAAAAACCTTCAAAATGCAAAACCGTTTGTATAAAATCCAAAAATGACTACTTAAATTTACAGTATCAACCATAGACATATAAAAACATATATGAATGAAGGGAAAATGCTAAAATATCTATGTAAAGGATATGCGTCTACAATACATATAGAAAGACCACATTTTTGACAAAAACAACCATAGAAACTTAAAAACAATTATAAAAATGAAAGGCATGCCTAGTTTGAGGAACAAAAACTTGAAGGAAATCCAAAATTTTGTGACCAAAAATCTCGCCAGTGTCTATGCAGCCATCAGAAATTCAACTTTTACAAAGGAAAGTTAAAAAAAAGACTAAGTCCCTTCTTGATAACATTGGAAAACCTGATAGCTGGATAGACGTTGCCAAAAATCTTGACTTAGGCTGCATAAGAAGAACCAAACTACAAATCTAAATTTGAACTCCCAAAACGCGCCTATATATGGAGACATGAAGAGTCCTCAATGAAAAACAAATAGGAGACTCCATCTATTAATGGCATCTTCCTGTTAACTCAGAGTTTATTTCCCATTGATCGACATCTACATAGCTCGAGATTATTTTTGGCATTTGCAGTTAATATTACATGTTGCAAAGGATGCAGTGTTGGGTGAAATACCTGACAAATTGAGGTAGTTAGGGTTTTACATATTCTATGCATTACATATAAAAAATAATATAACATGTAATGAAGGTTAAAACTCCTCATACTTTTTAGCTCAAAATAATATGCAACGTGGAGACAAAACTCTGATTTACTCTTATTATAGAGAGTTTATAATTTCTTAGCATGCAAATCGCATATATAAAAACATGCCATAGGTACCAAAAGGTCCAATTCAAGTTATCGAGGATATTAATTTTTTATTTTTTTTCTTTATATTATAATGTTTAACATAATATATTAAACACTTAAAAGCCTTTGACGTATAAATAAAGAAAAATAAAAAATGAAATACCAAAAAAAAATGAAATAAAAATCAAAATTAAATCGTCAACATCAAAAACCTGTAAAGAAAATGTTAATGAAAAATAAATATATAAGTTTTATTATATTTTTTGAGAATTTTTACGAGAACGTACTTAGAGTATTTAAAAGCATGCTTAATTGATCAAAATTTTTGTGGGGTTGTGTTAATTTAACCAAAACAAAATTAACGACAACAGTTGGCTCTGACTAGGAAACCTCTCTTTTTCATCCTTGGAAATGGAAAAAGATGTAGAATTCATTTCTCTAAGTGACTTCTTCCATTCCATTGGTTTATAGAGTCAGGAGACCAAAAAGAAAAAATAAAAAGACTCAAAGACTTGGACTTTTATGTAAAGTTGTACTTATCTGGATATTATTAAAAATAATGCTTCATATGTTGTCTACTATAGGGAAATGTGAATAGTCTTCCATCTTGGTATGCTAACAGAAAGTTGTTCTCACCAAAGATTTGGTGAATCGTGAAAGGGCCACACCAAAGAGTAGCAAAATTCTCGTGCATGTCTTTGGGTTCTCTCCTCTTATACCAGAGTAGTACACAATTACCAACTTGAAATTCTCTATTCTTTTCTTTCTTTGAAAAGAGAACCTTCACCTATTTTTATGTTCTATAATACGATCAACCACTTGTGTACGTTGTTCCAATGCAAATAGGAACATTTTTCTTTTGTCCAAGGCAACTTTAGAGAGAGAATCTCCAAAGTAATAGGAATTTATGCATTCAACCCATACAACAACTAGAAAGGTGACATGCCAATTGCTCAGTTGGGTGTTATTCGATCTTCCCACAATGCATCATACAATGCCTTGTGCCAAGACCTCGGATTTTCATCCACCAACTTCCTGATAATGGTAACCATGTTCTTTTTACTGGATTCATCTTGATCATTACCTTGGGGGTAATAGTCATATGAATGCGCCAAAGTAATCCCATAATCATAACATAATTGTGTGATGTCATGTGATGAAAATATAGTTGCATTATTTGTTACAATCTTATGGGGAACACCAAAGCATGAAATGATGTTCTCCTTCAATAAATTGCACACTACCTCAGATGTATCACGCTTTTTTGGTATTTCCTCCACCCATTTGGTGAAGTAATCTGATATCATAAGGACATATGTATTCCCTTTACTTGAAGATGGATTGATTGCGTCGATGAAATCAAGTCCCCACTATTGAAATGGTTCCTCAATTACAACCGACTTCAACAGTAGAGAAGGGATGTTTTTTCTTTCCTAAAAATTGTTGGCACAATTCGTACTTACGCACCCAATGGTACACATCTTGAAACATAGTGGGCCAATAATACTTCTCCCTCAAGATCTTATGAGTTGTGACTAGTGCAGAAAAATGACCACCACATGTGAGGTTATGGAAAGATTCAAGAAACCTTAATTGTTTCTCTTTATCAACACAACAGAGAAATGTTACATCCACGCCTCTCTTATACAAATCATTATCGCAAAGAATAAAGTTTTTTGACTTCAACTTTATGATTCATCTCTCCTTATATGATAGGTGTGGGGGGGCACTCATCATAGGTGAGAAAGTGGGAAATATTGGAATACCACTCTTCCATTGTACCAACGAACAAAATAATTGGAAGAGATTGTGAACTTTCTAATTCCACTTCAGTTGGTTTATTTTAAGTCATAAGCTAACATAAACCTTTTCCATGAACAAGCTTCATGGTCTTAATCTCCATGTCATATTATTTGATCTTAGCAACCCAAGTTCCTCTCTTAGACGTACCAAAATCTTGTTGTGTCAAGATTGTCTTAACCAGGGATAACTTTAAGAAACCCCTCCCCCCATGGGAAAAAGTGTAAAATCCTGGTGAAACCAACATTATTTCGAGGGGGAATTTTAATAATGATGGTGAAACTTTTTTAATTTGAAAGGAAAAAATATTAGTTTGTATTGGTGAATGTTTTTCTAACGTGCCAAAATTCCAAAAAATCTTGGTGAATATGTCTTTATTGATAGGGTAAATATGTAATGTATTTAGTGAAATTTTTGCCTTTAAAGGGAAAAAAAAGAGTTTGGGCAAAAAAATTTACTCTAAAGGAAAAAATATTTAATGGCAGTGGTGAGTGTTTTTATACCATTTGAAAATTGCATTTTAATTGGCTAATCTTTTTAATTTAAGGTAAAATATATAGTTTAATGGAAAAAATTTCAAGCTCTTCAAAATTGGGTTTTCACATTCTATTAATAGCCAGTGAGCCATGTTTCATGAATTGATTGAGTTATGACTCGCCATGTTGGACCTATTAAAACCTAATTTTTCAATTTATATTCTATTCCTTTAAGCTTTTTTTGTTGCACTGATTATGTATTTTCCTTCATAGTTTACATATGTTACAATGTTGATTCAATCATGAGAATAGTTACTGTGGGTTTTTTATGTGTACCGAGAATATTTCATGGTGATTAGCATAGCATTTTTCCAAGGATCCTTACCGGTAATGGCAAATTCATGGCAATGAAGACATAATCCATCCTAGAATAATATGGCAATTCATCTACGTGTCATCATACCTAGTCAATCTTGACTGGTCAAGCTTCATCGAACAAAATACACTTTAAGTAATTATAAAGTTCATCAATCAAAGAAAGAAACTTCTTAGAAATGAAGTATATGCATAATGTTGTCCCTAAAACTCAAACGATATGGGTTGTAAAGTAAGGAGAATCAAACAGTGGCGAGGAAGAACTTATTCTATGAATGAAGTTGTAGAGTGCATTGACATGTGGGACCCAGCAACAAAGTATTGAATAATAGATGTTTTCAAATAAGAGACTGGTTGGAACTTTCGATGGAAGGAAATGTTTGAAAAGAGAAGATAACAACTGAGGCCCACTAGTTGGAGCATCGGATAAGATATTATTTTAAGTAAGCACAAAGAGTAGATGGACGATGGCCAAAGTCCATTGAAGTGGGGTGGGGCCGCCTCACTCAAAGTGTCAAGTAAAATTCATATCGAATAACCTAGCTAACGATATCAATGGTGCACAATTTATTCTAAAGGAAGGAGAGCCTTGTCGCAACATCACAAAAGTTGAAAAGGGGATGACTCAGAAGTTGCAAGTATGCAGGATGGTGACATGTGTCTAGTGGTGAAATGCATCGAGTTATAAGATTTGTATGTGGGGTCCAGTAGTTGATGTTGAGAAAAACCCTATTTTAAATAAGTGGGCAGGTTGAGTAACGACGGATGGAGTCATTCAAAGTGTGGTGGGGCTTCCTCACTGAATGCGTCTAGTAAAATACCATGTCAAATAACCCATCTAAGGATGAAATTATGCATAAGTTTCTCGAGGAAGACTACATCTGGGTCTAGAAATGAAACATCAAACAAGACTATTCAATGAGTAAACTATGAAATAAATCAATGGTCTTCATGATCCCGTGATTAAAGTTGCAGGATTGTTATTTTAGGTGGGATCACGAGATCTTGACACATGTATTCAATTACTGGAGTTCTTCAAACTCATAATACACCATAATTAACTGGGATGTAACTAAATAGTTTACCTTTTAGCACAAGTTTAAAATCAACAGAGATCTTTTATTCTAGTTGAAAAGGTGATTGGTTTTTAAGGGAAGTCAAAAGACTATTCGATGGGTAAACTGTGAAAAAGATCTTTCCACGTGTCCTTGGTTGGCGATGGTTGAAGTTCTTTGAAGTGAGCTAGGGCCGCTTCATTGGATAAAAGGATGTGTCAAGTAACCCAGCTAGAGTGAAGATGACACAAATTTATTTTAAAATAGAAAGTTTTGAGTGATGATGTCATATCGAATAACATTTATTATTGAGTAAGTTGATAAGGTTGTCATACGAAGAGAAATTTACCTGATAATGGGTGACGTCATAGAATTCACATGCAATAGTTGTCCAAAGGGTCAAAATAACTCATCGGATAATACTGGCATCGAGTAAGTTGTGTAAAAACTTAGTGAAGACTGATAGTTAGTCGAGAAGAAATCTTGTCAAGTAAGGGTAGCTAATATTGTTTGAAGCTGGTGTTTAATAAGTTAACGCATCGAAAAAGGATCAGGTTAGTAACAAATATTGTGGACGGATTAGCAGAATAAGGGGATGCAAATGTTGTAGATGGAATAGATCACAATTAGAGACATCATCCACAATTCAGATACATATTTCCCCTGCAGAATGCTTAAAGGATATCAAGGGATGTGGTGAGCTATTGGGAATTATTCAATATGCCTAAATGTTTTCAAATGTTTTATCGGGGAGATTTTATGTAATTAATCTATTATATTAGTTTGATTAGTCATAAGTTAAGTGTAACAAGTCTTTTTGAAAGGGTATTCCTTTTCACCCAAACTGAATCCTCATCTATATATAGGCGATCATTTTGATGTCTGAAAATATAAAAATCCAATTAATATAATTTACAATGCATAGTTGATGTTTTCTTCAAACCATATGTCCAACTGTATGCAACCATATTCCTAGGCTTAATACAAATTAGGAGATCTTCTTTCAAATGTGTGATTTTATTATCTTTACTGATTAGTTCCTTATGGTATCTTCTTCATAAAAATAGATGCCAAATGTGAAGGCTTATCGAATAGTATTTTGAGTATGTTATAGTTTGACCATCAGGATAAAGATTGGTTATCAAATTTATTCTATCTTGTTGGCCTTTCTAAGAATAGTTAAAATCAATAAGACTAACTGTGTGCACAATAAATTCAAATTACTTGAACATATAGAAGTCATTTGGTTGATAGTTTAAAACTGTCTCATAAGGTTATACATAGAATCATAAAGATAAAATTTCACCACTTGAGAAAGAGAAGGCACCGGTATGTTACTAATCTCTTGGATTTGGTTAGCATTTACATTTTTAAGGCATTTATTTAAGTAGTCATTAATTACAAGAAATATATTTTAAAGAATTATTCCAAAATATTTTTGCTAAGGCATTCAAATATTCAATATTTGTGATATTCACAATTTGATCTATCTCAAGAATTCACTTGTCATCTTAAGACATCACTCAAGTTTCATATACATTATTATCTGCTATAAAAAGCCTTAAACTTGGAGATTAGGTTAAAGTATGGGCTCACCCACCTTAGTTTTGCATAGCCTAAAGTGCAGGGGAGGAAGATCATAATCGATCAATCTCATTTGTTGGCCAAGTCATTTGGAAGATCCCATAATTGATTAGGCAAGCTCATAGAATTTCTAATCTGTTGATTTTGGAACCAATAGGGCCAATGCCAAATGAAAATTGATCTAATTAATGCAACCTCATGTCGAGAGAATAATTTCTTAATTATTTACCAACTTGTCTGCATCACTCTGCATGATTCCATTGATCCACACATACCTAATATCTATCATATCACCATTTTAAATGTATTATTTATAATAGTTCGATGATCCTAGATCAATGGCTTAAGTTAAATATTTCAGCCTAAAATTCTAAATGAAATATAGTTCTCTAGAAAGTATGTGGAATGGGGACATGTATCTAGTCTTAAACATGCACCTTAACCTTGATAATCTATTACAACTGGTTAGTAGGTTGTGTGGATGGTTGATAATGTTGTAGAGTGTGACATTTGTAGTTTATAATGAAATGTCTTATCACTGACATTAAATAATAAATAAATGTCTTATCACTGTCATTCTCTAACTGTAACCCACTTATCCCACACAACTTCCAAATTTCCAATTGGGTATTGTCACACTGTGACGCTATTTCCAATTTTACGCACTTTGCATTTAATATGAAAGATTTAGAGAATTTTGAAGAACAAAGGAATTAATAAGGTTAGAGAAAGAATTGAGGGCTATTTATAGATTATCTACGCTTCTTTCTTCTTCAATTCTCCTTTTTTTTAGGTCTACCTCCACTAAGTGATTTAAAGTCTACCTCTGGAGTCTGGTTTAGGTCTTTAGCCTATATATTTTATCACATTCTGATATTCTAGTAATGATTTTCTGAAGATTGACACTCTTATCCATTTTATTAGCACATCTGAGGAGGAAAAGAAGGTCTTTTTGGGCCTATTCTCATACCCAACCCTTGAATCAGTTTGCAAGGATGTTGGTGCCTTACAAATGAGGTTGTGACGATGTTGTTGGGCCGTGAGTTTCTGAAAAATGTTGATAGGTACCAAGTTAACATGAACATTATGTCCCAATTTTTGGCATCTCTTCTTGACCTCAGTGGAGACAACGTGGATATGCTCCTTCTATTAAGGAAGGTATTAAAAAAATAATTCTTAGGTGATGATGTTCAGGTTGTCTCTTTTTCACAAATAGGGGTAGGGATCCCTTGGTCAAGTGATTTACTCAAACTTCTCTAGCTAGGCCAAAATGTGGCCATGCAACCTTTTCTTTTGAACCTAAATTCTGAGCAATTGATGCACCATAGGAAATGAGTACAGATTGGAAGGGATTTTCTTTGGAATTTTTTTTCCTGGACTAATTGGAAAACTATAGATGGCTATATGAATTCTCAGAGCTTATCATCTCTAAATTCTGATGTTTTGTGCATTTACAGGTACTGGTGAAGTCCTACACACTTGGTTATGGTTTCTACGTAGTTGGTTGTTGTTTCAATGAACTTGGCTCTCTATTTTGCACACTTGGTGCCCATAGTTGTGTTGTTGGTCATGATTGTTTCTTATTTGGTCATGATAATTTCACACTTAGTATTTAGGGTTGCTATGTTAGGATTTAGGGTTTAGATTTGCATTTCATGATTTTTGCTTTCAACTTTCTCTATTTTAAGGATAAAATGAACCCTAACAAGGCCTAAATGAACCCTAATTTGGTCAATAAATCTCACATTTGGATTTAAATATTTAAAAAGAATTTCACATTTTATTTGGTGCTCTTAAAATGAATCTCACCTAGTTAGGGTTTCAATTTCAAACTTATCAATTCAAGTTGCTTTGAAATCCTTTCAAGTGCACACATAGTCTAATTATGGGTTTTAAAAATTGGTTTCAATCTACTCAAATCATTCCAAAATGACATAAAATGAACCCTAATTGTATGATTATTGAGTCCTATATGATCAATTTTATCATAATTCTTAAATTATGAAAGTTTTTAGTCAATTTTAGGTCTCTAATTAGAAGTTGTGCACTTGGTCAAGTTTTTTGTGCACTTGGATCAGGTTTCTGTGCACCTGGTTACTATTTATGTGCATTTGGTCCTTTGTATTTTCCAGTTGGTTCATATTGTTGTGCAATTGGTAAAGTGGGTCATTTTGATGTTGTTTTCTGAGTTTTTGCATTCCCAATTCTATTTCTGCACTTGATATGTATGATTTATGTGTTACTAATGAACTTTGCAGCTGATGAACTATAACTGATTGAATGTTTGAATATGTTAAGTTGATGATCACGGAGATGCAAAAAGTTAATGCAAGACATTAAATTAGTTAATGTATTGTATTGTCATTAATGTCAACTTGATATAATCTAATTGGTTATATATACATAGTGTCAAAGACTTCAAAGAACCATACAGATAAAGGTTATGTTATCAGTAATGCATAAAATTTTAGTATACACCATGTGACAACAAACACTGACGGATAGTGCACCCCGACGGATAGAGAACCCCAAGAGAAAATTCACAGTGATACCTGAGAAAGATACCCGAGAAAGTATTACTGAGCAGAACCAAAGTGATACCCAGAGCAGAACTGAAAGTCACAGTGTTTCCTGATAGACAAAGATGCCTGAGGAAAAATGAAGTTAAGACCGAGAAAACAAGGAGTTAAACACCGATAAGAAATGAAGTTCAGAAACAACAAAAGACTTAGATAGAAAGAGCCAACTATGGAGTTAACTGATTGATTACATTTTTTTCATCAACAAGTTAAAAGCTAGAGATAAGCTAGAGATTAAAGCTAGTTTTATTCCATTTGTCAAGGAGAAATCTACAGGATAAAACTAAAGCATATTTTAAAGAAAGAATGGTGAGATTTCTGGATAACGTCAAGAACAAGAAAGACAAATATCTAGAAATGGTGAAATCATGTCTATAAGAGAGACAAAGCTAATTCATTATGAATTAGGGGTGAATAGAGAAGAAGATGCTAAAGAGACTACTAGTGAAGAAGACTTCATACAGTCCTGATCAAACAAGCTGAAGAACAGAGCTAATATTTTTGTGGACACCGAGCAACAGATAAGTACAACATCACCGAGAAAAAAGAAGTGGAGCAAAGTAATAAAAGGGAAACATTTATTAGAAATGTATTATGAGCTTACAATAGATCTGAACATCTGCAATTTTAAGTTGTATATATGAACAGATCATATATTGTTTCAGTTTAACCATTGATTCATAAAATCTCTTAACAGAGTGGGATTTAACTATCCTTTATATATTGAGATACATCCAAAGGAGTATCAAAAATTTTCTCATGAAGATAGCATAGTGAAATTCCAGATATCAAGTGACAAACTATTATATTTAAATCCTCTAACAAGGTCGCACTTAACAGTGTGTTTGTAACCTTTAACAAGGTTGGCTCTTCACCAAGCTCACTTTAGAAGAGTAAAAATTTTGAGTTACCGGTCCCAAGTGGTTTTTCCCTTCACAGGGTTTCCACATTAAAAATCCATGTGTCAAATGTGTATATGGTTCATTGCTTTAATATTTTGCTTTACACATTACTAAAATAGGATTGATTAGTAAACACTAAGTTATTTACTGTATTTTAGTAAAGGCTAAAATGTTATTTGGTAAAGATTAAGAAAAAGGATTAATAGTGAACTCCAAGTAGTAGTTATTTGATAAGATTATTTAAAGGCATAATCTTGTAGTACTGAAGATAACTAGAGGTTTATATATGTGGTATAAATTTTTGGATTAATTTTTTAGGCCACTGATTCGCACCCCTCCCCCCCCCTCTCATTTATTCTAACAATTGGTATCAGAGCTTGTGTGCTTGAAAGGAAGGTTTGATGACCTAAGCTAAAGATCACAAGATGAGAAAACGGGATGTGCCTAAGTTGAACAAGAACAAATTTGCATCATGGAAAAGTAGGATAAGACTCCACCTATCAGGTATTGGAAATGATGTTACTCAATAATTGGATACTAAATATTTTTTGCCTACAGGACCTCACACACTTGATCAATTGAGATAAAAGCATGAACATAATTCTATGATGATAGAACTTGCTTCCTCACTCTCTAATGTTGAATTTGGAAATGTAAAAACATGCATCTTTGCAAATAAAATGTGGGACAAATTGAAGGTAGTACATGGAGGAGATGCTAATGTGCTAAGAGCTAAGGCAAAAAGCCTAAGAGGAAGGTTTGACGACCTAATAATGAAAGGAGGAAAAATCACTCAATGCAGTTGTAGAATTAAAGAGGTAGTCAATACTATCCGAGGAGTTGGAGGTGTACTTGAAGAATAAATAGTGGTAAGTAAAATCCTAAGAACCTTACTGCATGTTTATGCTATTAGAGTATCTACTATACAAGAAATGACAGAAGTAGTAAATAACAATGTCACTCTAGATAGTTTGGTGGTAGACTTATTTCATTTGAGATGAATAACTTTGAAAACAGTGTCTTACCATCTATTGAGTCTGCATTCAAATCTTCTTTAAAAATAAGTAAGTCAAGTCTTAAACACACTATGAGGAATGATAGTGAAAGTGGTAGTGATGACCAATAACTTGATGAGATTGAAGCACTAATGGCTAGAATATTGCAGAGAGGCAAAGGTAGATACAAAGGTAAATTACCACTTGTATGTTTTAATTGTAAAGAGATTGGACACTTTTCTGCTAGATGTCCTAACAAAAGAAAAGAAGACAGAAGCAGTGACAGATCATATGAAAAGAAGTTTGACAGAAGTGATGACAGAGATTACCAAAGCAACCGACAATCTGACAGAAGAGACAACCGTGACTACAAGGACAAAGGGAAGATATCTTGTTACCTGGCTGAGAAAAAAGATGAGAATACTGACACCGAATCGGATGAAGACATTGAGGTGGTATTTGTTGCTATGAAGGACTATTCAGACGAAAACGAAAGGTATGTTGAGACTGCACTCATATCTAAAGTTAGTAAAAATGATGTTTGGATTATTGATAGTGGTTGTACTCACCACATAACTGGAGATAAGGAAAATTTTGAAAATTTTGAGTATTATAATGGTGGATCAGTAAGAATGGGTAATGACTCATCTTGTCCAGTTGAAGGTAAAGGAACCATCATCTTGAATAATCTGATCAGATGTAAAAATTTATACTAGGTAAAAGGACATAACTATAATCTATTGAGTGTTTCAAAGTTGAATAACACAAATCACCGAGTTGCATTTGAGAACAAAAAGGCAAAGATCTTTAATGAATCAGGAAGGTTGATCGGAACTGGTGAAAAGACAAAAGGTAACCTATTCTATCTTGATGATGTCAACTGATGCAGGAGCATCCTGGGTGTAAGGGCAATCTTGCATCACCCAAAAATATTTATGTTTTCTTTTCAATAAGGGCTACCTTGTGGAGAGCTACTATTTATGGAAACTTTCTATTTTTAGTAAGTTGGTCATACGATCTCGGAATGTTCTGATTTTGCATGTGGAAGTTCATCTCAGTCATATCAGCTTGCCAGTAAAGTTTCATGGCTAGATCAGGTCTAGTTTTGAAGATATTGAAAATTTTTGATATTGAAAACATGGTACAAAAACTTTGAGCTCAGTTTTGAAGGCTTTAGAGGCCTCGGATGAGGTCGAAACTTCGGTTGAATGATGCTTGCATGATTTTGATGTTGTAGAGCGCTTCGTGGCATTTCTGAAATGGGGTTATAATAGTCAATCGAGTCAACTGGTGATGACTTATGGTCTCCGGAAGTTGGGCCACCTGAAATAGCAGAAAATAATTTTTCCTTCAAAATTTTCGGGTTTGAAAAGTTATTTTGAGCCGACTTTGATGTATTAAAAATGAAAAATAAAATAATTCTAAGTTTGGTCGGCCCTAAGGGCTAAATTTCTGGAACCTTCTCGGGCGGTGGAAATTGCCTATATAAAGAAGGCCTGTAGTGTTGTCTTAGGCAGTTCGGGATAGTTCTGGGTAGATCTGGGTAATAATTCGAGGCTTTGTCCTAC
>MU226188.1:3031628-3047582 GCA_018584345.1 Thuja plicata
ATCTTGTACCATAGTTTGAGCCTTAACAAAAGTATGAGAAGAACTAGGGATGGAAGATGGAAGAATAGGAGTGGGATTATTAGAAATGATTGGATTAGGAAGTTTAAGATTAGGATTAGGAAGATTAAGTAATGGAGTGTCATCTACCAAATTCTTCACATAATCTAAAAGAACAATAAGTCCACTACACAAATTCTTAATTAACATTTTGAAAGTAGGGACACTAGTATTGGTCAATCTTAGAATAGCATAAGCAAGTGAAACATGAAGATTGAGAAACATGAAGATTGAGAAACATCAAAGGTACTATAAAGAGATGCTAAAAGAAGCATAATGAGAAAAATTTCCATACACCAAAAGAATTTCATGATGAAAATGCAAGAAGTGTTTTTGTATTTATGAACGCAAAATTGTAATCTAAGATGTAAATCTAACACCAAAGAGAAGGAGTTGTCTATCGCGGGTTCACCAAAATGTAAGATAAATATTTACATGTGGAATGAAGTGTATCTTACCAAAATGTAACAGGGATGGAATAGAGATATGTTTTTTAGAAATATATATTGTATTAAGAAAGAATGGTTTGATTGATTTGTTATGATTATTGTGAATTGATTATTTTGAAATGTAAAGTGTTGATGTGTAAATTGTTCTTTGAATTACCTAGATTGTATTGGGTTCTTTTAACCTTAATTGAATTGTATTGATTAAGTATTGCAATTGTGATTAAGGAGAAGATAAGATGCTCCTCTTTTATTCTCAAATGCACAAATAGAAGATCCAAGTTGATCAACCCCAAAGAAGGGCTAATGCACAAATGAATCAACTATTTGGAAGGGAGGATAACAAAGGAGATACCTTAAATTATATTAATTATATGTATGGAAATGATATATGACAGTAATTGAAGAAGTAGGAGAAATGCACTAACCTTGAAATATTGCAGATCAAAGAATGATATTTTTTGAGGTCTGTATTGAGTTTCTGGAAAAACTGCCAGTTGATCCCAAACCGGAATGCAAAGATGAACAAAACCCAGAAATCTTTTTCCATTTTGATGTCATCTTATGAAAAATGTTGACATTGACCCACAAATGTCAACCCTAACCCAATAATGTTGACCCTGACCTGCACAGATCCGAAAGTGACTCTGTTCGCGGATCTCAGAAGTTTGCCGAAAAGGGTATCCAGATCTGGTCTCAAAACTGTAATCTTGAACCTGTACCTACAAGAAAAAGAGGTTTTTTTGTTGGGGGGAGGGTTTTACCTTAGTCAAACCCCAATTTAGGAATTAACCTTGAAATCAATAAAGTACAAAATGCTAGCAAGTAGTAGAATTGAATCTAGCAATGAAGCTATGATACTTAATAGATATGTAATTGAAATTCAAATGTATGCAAGTATGTAAGTATGAAAGCATGGACTTTAGAAACCATAAACCTTCATGATTGTATGCTTTAAATCTACTTTGAAGAGATGATGAAAGAGTCTTGAAGATGCACAAAGGATCTTGAAGGAAGATCACACCACCATGATGGCTAGATCTAGGGTTTAAATGATGAATCTTGAATGTTTGCTCCTAATCCCTTCAAAGGCTTGAAAGCTTGAATCCTTGATCTTCAATGGAGAACTTGAATGCTTGAGAGGAAGACTTGAACATGTTGAGAGCTTGGAAATGGATGCTTGAACCTTTTGCTTCTTGAAAAAATTTTGATTAGAGCTTTTTGCACTTAGAAGACTTAGAGAAAATGAGAGAGAAATGCTTCCTTTTATATGAAATTAGGGCACAATCTTCTAAGGAGGCCTACATAGGATAATTAAATTCTAATTAAACCCATGCCCCTATAAAAGGACCTATATTAAATACAATTTAGGAATCAACGCTTCAGAACCTAAAATAGTCGACCCGAAAGTGGGAAAACTAAATTTTTGATGAGCCCCGGTAGCCGACAAGTTTCCTAATTTGAAAGGGGGACCCAGGTCAGGGTCGAGGTCAACCCTAACCCAGGGGGCTAGAACCCCTGGAAAATATGCCAGGTGGGGTAGGAGGTGCCTGGAGAGGCCCAATCAGGGTCCTGAACTAGCACAGAAGCATGAGATGATGCAGAAATAGGATGATGATATGGTAGAGGTCAAAAATGTCCCCTAAGGAGGGCTAAATTCTCTTAACATGGAAGTGCTTCCATTTTAAGATGATACAGTTATGTGTAATGCAAAACACTAAAGTAATGACTCATAAACACATTGACACATGGATTTTTAACGTGGAAACCCTATTAAGGGAAAAACCACTTGGGACCGGTAACCTTAAATTTTCACTCTTCTGAAGTGAGCTCGGTGAAGTGACAACATTGTTAAAGGTTACAAACACACTGTTAGGTGTGACCTTGTTAGAGGATTTAGTAGAATAGTTTATCACTTGATATTGGGCGTCTCTATGCTACCTTCTATGACCAAACCTAGTGTAGTTTGTCAAATGGTATTTGGCATCTCATGCTATCTTCATGATCAAACTTTTTGATACTCCTTGTGATGTATCTCAATATAAAAAGGATCTTTAAATCCTGCTCGGTTAAGAGACTTTCTGAATCAATGGTTAAACTGAAACAGTAAATGATATTTTCATACATACAACTTAGACTTTTATATTTTCAGATCTATTGTAATCTCTTTCTGATCAATATATATTTTCAATACCTTTTCTCTACTTTATGCTCGGTGATGTTGTATTCTTCTGTTGCTTGGTGTCCTCAAGAATCCTTAGCTTGATTGATCAGGACTATATGAAGTTTTTCTTCATCAGTTTCTCTTCAACATCCTCTTTTTCTATTCACTCCCCTTGCCTAATTCATAATGAATTAAGTTGTCTCTTTATAGACATGATATCACCATTTCTAGGTTCTTTATTTTCTTCATCTTGGCATGATCCACAATTCTCACCAATCTTGAGTTAAAGCATAACTCCTATTTTATCTTGTAGAAAGCTCTTTGACAACTGGATAAAGAAGCTTTAAATATTTTTCTCATCTCTGGCTTTGACTTGTCAATTAAAACAATGTCAAAAACTAGTTAAGTCTATCTTTAGCTCTGCCAGCTAGATATTTTTTTGTTTCTGAACTCCAATTAACTTCGGTGTTTTAACTCTTGTTAGCTTCAGTCAACATTTCAATTTTCCTCAAGCTTCTCTGTTAGGGTTGTCTGTCTGTCAGGTATGCTTGTGATTATCCTCATTGGTAATGCTTGTTGGGTTCTTGCTCGAACATCACTTCGACTTAACTTTCGGTGATCTATGTCCGTCGGGTTCCACTAGCCATCGGTGTTTGAATTCACTAAGTGAATGCTTGTCTTTTATGCATTACTAAAAGCATAATCTTTATCTCTCTGATTCTCTAAAGTCTTTGGCACTTTTAACATAACCAATTATATTATATCAAGTTGACATCAATAACAATACAATCCATTAAATGATTTAATGTCTTTCATTATCTTTCTACATTTTGGTGATCAACTTAACATCTTCAAACATTCAATCAGTTACATGTCATCAATCTCTCCCTTTGGCATTGATGGCAACACACTATATTATTACTAATACAATATGAAATATAACAGTTTCATCAATATTTCCTATTATAACTATTATAAATGTCTAGCTTTTGGTAAGCTCAAATAGCTTAGATTTGTTTCTTGTAGAGTGATTTCTTCAATCTTTAATCCCTTCACTGGATAGATGTAACATCTTTTGTTTTTTTTCTGATGTGTGTTCTTCCTTGACTGTTCCTCCTCTTGATAATCTCTTTTTCCTTTGACAGCAATGATTCATCTCTCCCTTTGTGTGTATTCTCTTGCTTTTGTTAGTGCTCTCCCTTTGATGGATATTTCATATGTAATTAATTTATCCCTTTGGATAATGATATAATATCTCCCTTTGAAACAAATTCCAAACAATTCTCTTCTATATCATATTTTATCATTTTTATAATATACTCCTTGAATTTCCCTATCCATCAGCAATACATTGACTCTGGTGTTCAGTGTAGATTTGTACCTTGCTATGTACAGATGTATCTGTTGATGTCCATCTTTGTGCTTGCATCAACATGAATTATCTTCTAATTTTTTATAGGCTGTTGCAACCTTCTAGCCAGCTTACTGATCGATAGACAAGGTTTGTACCCCTAGTCTCTTTCTTAGGTACTCAAATGTATCTTTGGGTAATGGCTTGGTGAATATATCATCTAATTGTTCCTTTGATTGAACATATTCTAGTATAACTTCTTTTTCTTGCACTTTTTCTCTTAGATAATGATACTTGATTGCTATATGCTTAGTCGTAGCATGCATGACTGGATTCTTTGATATGTTTATTGCACTCATATTATCACAATATATAATCATTGGTTCAAGAATCTTCATATTCATACCTTCCAGTAACTGTTTGATCCATGCGATATTGGAGCAATTTGCAGCAGTAGCCACATATTATTCTTCTATAGTAGACTGAGAGATACATCCTTGCTTCTTGCTGATCCATGTGACAATTTTGTCACCCATGAAGAATGCTCCTCCAGTTGTGCTCTTCTGGTCATCAATGTTTCCAACCCAATCAGCATCTGTATAGACTTGTAGCTTGAATTTTTCTTCTCTTTTATACCACAAGCCATAGTCCTCAGTGTTCTTCAGATATCTCAGAATTCTCTTGACAGTAGTCATATGTGATTCTTTGGGATTAGCAGAGAATCTTGCAACTATTCAAACTGCATGTGATATATCTGGTCTGGTATGAACAACATACACTAGTTTTTCAATCATTGATCTATACAAGGTTTTATTTACCTCATTTGATTTGTATTCTTTTGTCAACTTACATCCAGTAGCCATAGGTGTTCCAAGTGGTTTGGAATCTTCCATCTTGAATATCTTCAGCACTTCCTTGATGTATTTGGACTGAGTGATATATATGCCTACATCTTGTTGAAGAATCTGTAGACCAAGAAAGAATTTGATCTCCCCAAAAATAGACATTTCAAACTCTTTACTCATTTCATTAGCGAAGGATTTGCATAACATTTCATTTCCCCCAAAAATGATATCATCAACAAAAATTTCAGCAATCAGAATATTACCATCGGTATCTTCTTTTAAGTACAGATTGTTATTTTCACTTGTTC
The DNA here is from genome assembly GCA_018584345.1 of Thuja plicata. Classification (NCBI taxonomy): domain Eukaryota; kingdom Viridiplantae; phylum Streptophyta; class Pinopsida; order Cupressales; family Cupressaceae; genus Thuja; species Thuja plicata. The sequence continues at coordinate 3,036,800 of MU226188.1, forward strand.
TTATAAATTCAATGCTAATGAGATAGGAGTGAAGTATTTCATACCAAGATCTAGGTGCTTGTTTCAATCCATACAAGGATTTATGTAGTCTACATACCATGTTTCTCTTGTCTGGATCAACATACCCTTCTGGTTGTTCAATGCATACCTCTTCTTCAAGTATTCTATTTAGGAATGCAGATTTGACATCCATCTGGTATACCTTGAATCCTTTGTATGCAACATAAGCAAGTAAGATTCTAACTCCTTCTAGTCTAGAAATGGGTGCAAAGGTTTCACCATAATCAATACCTTCTTCTTGTGCATAACCCTTGTATACTAATCTTTCTTTGTATCTTGTGACTTGTCCATTCTCATTCAGCTTATTTCTGAATATCCATTTGGTATCGATGACATTCTTTTCATCTGGCCTTGGTACTAGTATCCATGTACTATTCTTCTCTATCTATTCTATTTCTTCATTCATAGCATTGACCCATTCCTCGTAATTAAATTGTAGTATTAACATATTTAGGCTCAAAATCACAAAGTAAACATCTGGTGTTTAGTGACTTACTTCTTGTTCTCATTCCAGCCTTCTTGTCTCCTATGATCTGATTCTGTGGATATGTCTTCTGACATACTTGGAAAGTTTTGGTTCAGATTTGTGTTCATCATTCTGATCATCATCTTAACCTTCATTCTGATCTCCATCGCTTGGAACATCATCTTGAGGATTTTCCTAATTTTTGGTAATTGCAGCCTGATTCTCGCATGCAATGTTCTATTTCTCAGGAGAAATACACTATTTCTCGGGTAGAGTGTCAAGTTTTTCATTATAAACAAACCTGTTGTAGTCCTCTGTCTCTTTTCTTCTTTCCTTGTCATTCTTTTCTGCAAATTCATCTATTTTCACATTTGCACTTTCAATGATCTTGTTAGATGACTTGTTAAGACATTTATAAGCCTTGCTTTTGGTTGAATACCCTAGAAAGATACCTTCTTCACTTTTGGAGTCAATTTTTCCATTTATATCATCCTTCAAAATATAACATTGACTACCAAAGATTCTGAAGTAACTTACATTGGGTGTATGACCATACCAAAGCTCATAGAGTGTCTTCTTTGTGTCTTTCTTCAATTGTACTTTGTTTAGTGTGTAGACAGCAGTACTGACAGCTTCACTCCAGAAATTTTGAGTGATGATTTTCTCAATCATCAATGTTCTTGTACAGTCAAAAATTGATCTATTTCTCCTCTCAGCAATTCCATTTTGCTGTGGTGTTCTTGGTGTAGAAACCTATCTTTTAATTCCATGCTCATTGCAATAGTTAGTGAACTCATCTGAATTAAATTCCCCTCCTATATCTTACCTTAAGAATTTCAATTTCTTATCACTTTGTTTTTCTACCATAGCCTTATACCATTTAAACATCTTGAATGCTTCTGATTTATCTTTTAAAAACATAACTGTCATCATTCTAGAATAATAATCAACAAATAAAATGAAATACCTATCTCTATAGTAAATCTTTAACCTCATGGGTCCACATAGATCAGTTTGGACTAATTCTAGAATTGCATTAGATGTATGGGCTTTACTCTTGAAACTAGACTTTGTTATCTTATCTTTTTGACAATTCTTGCACATGATATGCTTGGGCTTAGTCATGTTCGGTAAGCCTCTGACTTTTCTTTTATTGCTTATCTTTATCATGTTTTCAAAGGTCACATGACACAACCTTTTGTGCCACAACCATATGTCTTCATTTCTAGCCATCAAACAAATGGTTTTAATGTCATCAAGATAGAAAAGGTTACCTTTTGTTTGTTCACCAGTTCTAATCAACCTTCCTGATTCATTAAAGATATTTTCCTTCTTATTTTCAAATGCTACTTTGTGACCTGTATTGTTCAGCTGTGAAACACTTAATAGATTATAATTCATTCCTTTTACCCAGTAATTATTTTCACATTTGATCAAATTATTCAACATTATGGTTCCTTTACCTTCAACTAGACAAGGTGTGTCATTACCCATTCTTACTAAACCACCATTACAGTATTCAAAAGTTTCAAACTTTTGCTTATCATTGGTCATGTGGTGGGAGAAGCCACTATCTATGATCCAAACATCATTCTTATTAACCTTACATATGAGTGCAGTTTCATACCTTTCTTCTTCGTCTGAGTCATCCTTCATGGCTACAAATGTCATCTTAATGTCTTCTTTAGATTTGGTGTCAGTGTCATCAGCTCTATTCTCAACTAGGTAACAAGATTTCTTCCCTTTGTCCTTTTAGTCTTAGGTATCTCTCTTGTACGATTGTCGGTTGCTTCGGTAATCTCTGTTATCACCTCTATCAAACTTCTTCTCATATGATTTGTCATTACTTTTGTCATCTTTTCTTTTGTTAGGACATCTTGTAGAAAAGTGTCCAACCTCTTTACAATTAAAATATACAAGTGGTAATTTACCTTTGTATCTACCTTTGCCTCTCTGTAATCTTCTTGCCATTAGTGCTTCAATCTCATCAAGATCTTGATCATCATTGTCACTTTCACGATCATTTCCAACAGAGTGTCTATGACTCAATTTACTTATTTTCAAAGAAGATTTGAATGCAGATTATATAGATGGTAAGACACTATTATCAAAGTTATTCATCTCAAATGAAATTAGACTATCTAGAGTAACTATATTGTTTGCAATTGCTCTCATTTCTTGTATAGAAGACAATCTAATAGCATATAAAGGCAGTAAGGTTCTTAAGATTTTACTTACCACTGTCTCCTCTTCAAGTACACCTCCAACTCCTCGGATAGCATTGACTACCTCTTTGATTTTGCAGCTATACTGAATGATATTTTCTCCTTCTTTCATCCTTAGGTCATCAAACCTCCCTCTTAGGATTTCTTCCTTGGCTCTTAGTATATTAGCATCTCCTCCATATACGAGCTTTAACTTATCCCACATTTTCTTAGCAGAGGTGTAGGTTTTGACATCTTCAAACTCAACATCGAAGAGTGATGAGGCAAGTTCTATCATCATGAAATTATGCTCATACTTTTTCTCTTAATTTCTCAAGAGTGTGAGGTGTTGTAGGCAAGACATATTTAGTATTAAGGTGTTGAGTAACATCATTACCAATACCCTATAAGTGGATTCTTGTTCTTCTTTTCCATGATGCAAAGTTGTCTTTATTCAACTTGGGCACATCTCGTCTATTCATCTTGTGATATTTTGCTTGTGTTGTTAAACTCCCTTTCTAAGCACACAAGCTCTGATACCAATAGTTAGTAATAACTAAGATGGGTTTGAATCATTGGCCTCAAAAATATTCCAATTAATCAAACCAAAAAAAACTTAGTACCACAATATTAATCCTTTAGTTATCTTCAGTCCTATAAGATGAATGCCTTCAAATATACTTATCAACTTACTACTGCTCAAAATACTTTGTGAAACCTTATTCTTCTAGTTTACCGAATAGCAGTCTTTCATTTACCGAAAAATAGTAAATTACTTAGAGTATACCGATCAATCCAGATTAGTTATGTGTAAAGAAAAACACTAAAGTAATGACTCATAAACATATTGACACATAGATTTTTAACATGGAAACCTTGTTAAGGGAAAAACCACTTGGGACTAGTTACCCAAAATTTTCACTCTTCTGAAGTGAGCTCGGTGAAGAGCCAACCCTATTAAAGGTTACAAACACACTGTTAGGTGTGACCTTGTTAGAGGATTTAGTAGAATAGTTTTTCACTTGATATCGAGCATCTCTATGCTACCTTCTATGACCAAACCCAGTGTAGTCTATCAAATGGTATCTGGCATCTCATGCTATCTTCATAATCAAAATTTTTGATACTCCTTGGGATGTATCTCAATATAAAAAGTATCTTTAAATCCTTCTAGGTTAAGAGACTTTCTGAATCAATGGTTAAACTGAAATTATAAATGATATGTTCATACATACAACTTAGACTTGTAGATTTTCAGATCTATTGTAAACTCTTTCTGATCAATATATCTTTTCAATACCTTTGCTCCACTTTCTGCTCGATGATGTTGTGTTCCTCTATTGCTCGATGTCTGCAAAAATCCTTAGCTCTTTCCTTAGCTTGATTGATCAGGACTGTATGAAGTTTTTCTTAATCAGTTTCTCTTCAGCATCATATTTTTCTATTCACTCCCCTTGCTTAATTCATAATGAATTAAGTTGTCTATTTATAGACATGACATCACTGTTTCTAGGTTCTTGATTTTCTTGATCTTGGTGTGATCCACAATTCTCGCCAATCTTGAGTTAAAGCATAACTCTTGTTTTATCTCATAGAAATCTCTATGACAACTAGATAAAGCAACTTTAAATCTTTTACTTATCTCTAGCTTTGACTTATTGATTAAAACAATGTCAACAACCAGTTAAGTCTATATTTAGCTCTTCCAGCTAGATATTTTTTCATTTCTGAACTCTAGTTAACTTCGATGTTAACTCTAGTATGCTTGTGATTTTTCTCATCGGTAATGCTTGTCAGGTTCTTTTCTCAAGCATCGTTGTGACTTAACTTTCGGTGATCTCTGTTCGTCGGGTTCCACTAGTCGTCGGTGTTTGAATTCACTTAGTGAATGCTTGTCTTTTATGAATTACTAAAAGTATAATCTTTATCTCTCTAATTCTCTGATGTCTTTGACACTTCTAATATAACCAATTAGATTATATCAATTTGACATCAATGACAATACAATTCATTAACTGATTTAATGTCTTGCATTATCTTTCTATATTTTAGTGATCAACTTAACATCTTCAAACATTCAATCAGTTACATGTCATCAGTCTATTGGTCACTAAGCTGACTAGGAGGTTGTATCATCCTACCCATAATCAGGAGATCTTTCATGTTGATGCAAACAAAGAGATGAACTACAATGATTTATTAGTACACAAAAAGTTACTTATATGCACCGAAAACCAGAGAAGAATGTTGGCTACTACATAGCTAAATTATTGATGGAAAGGAAATTCAAGGAATATATTATATAAAAGTTAAAAAAAAAGGGGGTTTTGCATTGCTTTCAAAGGGAGAGGTGACTTGAGAGATTATATTATCCATATGAAATATCCATAGTAATCATCCAAAGGGAGAGAAGTATCCTAAGGAAGAGATGACTCAAAGGGAGAGAGTATAATCCATTGTTGTCAGAGGAAAAAGAGATATCCATCAAGGAGAGGAATAGTCAAAGGGAGAGAAAACATCAGAGAAGAGATTCTACAGCATAGGGAGAGACAGAATCCAAATTTTCTACATCTATCTAGTGAAGGGAATGAAAATATATTACTCTGCAAGAATCAAATCTAAGCTAGAAGAGCTTACTGAGAGTCAAACATTTGTATTTTTTATTGAACAATAAGTTTGGTAGAGTTTGATGAATTACAAACTGATATATTTCATAATGTATTAGTAGTATGTAGTATGTTTCCATCAATGCCAAAGGGAGAGATTGATGAACTATAACTGATTGAATATTTGAATATGTTAAGTTGATGATCACCGAGTTGTAGAAAGTTAATGCAAGACATTAAATCATTTAATGTATTGTATTGTCATTGATGTCAACTTGATATAATCTGATTGGTTATATATACATAGTGTCAAAGACTTCAAATAACCAAAGAGATAAAGGTTATGTTATCAGTAATGCATAAGATTTTAGTATACACCATGTGACAACAAACACCGACAGACAATGCACCTCGACGGATAGAGAACACCAAGAGAAAAGTCACAGTGATACCTGAGAAAGCATTACTGAGAAGAACCAAAGTGATACCTAGAGAAGAATTGAAAGTCACAATGTTTTCCGATGGACAAAAAACCTCGACGGACAGAGATGCCCAAGGAAAACTGAAGTTAAGACTGAGCAAACAAGGAGTTAAACACCGATAAGAACTGAAGTTTAGAAATGACAAAAGACTTAGCTGGCAGGAGCTAAATATGGATTTAATTGATTGATTACATTATTTTCATCAACAAGTTAAAAGCTAGAGATAAGCTAGAGATTAAAGCTAGTTTTATTCTAGTTGTCAAGGAGAAATCTATGGGATAAAACTAAAGCATGTTTTAAAGCAAGAATGGTGAGATTTTTGGATCACATCAAGAACAAGAAAGACAAAGACCTAGAAATGGTGAAATCATGTCTATAAGAGAGACAAAGATAATTCATTATAAATTAGGGGTGAATAGAGAAGAAGATGCTAAAGAGAATACTGGTGAAGAATACTTCATACAGCCCTGATCAAACAAGATGAAGAATAGAGCTAATATTTCTGCGGATACCGAGCAACAGAGAAACACAACATCACCGATTAGAAAGAAGTGGAGCAAAGGAATAAAAGGGAAACATTGATCAGAAAGGTATTATGAGCTTACAATAGATCTAAAAATTGGCAAGTTTAAGTTGTATATATGAACAGATCATATATTGTTTCAGTTTAACCATTGATTCATAAAATCTCTTAACAAAGTGGGATTTAACTATCCTTTATATATTGAGATACATCCAAAGGAGTATCAAAAATTTTCTCATGAAGATAGAATAGTGAAATGATAGATATCAAGTGACAAACTATTATATTTAAATCCTCTAACAAGGTCGCACTTAACAATGTGTTTGTAACCTTTAAAAGGGTTGGCTCTTCACCAAGCTCACTTTAGAAGAGTGAAAATTTTGGGTTACCAGTCCCAAGTGGTTTTTCCCTTAACATGGTTTCCACGTTAAAAATCCATCCATGTGTCAAATGTGTATATGGTTTATTGCTTTAATGTTTTTCTTTACACGTTACTAAAATAGGATTGATCGGTAAATACTAAGTTATTTATTGTATTTTGATAAAGGCTAGACTGCTATTAGGTAAAGCTTAAGAAAAAGGATTAACAGTGAACTCCAAGCAGTAATTATTTGATAAGATTATTTAAAGGCATACATATTTTAGGATTGAAGATAACTAGAGGTTTAGATATGTGGTATAAAGTTTTGGATTAATTTTTTAGGCCAATGATTCACTCCCCCCCCCCTCCCTCTCATTTATTCTAATAGTAGCACCTTGGCAATTGTGGGATGAAGGATACATGATAAGTTACTAATGTGTTTGATGCAAGATCCTTGACAAAGACCTTGTGTGTCTTTCAAAACTTTTGTGCTTGTTTAGTAGTTAGCAAACACTTCAATTTGGCGCATAAGAAGAATAACTTTTATTTTATATTTGAAGTGCTTTTAGATTGTTATCCTAAGTTTTAATGAATGTATCCTCTCCCCTCACCTTCACGGATCTTGGGTGAAGATAAATTCATTCAGTCTTTTAGAGGGTTTTCCTCCCGAGTACTTTAGCATAGCCGGTGAGAAGGAACAACCCAAGTGGGAACAAAGAAAATTCAGCCTCTTCCAACCCAATATAATCAAATCCCTCCTTGAAATTAAAATTTAGAAGCTCTAAGATTTCTTGTTCCTAGTATTTGAGGGAATATAGGTCTAAATAGTGTGTGTACTACCATGTTTCCTTGTATGATTCACAAGTTATCTTCAAAATGGATGCCTTGACTAAACACCTTTGTTTTAGTGGTCCAAATAAACCCTTCTATTCAGTGATGCAGGGGGTAACCCCAAAGACATCCCACACTTTCACGGATCTTAGTAGAGATAGTGGTCCCTTCGGAAGTGATGACCCTTGGGATTTGAAGCTTGGTGTGCCTGAGAAGTGAGTGCACTATAAGGAGGACCATGTGCCTTCAAGATTCTAGGTTGTCCGCTCTCATTAGGCATGGTTGAACTTGTTCAAGTGGGAATTTAGTGAATATTGTCCTTGCCAGCCTAGATTGTGGTGTGATTATTTACTTTTTTTACAATAAGCATTCTATCTAACGTGTTTTGTGTGAGTGCTAAAGATTCAAACATTCAAATGATTTCAAGACCTTTTCAAAACATTCAAAACACCTTCAAACTATTCAAAACCTTGCCAAGAGAACTTCAAAATGTTTGATTTGTCCCAACACCTTTTCATAATCCTTGCAAGAACATGGAGTCTCAGAATATTCACCTTGGAGCCTTGTCGCATGCTTAGAATCCTCATTTCATATAAGTGATTTTACTTAGTCCTAATTTTTGCATCCTCATTTTGCATTCTCATATCAAAGTCTTTGTAATCTTGCATTATCCCTTGTCATTTTTCACCTTCAAAATCCTTTCATTATTTGTCCTCATTAAACCCTCACTATAGTTGCATATTGCCTTGCATGTTGTCATTTTTCATATATAACCTTTCAAAACTTTGTAAAAATCAAAATCTTAGAGTCTTTCCTTATGTTATTGAAAATAGGATCTTGACTTGGTCCCTTTGTCCATTTATCCTAATTGTACCTCTATCATTTTGTCAATTTCCATCTTTGTCATGGTGGATTTGACTTAGTCCCTTTTATCCAATTACATTTGTCCCTTTCATCCCTTTTAAGTCAAGGTCCCTATTCAATTTCCTAAGGTTATACTCTTAGGTTTGCATTTTCCAAAGATTTTTCAAATTTAAAAATCCCAAAAATGTAATTGCATAAGCCTTAGATTACTTTACATGGTCATTCTGAAATCCCAAAATCCAAAAAAAACATTTTCATTTTCATATCCCCCAAGTTTCACATCATTTCAAAAGCCTTTGCATACCTTAGGTTGATTTCTCATTCCAAAGTCTCCTAAAACCCCAAAATAAAGTTGCATTGTGCATTCTCTCATTGCATTTTTTTCATATAGATATCATGCCAATCGCAACAAAATTCCGAAGGAAACAAGGTTCATATCAACCCATATACATTACAAATGAGAATACACAAACACCTTTTGATAAATCACATCAATCTGATGCATACTTGATCCAAAAATTGCAAGAAAAATTGGCTAAAGAAAATAAAATCTTGGAAGAGACGGTAGAAAAAATGATAAAGAATAAAACGCAGATGGCCAAACTCCTTAGACATCCAAATGAACATTTTGGTGAAATTTTCATACAATCTCTCCTTGAAAAATCAAGAATACCAAAACTTATTTCAAAACTAAATAAAGTAGATGAAAATTTCAATAAATTCCAATTCAATCAAGAGAAAACTTTTTTTTATCAAATTCCAAATCAAGTGTCATGCAACCAAGTCATAAAAAATCATTCAAACAATTTCCAAATCAAAACTTTCAACCAGATCGTCGCATAGTTGAACTTGGGCCACCACCTAATTACAAATCGGTCTTTGTTCCAATGCAATCAAGTGTCCCTCAAGAAATTTCACAACCTCTTGTTCCAATAATGAAAACAAATCAATCAAGGTCACCAACAATTTTGTATTCAATAATATTGCATGCTAATGAACACCCTCTTATGTTCTCAAATCCAAAAAAGACAACTTCAAACATGTCATCTTTAAGACATCAACCAAACACGATCAATGGAAAACCTTTTGTGGAACATGTTCAACCCAAAAAAAATTGTACAACCTGTAAATATTGATGTGGTATCACCAACAAGATCAATCAAGCAACAAAAGTTCAAATCTAAAGTTTTAAAGAATTTGTTTCAATAATTGTATCTAATATATGAAGAGGATGAGACAAATAATTCACCTATGTCTAGAAATAGCTCATTCCAAAAGAATCACATGGATGATACACCTATTTCCTATCAAGACATTGACATTCAAAAAATATCCATGTCTCTCACTTCTCTTCCATATCCTAAACCTTCACAAGAGCAATTTCCTCCATCTCCCTCAAGTTGCATAGCCAATTATTCAACTTTCCAAGGGCTATTCGTAGAATAAATCCAAGATATTACTATTCATGGTCCAAGTCCCTTTCATACTTCCCAAATTCTAGAGCCAATGCCACCATTTCCTCCATTTTCAAGAAATCCCATTCAAGAGAGTCCAATTCAAAGTTCATCTCCTTCATTTCCAGAAATTAATCCTTTTCCAAGGTCTCCCATTCATATTCCAATTCATACCCCATATCAAGAGGATGATCCAAATCACAATGAAATAAGTCCTGAAATGAATCAATATCAAGATCCCAATAATGAAGACTTCCCTCCAATTGTTGACCAAGATCCCTTTTCACTTGAGCCTCATGATGATCCTTACCCTCCTATCCAGGATGATCTCCTTCCATCTCACAAACAAAATCTCCTTTCAAGTCTCATTGACCTTACACTTCCTAATCAAATATCATGACCTCCATTCCATTATTCCTAATGATTCTGACGCAAGGGGGTTGGAGACGGGGCCTAGGGAACACCCAAAACCATCCAGCTTGCAAATACAATGTGAAATTAACACAACACACTGTGGGAGAAGAGAAATGCAGAGATATTTATTTATCAAATCATCAAACTCAATACATGCCAGGCTATAAGGCCTTCCTGGTTACGGCTGTAACCACCTGAATTTGGTCTATCGCAACTATGGACCCTATTTGCCCTAAGTGTGATCATACCCTTGATTTATGTCCAAACGACCCTGTTACTGCTTGGCATAATTCTTTTAATCAATTTAATGTCCTAGGTGATTTTTATCACTGATTTATATTATCTATTATAGCCATACAATTCAAATCAATTTCGACCAATCAAATTAAACCAAAATCAAACATGGCTATAGTATTTAATTATAAAGGAATTAAATAAATCTCTAAATCAAATATCACTTGCAATCCAACCCATTCCCCTAGCCTATTAATTTAATTAAAATGGCTATAGTCCTCTAA
>MU226188.1:3054397-3073821 GCA_018584345.1 Thuja plicata
CCACTACTATGTTTCTCCTTAATCAAATTAGTTCTCATTGAACCTCTTGGTATGCACAACTGAATTCCTTTGAACAACATATCTTCCTAAATGAAATAGTCTTCATACTTACTTGATTGATTTGTATTAGGTGCTCTACACACTCTCCACTGCTCTAAAAAATTAGGATCATCTTCATACAAATGCTTCATGTCATCAAAACCAAGAACTTAAATTCTCATTTTAGTCAACAAAGATCTTCTTCTACTTAATACATCAGCAACTCTGTTAGAAACCCCACTCTTATGCTTAATCACAAATGTAAAGTTCTACAAATATTCAACCCATTTCATATGTCTCTGATTCAACTTATTCTGACTACCCAAATACTGTAAAGCCTTGTGATCAGTATCTAACACAAATTCATTTCCCATCAAGTAATGTCTCAATTTCTTCATAGCTTGCACAATAGCATAGAATTATTGATCGTAGACATAATATTTCCTCTTTGCATCATTCAAATTTTCACTAAAGAAAGCAACAAGTTTACCTTCTTGAGTCAATACAGCTCCAATTGCACTTCCACTTACATCACATTCAACTTGAAATACCTTAATGAAATCAGGTAAGGCTAGCACATTTAATTTAGAAACCTTCAACTTTAAAGCTTCAAAACTTTTATCAACTCCATGTGTCCATTTGAACTCTTTTTTGTCTTCTCTCATTGTCTCAGTCATAGCATTGCAAATAGAACTGAAATTTCTAATAAACTTCCTGTAAAAACTTGCCAATCCATGAAATGATCTCACCTCTCTAACATTCTCAGGTGTAGGCCAACTCAGTATAGCTTCAACCTTTTATGGATCCATCTTCAAACCATCAGCTGAAATTACAAAACCCAAATACACAAGCTCTTCTTTCATGAAGGAACATTTCTTCAGATTTATCAGCAACTTTTCTTCTTTCAATCTCTGCAATACTTGTCTTATATACATCAGATGTTCTTCTCTGGTCTTACTAAATATCAGAATATCATCCAAATATACAATCACACACTTATTCAAGAATTTCTTCAAAACTTGATTCATCAGCCTCATAAATGTACTGGGTGCATTAGTTAAACCAAAAGGCATAACCAACCACTCATACAAACCTTCCTTTTTTTTAAAGCAGTTTTCTATTCATCACCTTCTCTGATTTTGATCTGATGATACCCACTCTTCAAATCAATTTTGGTAAAATACTTTGCTCCACTCAAACAATTCATTATGTCAATCATTCTTGGTATAGGCAACCTATACTTGACTGTGATCTTGTTTATTGCTCTGGAATTAGTGCACATTCTCCATTCTCCATTCTTTTTAGGTGCCAACACAGCTGGTACTGCACATGGGCTCAAACTTTCTCTATTTAAGCCTTTGTTCAACAATTCATGAACTTGTCGATTAAGCTCTTCACTCTCGGTAGGTGTTAACCTATATGGTGCTTTGTTTGGTAAACTAGCTCTAGGAATCAGATCCATAAAATGACTGATATCTTTGATTGGTGGTAAACCATCAGGTACATTATCTAAAATGATTTCTTTGTATTCAGTCAGCAACTTCACAACTTCTGCAGGTATGTCATCTTCTGCATTCTTACTTGGTTTGTTAGGAATCAAAGCATAACAAATATCATTTCTTTTCATATCTTTAACAAATTGTCTACCTTCCATCAGAAAAAATTTTACAGATGTACACAACTCATCAATAGATTCTTCAATCAAAGGCAACAAAATTTGCTTCTCCCCATCAACCCAAATAGAATATCTATTCAACTTCCATCATTTATAGCATTTCTATCATACTACCAAGGTCTACCCAACAATATATGACAACAATCCATTGGCATAATATCACATAACACCTTATCATAGTACTTTCCAATTTTTAGATTCACAAAACATTGTTCACTCACCATTAATGTATGCTCATCTTTGATCCATGAGATCTAATAGGGATTTGGATGCTTCATCCTTTCCAACTACAACTTGGTAACCATATCTTCATATGTCGTATTCTCTGAGCTTGCACTGTCAACAATGACTTTCAAAAACTTGTCAGCAACTCTACATCTATTTTTGAACAAACTTTTCCTGACAGGATCTTGGTTATCTTTCTCACTCCATAGTATCCTTCTGATCATGAGGTTATTTTCAGGCTCATTGGATGTCTCCTCTTGGATTAATGCATTTATGCTACTAGTACCACCTTTCTTTCTTGCATGTGTAAACTCAAAGGATTTATGTCCTTCACCACAATTGTAACAAGTTACTTGGAACCCTCTTCTGCTATATCCACCTCTAGAATAATTGCCTCTTCCTCGGTATGAATTTCCACCTTTCCATTCAGTCTTCCCTTTGTCTTGACTAGTGTCTGTATTTGACTTTTCTAGTTCATATCTACTATTTTCACCATGAGATCTACATCTTCCTCTAGGGAACCTACCACCTCTGCCTCTTTGTCTTTTTTCATATCTTCTGTTCAAATTTTCTTTGGCTTTTAGGGAAAATTGATATGCCTCTTCAATACCTTCCATTTTGACCAAACTAATTTTATCTTGTATGGAACTTCTCAAGCCATTCAGGTATCTTGCAACTCTTTCCACTTCATCTTCAACATGTCCAGATCTAATGTCTAATCTGTAGAATTCCTCAATATAGTCTTTGACTAATTTGTCCTTCTGCTTCAAACTTTGCATTCACCAGATTAGGTTAATCTGATAATCACAAGGTATAAATTTGCCTTTCAATTTGTTAACCATCTTATCCCATACCTTGATCTTGTCTTTACCTTTCTTCTTTCTATCCAATTGTAGGTGTTCCCACCACAAGGATGCATGACCCTTCAGTTTTGTGCTTGCAATCTTCACCTTCTTATCTTCTGCAACATTCTCATATTCAAAATACTTTTCCATTTCAATTATCTAGTCAATCAATTCATCATAATCTAACTTTCCACTATACTCAAGAGGATTAAACTGGGGTGTGGATTTCAAACTTGTCAAAGCTCTCAGGAATCTTTCCTCTTCTTGATCCATCACAGGTGCAGGTGCAGCTTCACCTTGAACCTCTTCAAATTCATCATCACTAATATCTTCAAGATGTCTTCCTCTGCATTGGGCTATCTCAACAGCTTCCAATCTTGCAGCCATCTATCTAAGCATATCAGCCAGACCTTGATCAGCATTTCCTCTCCCACGAACCATCTTGAAACTCTCTGCAATTGTAGGTCAGGTCGCAACCTACCACCCTACAAAAAATATCTTTAGAGTTTACAAGAAGGAACCATGGATCTCAACTCACTCTGATACCACCTGATGCAAGGGGGATTGGAGATGGGGCCTAGGGCACACTCAAAACCATCCAATTTGAAAATACAATGTGGAATTAACACAACACACAGTGGGAGAAGAGAAATGCAGAGATCGTTATTTATCAAATCATCAAACTCAATACATGTTAGGCTATAAGGCCTTCCTAGTTATAGCCATATACAAATAAATGTATTACAATTTTATCTTCTTACAACAGAGATCTTAGATCTTCAATATCTTAACATTTTCCTTCTTTCTCTAATACTTTCTACCAAACTAAGAACATACAAAAGAATATATACAAGAGACCAACAAGGAAGTCGATGTTCAAAACCCAAAGGAGAGACCTAGATTTAGGTTCACACGAATCCCAAGATAGATCCTAAATAAATCCAACTATGAAAATTAAATGAAGAAGTCGGCCAGTAGCTCCAACTCCCAAATAAACCAACTCGACACAGGCACGACCGAGCAATAGAACACCTCGGCCAAAGAAGAGCCGAGCAACAGAATCATAATCAAGACTGAGCTACTCAGCAAGCATGCTGAGCAACAGAGAACAAACATGTCGAGCAATAGAGAATAGACTAAGGAATGAAGTAAACATATTTTTGGTTGACCAGGATTGCCAAAGACACAAGATGCTCCTACATCAGATTCCATACAAATTCAAGAGAAAATCACATTTCAAATGGAATCCAATGATCCCTTGCCAATTCAAGATTAGAGTGTCACTTTACCTTCATTTCCTCCACAAGATCACATCATTCCTCTAGATCCTTCTCAAGATACCACCTTTATTTCATCTCTATTTCCTAATCCTCCAGATCTCTCACAAGATCCTATACTTCTAGATGATCCTGTCATTGCTTGTATTCCATCGTCGGATCCCATTATTCCTCTTGGACCCCTTCGTGATTTAAACACATCTATGCAAGTTGTTCATGAACACCATATAAGTAAAATAGGTTACTCTTCTGATCCACTACATGATCCTATGATTCCTTCCATATCATATCCACCTAATAATGGACTCGCATCTTGTATCAAGTATCCCACTTGTAAAAGCAATCATTATCAAGTCAAAGGATTAGACCTCCATGCAAAAGATATATTAGAACCATTCCATGTCAAATAAAATTTTGATGGACATGGTCTTAATAAAAAATCTCAATCTCAAGGTGTTTCTATCCCTTAAAAATAAAAATCTAAACATATACCTCCCCCTTCAACCCTTACATCCTTCCCAGGTCCAAATATTCCTCCATCCACTAGCTCACAACCCATTTACCCTTTCCCAAATGCAATTCAAAAAAGGCACGCATCTATGAGAACCTTTCATCCATCCAAAATTCCTCTATAAAATTCCTATCCATCCATGAATCCCATTCCTTTTCCAAGGAGTTTGGATGCCAAATATAAAGTCCATAAGATAAGCAATCCACATGCAATCAAGGATCAACATGTCTAGTCTAATCGACATGTAAGAAGAAAGAAAATTATGCTCCTAAAAGAAAAAGAAATATAAGAAAGGCCACAAAGCCCCATTAAGAAAAAATAAAATTCAAAATTAATATGGGTTCCTAAATATCTTATGCAAGCAATGTGTTCCAACGACCCGCAAAAGAATGAAAAGAAAAAATGCATGTGGATTCCTAAGAAGCTCCTTGAAGAATAGAGTCCCAAAGAAAAATCAAATTTGGCATCCAAAATTTCTATCCCTCCATCTATATACCTTCCACCTTCCAAATCCATTTTGGGTCTTTATTTCCCAAAATTCATATCCATTCCCCCATCAAATCTAAACTCTATTTTTCCTCCCTTACTTCATCACCCCTCAAGGTGTGTGCAAATTTTTTTCTTGCATACATTTTCATCCATTTAAAATCAAGACTTCATTCACTCCCTCCATCATCCAACACCTATTTTCCAACCTTTCCTTCATCCTATCCAATCCTTATCCATTCTTATCCAATCATTTATTTCATATCCCTTTGTTTACCCTACCAACACCTTTATGCATACTATCATACTCATGGTCCATTATTGTATATATTTTAAAAGAACCTTTTAGAGAATAAAGATGATTGAGTCCTTTGTCCATGACATGTCATGCTTCCAATTTCTTCCTAACATGTCAAAATGTCAAAAAGAGCAAAAAGGTTAAAAAGAGAAAAAAAAAAAAGTCAAAAAGTCAAAAAATGAAATAATAATAATAATAAAGAGAAAAAAATTGTCTAATAATGAAAACATGGAAAACAGGCATCATGTGTAAATCATGAACTTCTTACAGTCCATACTTGGGGGCAGAATTCATTCATGTTTTCTATCCATTATACTTCATTACCCCCTTTTTATTTCCTACATTATCCAATTCTTGTCATATCCCTTATCCTATTGACAACCCTATCCCCCTTTTCCCAACTTTGATCTTGACAAGGTTATAGATCTTCCTAGAAGAATCACATATCATATATGCTTTACAGTGTCTTGATCTCTTTCATCTATATCGCCTATCCTGTCACAACCTTTCATCCATATTTCCTATCTAATTTCATCCTTTAACCTATATCCATATCCCCTTATCCATTCTCGATCTTGCTTATCCTATCCATATATTATCATTTTCCTATTTGAATCCTTATCTTGGTCTTGATGTAAAATAAGGATTAAAATGAAAAAAATGTTCTCAAAAAAATCTCTTGACATGTCCATTCCTATGCATCGCATTTCATTCAATGCACCATTTCATTACCTTATCATTGTCATGTCCAATCCCTCAGCTTGGAAAAAACATGTTATCCCATTTCTTGGATAGTCCTTGACAACCTAAACAGATCCAATGCAAGTGACCCTTGTCCTTCATTCATCTACCAATACACTTGCATTTCCATAATGTTCTTCCCATGCTAGACACTAGGGGAAAATTTAGTGGATCTTTATCATGTAAATATTAATGTCCTGAAAAATCCAAAAAATTTGCATAATGTCCTGAAAAAACCCCTAAAAATCAAATATGATCCTGAAAAAAAACCCTAAAAATCATAAAAAGTCTTCAAAAAATCCTTTTAAAAAGTATTAAATATCCTGAGAAAAGCACAAAAAAATAAATATTTTGAAAACCCTAAAAAGTCAAAAAAATCATCGAAAATCCAAAGCAATAAATGTCATTTTATGACACTCGTTTGATTCCTCATCATGTACATAATCACTTGTTGTTTTCACTAAATTTTTCTTTGCAACAAGATAGACATTGAAGCAGACGCAATTTGAAGGCTTATCAAACTTTGTGCTTAGTGAAATCACGCATTAAGAGACAAACTATCAAATCTAGTCAGCAATCAATCAAATCAAACTTGTCATATCAATCAACAACATCAATTTTTCCTTTATCAAACTTGTCATTTTGTCATATAGGGTGTGGTATACTTGAAACTAGATTATATTTGTCTTAGACGGGGTACTTCATTCTTGAAACTTATCATCAATCAAAAAAACTATTAACTTTGACAACAAGATTAGAATGATTGTTGACTTGACAGGTTTAGTGAGTCTTATCTTTAATTGATTTATCTTTGATCATGTTCTTATGATACTCCAGGATATCACTAAGTGATGAGAGTGGTCGGGATGGTTCATGATCCTTTATTTTTATTTCTCTCTTTTATTTTTGGGGTATTTTCATAAATTTTTTGGGCACATATGTCATATGCTTCAGGACGGCTAGAAACATTCCTTGTCTGCAATGTGTTTATTTCTACGCAAAGGGATTGCATTATCATCCTGACTTTCTATGTCATGGTGCATTGCATCCATTTTCTATATCAAAGTAAATCTCTCATGAAAAAAATGCACTTATGAAAGAAAGTTTCATCATTACTAAATCTTCTTTGTCCACTTTATGCCTTTTACTAACATTTCTTCTCTCAATCCTAGCAATATTTATGTTTTCAAAAAATTGTCCCCATGTCAATTTCTACCCATTTTTTCAAGGGGGGATTCTACCTCCATTTTTGTCAATCTACTGGGGCATGATCTTTTATTTTTTCTTTAACACAATACTCATAATTGTATTGTATCAAAGAGGGGGAAAATGTAGATGCTAAAAAATGGTTCAATCCTACTAGTCTATGTGTTAACATTTTTTGGCATTACAATTGAAACATTGTTTTGGATTTTGATTATTCCACTATGTTGCACATGTGGTTTTCACTATATGTCAGCATTGTGTCTTTCGTCATTAATTGAACATTGAAAATTGTTCAATTGATTATTAACATTTCATTTCCTAAATCAATCCTAATCGATATGAATCGATCCTAAATCTTCCTCGACCAATCCAAATCGATCATAATTGTTCCTAAATCATATCAATTTTTCCTAAATCAATCCCCGTCAGCCCTAGTTCATTCCTAATCAGTTCAAGATCATTTCAGACTAATTCGATCCTTTTCAAATCAATTCTAGGGCATTGTCAAATTTCATCGATTCTTAATCAAATCGCTTTCAAATCAATCCAATCATGTCAAATCTTGTCAATCTTATCAACATCCTTTCAAATAATTTAAAATCTTATCAACCTCTTTCAAAATAAATCTAAGGTCTTGTCAAAGTTAATTGATGCCTCGTCTCAATCAATTCAAGCGCATTGTCAAAGTTCATCGATGCCTTGTCATCATAAAATTGATCCAAGTTCACTTAATAGCATTGTCAAAGTTCATCCATGATATTTCAAGATCAATCATTTTTATAATTATGAAAGTGTGTTTTCAAAGATCATCAATGCCACGTCATTTCCTAAACAGTTTCAAAGCCATCAGAGTTGTTCCTAATCCTCATCAAAATCTTCAAAACCAAGTTAATTTTTCATCATTGTCATCATTTTGGTCAACCATTAAATAATTTGTCCTCTTGGGATGAATAACCCATAGTTTATCCCTATGTCATAATTGAATAAATAAATTGACTTTATTTATTCCCTCTTTCCTATATCTCTACAATTAATTCCAATTAATTAATTGACTAATTTTCTATTTTACTAATTTCCATTTTTGTGGAAATAAATGAGTTTTAAAATTAAAAATTTCTCTCCTACTAATTACCCTCCATTTGTCATAGTTATCATAGTTCATGACATTTTCCTCTTTTCCTTTCTCATTATTTGTCATACTTTATGACAAAATTCCCTTTCTTTCTCCACACTAATTTTCCTAATTTGATCTCTTACAATTTGTCATAATTTGTCATAATATGATACTTTTCCAATTTCACTCCTCAATTATGACATTTTTCCTTTTTCACACCTAATTATCATTTCTGCAATTTGGGTCTCTCATCCTATAAATTGAGATCCATTCTCCCAATCAATCTAACCACTCTTTCCCAGTATTCTCATAGTCATTATAATCATTTTTATTTTGATTTGTGAGTGTATTTTTTCAAGTCAAGAGCACATCTTCAATGGAGAAGAAAGGAGAACATGGAAGCTACATTTGAAAGGGGTTTTGAGTGTTTATGTTTTTTTTATACTATATTTTCAAAGGGCTTTTATGGTAGATTAGATTAGGTTTGCATGATGTTTTGGGGTTTTTTTATTTCCTCTATTATGCATTCTAGCCCTTTTCTCGCCTTACACTTAGACAGAGGGGAAACTCCCTAGTGTTACCCAAGGGCCAGGACCCTATGACTTGGTATTTTGAAATCAAAGGGTTTCTATTTTTTGTTTTGTTTTTTGGATGCCAATGCTAGTGCCCTAGTAGGTACTAGGTTTTTATTTTGCCCCTACCTCATAAACTCCCTCATTTTGGCTTATAAGTTTTGGAGGGAATCCAAATATTGTAAATTTGCAAAATATATTAATCAAAATTATGCAACTTCATTGCAGTTTTATTTTTATGGATTTAATAAATGATTTCAGTTTCATTATTTTGAAATTTGTGCTTTGTGCTTAGCAGATTCTAGTTTTTGAATGAAATGGCCAAAATTGTGTAAAAACAAAAATAATTTATGGACAAAATTGAAATTACAATGCAGTAACGAGTTAAAAATTTGTGAATCTGAAAATGAACCAAACAAATGTATGTGTGTGATTTATTCTTTACAGTAATAAATTAACTTTTGTATGTACGCAATTATGGAATTGTAACTGTAAAAGTTTAAAGGATTCAATTATTCTTTATAGTAAAACTAAAATCTAAAATTAGCATAACAGTTACAAATTTTATTAATGTGGCATAGTGGTAATACTAGTAGCCTAGTACCTTTATTACTTTAGTACTATTACCAAATTAATATATTCTTAGATATTATAAATTGTAACCTTTATAAACATATTATTTTATAATCTTTCAGAATTTTAAAATACGTAATAATTACATTGTAAAAGGAAAAATGAAAAAAAATTAATGAACATTGGATCTGGACGAGCGCAACCTGCAGATTGACAGCGTAAACTCCATTTTGAGGGGAGAGTTGTGAAGTTTAAAAACTTCCGCAAGCGTCCTCCGTAAAATTGGCATGTGTCACATATACTCAGTCACACATATATTATAAATTTGGACGCATATAATAATTTCATTGCTTTTATTCAACAAAATTTTGGGCCCATATATTATAAATTTATAATAAAATTATTAATAATTTTAATATAATAATTATTATTATATATTAACGGCATAAGGTGTAACTCTATTTCGGGCCAAAAGTGGGAATAATTAACATTATCTGCAAACTTCCTCTGGAATTGAGACATGTGTCATAATGTCATTCATTAAACTTCAAAACTAATGAACTTTGTTCTACCAGATTTAATTAAGTATAGTTAATAGTTATTAATTTTTAACTATACTTACATTATAAATTTGTAATTGTATACCTTTAAAGGCAATTAAGTGTAATAAGCTCTATTTCGGGCGGAATTATAAATTTGTAAATGTCTAAAATTAGCATAACAAATTTTATTAATGTGGTAGTACTTACTACTAGTACCTTTATTAATTTTCCCTAAAATGTTTATTAATCATTATACTTAATTAATTATTATAATTAATTTTACAGCCAAAGGCCCAAATGTATGACCAAATTAATAAATTTATAGACATTATAAACCGTAAACTTTATAAATATATTATTTTACAATCTTTTAGTTTCATATTTTATATACATAAAAATAACATTGTATAAAATAAAATAATATTAATGAACGTTAGATCATGATGATTGCAGACTACAGACTGACAACATAAACTCCATTTTGGGTGAATTTGTGTTGTTCAAAAATGTCTGCAAGCATCCTCTGGAAAAGTGACATGTGTCACATATACATAATACGTGTCATAGTTCATTGAAATTCAACAAAATTTTGGGTGCTTATATTATAAATTTATAATATATTAATTTATATATAATAATTATTTTAATATATTAATGACATAAGGTGTACTTCAGGCTGAATGTGGGAACGATTAACATTATCTGCAAACTTCCTCTAGAAGCGAGACACATGTCATATTGTCATTCATCAAAATTCACAACTATTGAACTTTGTCCTACTGGATTTAATTGTGTAGTTATTAACTATACTTACATTCTAAATTTGTAATTATATACTTATTAAGGTAATTAAGTGTAATAAAAAAAAATTGGGCAAAATTTGTAAAGGATTAAAAATTCTTGAAAAACATTCCAGAAAAGTGTCAGACTCAGTCCTCAAAAAGAAGTTGGAAACTTATGCAGTTGTCATTTAGGTTTTGAACTTCTAAGGGTTTTGAAAATTTACTAAATTAATATTTGGATTATTGGAGAAACTAGTTAATCCAAGCCCTAGGGAGATTAAGGAATTAGAAATAACCAGTTAATCAGAAACAGTGTAGTTAAGAGAAACTAGTTAATCCAATTTACGAATGGACACCTAAGATAAGGAAGCATGATAACTGAAATAACTACAACCATTTTGTAGACTTCCTTTTGGCACCAATGTATAATGAAATTATAAGAACTCCAATGCCTAGATTGTTTTTGTCTTGTAGAGAATGCATTCAACTCAAAAGTCACATACAATTGGCGGACTGGTTCTTCACAAAAGAATACACTGTGTTAAGGTTTTATGGATCAGTAGTAGAACCCTACAAACATCCAATACATGTGACAGAGATTTTATTTGCATTGGAATATGTACGACAGATGGAGAACACAGATAAACTCTTTAATGGCCAATAAAAGAAGAGCATTTTTCCTTCCTTGCCTTTCTCATGTGGGGGGTTCACATTTGAAAGAAGAGCATTCAGTGTGGCACATGATTTTTTGAAATTTTTTGGATTTGTTGTCAAGAGTTATTGGCAATTTGATCCAATCAGCGTCATTCAAAAAAGGCTTAAGGTGAATAAGAACTCTGCAAGAAAAATTCAAAATCAAAGTAAATCATTGCTAGAAAATTTGAAAAACATGGGACTCCTGGGATGAGGTAAGAAAATAGATGGAGAAAATTGCCTCTGATAATGATATTTCAATAGAAGAAATTTTATCTCAAATTGTGGCATTGCACACACAGAGAACAATAGAGTAGCCCAGGACATCCTATAATTTATACCAAAAGTTGTTAATCCATCTTTAAAAACTATTCTACAAATATAGTGGAACAATGTAAATATATAAATTGCAATCAAAACAAAAATTAGTGATTTTTGGATTATGAGGAAGAATCTCAGTGAATCAAAGACCTCTAGAAATCTTTATGAAATCAAAGAGGATGAAGAGTTTAGAAAATTGTGGAATATGGAGCATCACACTGAAGTGTGTGATATTGAAGATAAAAAATATGAGATTGAGGTTAATCTGGATCCCACAACCACTCCAACAGCTACTACATTTTGTGCAAATCTGATGGAATCAATGATTCCATGAGAGAAAAATATAGCATAGGGGCAACATTATAGGAAAAATGGGTTTTGAAGGTCAAGGTGGTCTGGGTGCCAAAGGAGAAGGCTCATGGTATCCAACTCAGACACCATTACCACCAAGACATGGTCACAAACTAGTCATTGGAGTTGATTCATAAGATTCATCACAGAAAGGTACTACTCAATCTCATACCCCTTCATCTTTATTTGTTAGAGCTTCAAATCAACCTTATGCAAACACTCAGTTTCAATCACAACCACTAGAAGAACATGGTATTCTTATTAGTGGTGAATAAAGTGCCACTTCCACTGGTGGGAAATTCGGGTATAGTGTTCCTATTACTAATAAATCAAGTGTCACTGGCTTTGGCGGGGATGGCATGGGTACTAATACTAGTTTTCCTGAACAAGTGAAACAACAAGATATCTCTAACAAGAGGCCAATAGTAGTAGATATTATATAGAATCCCAGTGATCAAGGCATTGTGAAGAAGAAAAATTTTATGACAACAATGGATAATAAAACTCCAACTATATCAATTTCCACTCCAAATCTATTGTTTGCAGCTTCATAACAAACCCCTCAAAAGTCACCAAAAACTCCACTTGCAAGTGACAATGGGACAAGATTAGGAATGGCTATTTATAATCCTAAAAATGTATTAGTTAGAACAACAGACATAGATGGAGGAAGGTACACAATTGCAAATTCTATTTCACCTTTCAAACATTCAATTTCTTTAGCAACCCCAAATTTTTGTTACAATGATTTCTTTAATAAATTTGTAGAAATGACAAATATGAATAAAGAAAATAAGAATACATTGAAGAGGGGTGCCCTTACAGTAACTTTAGAGGAACAACCTGCATCGAACAGGGTATTTTCCACATATGACACAAACAAAGATATGATGGAGTTCATGGTTGTTATGCCCCAAAATAAAGATAAAAAAACTACTACATAGTTAGATAGATCCCTCTAAATTACATCTTAGCACTCTCCAAATGGATTTTTCCAAAATTAAAAATGTCAAAAAAATTAGTGTGTCAAAAAAGACCAACGAAGTTGTCTACACTTCACTTCTCGGGGTGGAGAGAGAGAAAAGTAAGCTAGAGAAAAATATAGAAAACTTACAGGCAGACCTGGTGAATGAAAAAGAAAAGAGAAAAGAAACAGATAACAAGTGTAATGAATTACAGAAAAGGATAAAAAATTATGCCTCTACATCAGCAATTACAAAGTAGGAACAAATGGAGGCAGACTTGAAGGAACTGACAGAAAAATTGGATGAAAGCATTAAAACATATGACGCTGAAAGAGCCATTGTATCAAAATTATACAAAAGCATGGATTATCCTTCTATCGCAAACAAAAACTTACAAAACCAATTGGAGCGTGAGAAGGAAAATGAAAAATATTGGGAAGAGAAAGTAGAGGAAGAGAGAAAAAAATGTGAACAAATGGCACAAGAGTTGCAGAAGGCAAAGAATACAATTAAAACTTTTGTAAAGAGATTGAACAAAAATATGAATAATAAAGTGAAGTATTTAAAAGAAAACATATGGGAGCAACTAATGTAGAGGAGTGAAAATTTGTCTGAATGGTTTGAATCAAATGAAAGTCTGAGAATAATTTTATGTAAGCTCAAAAACTACATTGACAAGAACACGGATGTTTATGTCAAAGAGAATATTGCAAAAACAAATTTTGCAAGTAGTCTGCAGCACCAATGGTGGCTATTTGGAAAAAAAGGTAATTAATAGCCACATTGATGCCTTAGTAAAGGTACATCTATCATTCAAAAATGTTAGAAACTAAGGGAAGGACATGAAATTGTGGAGAAAGCTAGCAAAACTATCATGAAGCTGCAAGAAAAGACAAACAAAGTGATAAATCTTGGTTTCTGAAGATTGTTGATACATCAAATAAATACATTGGAATATAAACTTTCAAAGAAAGGATGGAGGAGAAAATGAAGTCTAAGTTAGATGTGATTCCTAAGGACAAATTGTCTCACAGATATCTGATTTTCATCAAACCACTTACAACTTTGATTGTAGTAGTGGATGAAATAGTGGTGTCAAGTCACTCTTCCAAATATGAATTGGTGACAAAGTTGCAGGTAGCTTACCATAGTTTAAAACAAATTGGACTTCCATCAGAAGAAGAGTGGAGCACACTACAAAAAATAGCACAATGATCTCATGAGTCATAGTATGTATAGTTTAGTTTTCTACTTTTACTCTTGATTTCAATTTTTTATTCTTTTCTCTATTTGAAATATGGCATCACTTGAAATAACTTTGTTTTATGAACAGGAAAAATGAAGCGCTCACTATTACTCTATTTTTTGAGGAGAATAAATGTAGCAATTGCTAAATTGCTAATCTAGCCTATGATGGTCATAGATACCTTCAAGCTAGTAAAATTATACTGAGTTTGAGTCTACTCTTCACATGTTGAAAATTGACATAGAGCTTTTGTTTCTCCCTTGTTTCTATAAAAGGTAATTCAGGGTCATTTGCAAAGGGTTCTGAAATTTCATATTGACTTTTGCATAGACAACACACAAAGTTGTTACTTGTACATTGAATGAACTGTATCATATGGGTATATTTTGAAAGAATTAATGAAAACCTCAACATTTTTAAATAAACACCACTCTATCAATAAACATATTACACCCTTTTATTCTGCTATTTTCTATCTAAAAAAATAGAAAGTTGAAAAGTGCAATTGCAAATCAATATTAAATTTTAATTGCAAAAAGTTGACAAACATATAAAATATCATCAAGTTATCGACCACAGTAATATGTTTTTGTAATATGAATGATGAGATACATTAATAAGATTAATAAATTAGTAGGAACTGCTAGTGGCAAATCTCTTAAGGTTGTCATTCATCCTCAAAAAATTCAGAGCTTCCTTGATTCTTGTCTGTATTTTCTTCACTTTGAGTTTGCATACCTCGGTTGAACTGCATCTCAATGCTACCAGTACATAAGTCAATTTTCCCACTAGCACTTTGGTTTGAAGTGCTGCCCAAATCTCTTCTTCCACATTTGGACATCCATATTTTCACTGCCTTAACATAAGGAAAAGTGTGGAAATCATACCTAGATGAATAGAGCCTCAAGAAATTTTCCAAATTCTTCTCTAGTTTTTTCTTAGATTTGATTTTAGGAACTCCAAAGCATTTAAAACTCTCTCATCCTCCATCAAACCCAATATCATGGTAAGACATAAATCAGCAAGCTTGAAATATTCTAACATTGAATCACGCTCAATTTTTCTCTGACCTAGATTTCTCCAAAATCTCATTACAGATCCCTCTTCATGGGGGTTATCCATTATGTCATATTGTTCCCTCATAGTTTATGAAAAATGGGATGATTTCTCTCCAAGAAGAGTTTTGTCTAAAATTTCATTTATAGTTACTCCATTGAATTCTTCAGATTCACAAAATTGTTTTACCAGAGTCGGTAGCTTGGTTCAAAAATTAGATGAATTGGTGAGAGACCAATATTGAGGAAACACAATAGACATGGCTTCAAGTAGTTTCTCAGGAGGGAATGTGGCTCTAATATGTGAGGAAAGATCATAGGCAATTTTCTTCACAGAAGTAGTTATAAACTCAACAATCTTGCTAAACTCTTCCCTTGTAACTCTTTCTAGTCCCTAGTAACAAAAGTGTGAGCAGAACTCTGTGATTAAATGTTTTTTTTTACTGTGACATGCTTTCTCACAATTCCAAAAGCTAGATTTGTTCTGTAAGCCATGCAGTGAATGCCAGTAATATAGGGTGCACAAGAAGTTTCCATCTTTGTGTAAAGACCGTTCCTTTGACCTTGCATTACTAAAGCTCCATCTGCTCAAATACATGCCAACTTTTGGGAAATCTTCATGTCATCCATACCTCCATATTCAATTAAAGAACTATTTACTAGTTAAAATAATTTTTTCATTGTCACACTAACATTCAGTTTAGCAACAAATAGAAGATGAGGGTGCTAAGCATGATTTTGTACAGCATAAACATGCATGCATACCCATGAAGTATTATCTATTGTCGTAACTTCATCTAAAAACAATGCAATGAGATTTGACTCTCTTATTTTTCTCTTTACAACTACTTTTTCAACCACATGAAGACAACTTGCCCATTCTCATCCACTGTTTACTGGCCAGTGATTGTTAGGATAGTTAGGAAATTTCAAAAAGTGCAATAAACCACTCATTGGTGGGTAGTCTTTCATAGTACACCCTATTCTCAAAATATAAAAAAACAACACTTAAATGAATCTCTTTTCCCAGTTGTTCTATTTACATTGATTTTTCAAGAAAAGCTTCAACAAAGCCTTTAACTTCAGTAGGATTCATCTGTAATTTATCTTGAAAATTGTATTCTTCAGCATTCCTAACATGATGATATTCCTCCTTTGTTTTCCATCTTATTATTGATTTTCAACTCCATCTATAAAAAAAAAATTTGTAAACTTTACCCATATGCTTTTCTATGGTGTCATTTTTTAGCTGCAACCTCTTTTCCTTGTTAGGTTTCCAAGTGAAAATATTACACCTACATTCTACTAGAGGCTCGCCTTCAATGGGATTTAGCACTAGTTCAATGAATGGATACTTTCACGCCCAATCAATTTGAAAATTCCTCACTGACAAATCCCACTCTCAATCCTTTTTTTATTTGGGTTGAACCTTTTTTATTTAGATTTTCTTTTCCCCTTCTATGCATTATCATTTTTGGCATTATCACCCAAGTTGGTTATATCATTTTGGATAACCTGGGTATCTACCCAAAAATATTCTTTTACTTCATCCTGATCTGAGATATCAAGTTTGTCGCCTTCTTCAATATGCAGTGTAGGTTGTGAATCTTGTAATAGTACATGTGATAATGTGCCTTCCTAATTTTCACCACAAACTCTTCCAATGCCAAAGTATGAAGATGATGTTATGTGTTTTGTTGGCCTTTCTAGGCCTTCCCCACATTTAGGATTCCTACCCTTCTTCCTGTTTGACATCTCCAATGAAATAAAGTCTGCAAAAAATATCAACTTGTTGAAGAAGTAATAATACACTATATGATTCATTGGCCCTACGGCCTACAAACTAGATGTTTGAGGTCTTGTGGGTGACCACTGACAGGTCCCCACTGAATAAGAATGAACTCAACAATGCAAACAAATAGAGATTAATTCAGAATAATATTATAACACTTCAAAAATATGACCGCTTACCTTTAGGTCACCAACAGTCGCCAATGCAGTCAACAACAATGGTTGTTCATGGTGATCTGAATGTCTCAAATCTGAATTGAGAGCTCATTGCACAGAACCGACCAAATTGTGTAGAGTTAAATGTGAAGTTTGAACTCATTTGATGTATTTATACCAATCCTTATTAGGAAAATTTGGTGGGAATTTTATATGGTATACGAATATTTGGTGAATCATGCTTAACTATAACACCTCTTATTTAATTTTTGAGGTGATTATGGGTCGTCCAATTAATAGGCAATTATAATAAAGTTGGTAAATTGGGTCCTCCTAACCAATAAATCTTTATATTTCTATAGGAAAATTATGGTCGTCTATTAAGACAATCTTGGAAAGTGTAGGTGAAAAATATTTAATTTACTATGTAGAAAACGTCGATTCTATTGGCAAAATCATGATAGAGATACAATTAATTACATAAAACGGTGGGTGATTGGGTCGTGCATTGGACCAAATATTTATAAAGTCTGGGCAAAGTGGCCACCCCCGATCGGTACAATATATTTATCATTTTCCAAGTCGCCTATGTGAAATATTCGCCAGTGGCAAATATTCACCACTAAAGTATACCTCAGTCTTAACTATAGTGTCTAGAACCAAAGCTATGACATGTGAATTTAGAATGTAGAACCTAAAATCCTTTACCACTTTGATAATGGAAAATGCATGTTTCTCTATTTGGGTGCACTTCATCTCATGGGCCTTTACTGGACAGCTCATAAATGAGATAGGAGACTCAACTCCTACATCATTCCTCTGCATTATGATTGTGAACATAGTATGCTCGGAAGCATAACTTTACATAATGAAATTCTTTGTGTAGTCTAGGAAGACTAACACTAGAGCATGCGTTATTTCTTCTTTGATCTGTGCAAATGCAGCCTTTCCTTTTAGACTCCATCGGAAGATATTTTTACCTTTCATCATATCCACAATATGACGAGTCTTCTCCACCAAGCCTAGAACAAACCTTCACAATAAATTTACCTTTCCAAAGAAAGATTGAACCACTTTTTTTCTTGAGGGAAGTGAAAGATTTTGAATTGATTTTACCCTTTCAGGATCAATCTTTATGCCCTCCTTAGACACAATGTGTCCCATAATTTTTCCAAACTGGCTTCTTGGTGTTAAGAGAGACACTAT
The DNA here is from genome assembly GCA_018584345.1 of Thuja plicata. NCBI lineage: Eukaryota > Viridiplantae > Streptophyta > Pinopsida > Cupressales > Cupressaceae > Thuja > Thuja plicata. The sequence continues at coordinate 3,073,068 of MU226188.1, forward strand.
GTCACCTATATCTTTTGATAACTTTTTGAAGAATATAGAAATGATCTTGTCAATTCTTATAAAATATGGTCAAGTCATCCAAATAAATAACATTGAACTTATCTATGATTTCTCAAAAGGTAAGGTTCGTTGCTTGCTGAAAAGTCGCACCCACGTTGATGAGACCAAAAGGTATCTTTTGATATGCAAGGTACCTAATGGCATTGTGAATGTGGTCTTGTGTTAATCATATTTAGTGACTTCAGTCTAATTTTATCCTGAAAATACATCAAGCATGGATAGCCCATTACCATTTGCAAAACATGGTCCATTATCGGTAGTGGGTAATTGTCCTTCAATAACAACTAGTTAAGGTTCTTGAAATCCACACAAGTGAAAATTTATCCATTCTTTTTATGCACTGGTACTATATTTGCTATCCGCGTTGAATGGTGAATACGAAAGATAATATGTACATCTAGCATCTTTTGGATTTGAAAGAGTATTGTCCCTGAAATCTTTGGATTATATTATCTCTACTTCTCTCAGAATGGAATTGTGCCAAGCTTGAGAGGAATTTCATGTCGCACAACCTTTGACCTGTATGCACCCTAAAATGGTCTCCTAGACTTTGGGCCCCATTTATTAATTTATCATTTTATCAAATTTCCTGAATCAATGCTTTGGAACATTTTCAATTCAAATCAATTTCCTTGATCAAATTGTAATTAATTCAATTATTTCAATATTTCCTAAGGTTTGATCATTTTTATCT
>MU226188.1:3098593-3108708 GCA_018584345.1 Thuja plicata
CTGAGGGCCTCTATTTTAAACCTTTGCACTCCATGACTAGAGAGCTATGGATCGATATTTGAGGCCTCATTCTTGAGCAACCTTGAATGGAATGATTCATAGAAGTGTGTCAACATTTTAGCACACATGACCAAAAGGTTTTGAGACCATCATATGAATACACCAAAACATCTGGATGTATTGACGCAACAAAGAAATGAACCTCTCCCTTTCCTTCAAAGTACAACACTTTCCAATGTTTACCATTTCTGGATCATCCTCTAAAATGAGATTGTATTTCTCATATTCCATGGCAAAGCGGGTCCTTGATTGTTTTTTCTCCTTAAAGTACCTATCATACTTTTCAAACAACTTATCAAGAGAGACTAGGCCTTTAGGAATTTTATTTCCCTTCAACTGAATGAATTCTTCTCCAATGTCAGGATCAATATATGGGACTGATTCTCTAGATGATGACTCACTTCCCTCAAAGTAGAGATCATCAAATGTATCCTTTATTTCAATAAAATTCATGATTTCCTTGTCATCATTGAAGACTTTCCAATGGCATGAATTGTCTGGAACACATGGCTAGAAGATTAACTCAATTTGGTACAGATGATCAACAAAATACTTGTGCGGAATCAACAAGGTTATCGATACAGAAAGAGAATCAACTATGTCATTGTACTCTCTTGGGACTACAGAAGTGTTGAAATCATCAAATGGCTCAATGCAATCCCACACCAACTTGCGGCAGTGTTTCAACCTCTCATTTCTTGTCTAGTACTGATTACGGACTTGAGACACCACTAATTCAGCATCACCTTGGGCATGTAAATTGTTGATTCCCTTCTTGTGCACCATTTCAATACCCAACAAAAATGGCTCATATTCGATTGTGTTATTTGTATTGTTGAACTACAACTTGAAAGAAAATGGAAAGAGTTAACCTTTTTGGAGATATCAAAACTATCCATGCACCAAATCTTAGGGATGTGTAACTACCATCAAATTCTAACATCCAAACATCATTAGAGCTGTTGGTACTTTCTTCTCTATAACTTTGGGTAGTACTTATAGCTTTTTCAACCATGGTGGAAGATGCAGGTTCAACCATGATGAAAGATTCATTTGAACTAAGGTTTGTCTCTTGATCCTCACTTGCATCTGCAAATCTTTCACTATTAGAGAAACATGAAGAACCTTCTAATTCATCAGTCTATTATTGTGCAAACTCTAAAATTTTATCGACATGAAGGTAGTAATTTCCCATTCCTACTAACTCAAACAAAATTTGAGCATGAGGGTCATCAGACTTCACCACCGTATACTTGGTCTCTCTCTTAGGATGTAGTTTATGCATAATACCCTTGACAGGTATCCTCGCTTCGTATAGGTCCATGTTGATTTTACCCCCTACATATTTAAAGAAGTTATGCCAAAACAACATTCCATAAGAAGAAGGGATATTTGTGACCAAAATCGTCATCTTTATCTTCTTGTCAGTGAATGATGCAAATGAAAATTGTGCTTCCTTTATTTTCCCCCTAAGAGGCACTTTCTTGTTCTCAATAGAATAGAAATTTTCAAAAAATTGGTCAAGGTCAAACCCAACGCATCTGCCACTTTGGTTGGCATGATGTTGTTAAAATCACTGGAATCAATAACACAGTTACTCAAATTGAAACCATTGATCAACAAGGAAATATAGAAAGGTTCTATTTTCCTAGGAATGGATGATGGTATAGTTACTAAGTTATTTGGAAAATTCTTTGGCTCGGGGGCAGCAGTTGAAGCTTGAGAGGGTTGGGATTCCTTGAGAAATTTGGTAAGTGTGTCCAACTGATCTGGATAAGCATGTAAGTACTCAACCTCAAACATTTGTATTTTCATCTTTTGAGAATGATCAATGATATCAAAGGCTTGAAAAGAGCTTGCTATGGAAGAGGAAAAACTATCAACCTAGGGTTTTGGATTAGACACGTTGGGTTTGGGTACACTTGCAGAAGAAGAAGGATCATGGTTACTTACTTGATTTTTCATTATCGTTAGGAAGAATAGGAAGCGGTATTCCTCATTTAGATATGGTGATTGGAATTTGAGGACCATCCTTTTCTTTTTTGTCTCATCTTTTTGACAAGCCAGTTGTGTTTGAGAACGTTTCATCACAGCAAATGCTTAACCATGAGTTTCTTCAAATTCTGCATCATCATAGTGTATGTACCTGATAGTAGATTCACCAAGTGTCTCTTCATCCTCTTGATAAAGTTTAGGGATGTCCTATGTTTGATATTCAGCTGATTAAGAACCAGCTTGATATGCTTCATAGTACCTCATTGTTGAATTGACTAGAGGGGCCTCAAGTACAAGCCTATCTGGAGGAGGGGTAAGCTTAGCCTAATTATTTTTTGCATAGTTGTGAGCATCATTTGGATATGTTCGCAGTGGAATATCCTTGTATAGGGAAGAAAATGATCCTCAAGAAACTTGATTTTTCAGAGAAAGAGTTCATTTGCTAACTTATGCACCATTAGATCTGTGGTGCTCAATGAGAAAGATTTTGAAGATGAATTTCCCTGTGCACGATTTGAGTCTCTTAAAATGTTATCGACTAATAAGATCAAATCATCTTCAATCTTTTTTGCCAAAATTTGTGCATTAGCCTGACTTATAGGAATGAACCTTCTCAATAGGAAGATGACTTTAGGAAACTGCGTATTGATGAAGAAACACTTGAGATTCTCAGGTGTGGGCCTTGAAATAGTAGGAATTATATTCGCTAATTTATTAAACTTGGTAATGAACTCGTGCATGCCTTCATATGCATCCTTCTTCATCTATTTCAACTAAGATAATAGAGCATTCTCATCTTCAACGGGCTTGAAACATTCCTCAAACCTATCTTTGAGTGTATCCTAGCTAGTAATGGAACCTTGTGCAAGATTGTAGATCCAATTTGTTGCGTTGCCTTATAGAAATTCTACAAACAACTGTACTGAGATATCTTGATATTCCATACCAAGCACACCACAAGCAATATAAAAATCCTTGATATGATCATCAAGATGTTGCAACTGTCAATGTAAAATTTGGGGAAATTCTTATGGGAACATTGAGGAAGGGGATGAAGAGGTGGTGTTAGGTCCAAAGGACCAAAAGATGCCCCCAGGGACCTGTGGCAGTCATTTTACAAAAAAAAAAATGGGATGGAAGGAATTAATGGTTTGAAAAAGAATGGTGAGGCTTCACTCGGTACAGGTTTCTTCTTCTTGGATGGCGAAAAACTAGTAGTTTGTGAAAGAGGGGATTTGGTAGCAAGGAGATAAAACTTAACTTTTTTGACCCATCTTAAAGTAGAATATTTGGATCCTTCACCCTTCCCGTGTCCGACATAATAGCTTAATCCCTCCAATGTGAATAATTTAGAACAACAGCAAAAAAATTACAACAATAACAAGACACTAGACTTCAAATGAAAGCATGAGGCTACTGAATGCGTTCATGTCCCCAGCAGAGTCGCCAAAAACTATTGGCTAAATATTTTTAAAGTAGTCATAGAGACACTACTTTCAAAATGGGATATTTAGACATAGTATGTGAGGACTAATCTCTCCTCTCAACTTTAGGGGAGGCACCCTTCTTATTTTTGTTAATTCAACTAGAACTTAAAAAGAAATTATGATTTAATCTAAAATTGTGTATTTCACGTATCACTTCCTCTTTCTTCAAGAAGGATTTCACTTAAATAAATACTCACTCTACAAACTAGAGACCTTTCACAATTTTACTTCTAAATATTATTTGGATATTTAATACCAATAAAATCAAAATTAACCAAAAGATTAGTCACTAAGCGTATTGGTTGACTATGTAGACAAAGGAATATATAAAAACTCACAGACTTACACATTGCCCTGAAATGGTTTTAAAATATGAAGAAGCAATATCATAAGCACGAAGACTTAAATATATGAAACTTCTTTTCTACTTCTAATATCAATATGAAACACAACTCAAAGTCTATGCATTCACTTTTAATTTACTCAAATTGATAATTACAGCACAAAACCTGTACAAAATCATATTTAAAGTTATCCCTATAACAACACAAATAACTCCACAAGTATCCTCAACTCAAAGATTGAAAACACTCATATTTTATTCACTCAAAATTCAACTTGCACAAATTAAATCAAAGTTTGTATTTGCACAATTTCACCAGAGTTTTCTTGCAATACATAAAGATAAATTTCTACAAAGAGCCCTCTTGTATTTATAGGAGAGAGGCTATGAGTAAAACATAGAAAACTAACTACTGAGGGTTCAATTATTCAACATTATAGTCCTATGTAATGTGATTACATGTAGTAAAATGTGTAATTGAAAAAAATTTATTTACATGAGACATTACATATGTAATTGTAATTTTATGCTTTACATGTAACTTGTCAAAACTAAAATACAAAATACATCTCTAAGATCTTAAAAAGTCTAAAACATATAATTGAGTTCCTGAAAGCACTTTTCACTCTTCTTCATCATGTGCCATGAAATTTTGAAACCTATGAATTATCACGTGTATTTTGTTTGGATCTGGCACAATCATATTCTATGCAACGACGGTTATTTTGAGGACTGCATCTGCACATCTGGAAATTATGGTACTACTTTCCTCAAGAATATCATGAAGAAGATTAAATGAGAATTGATAACCCATGAGATTGTGAAAGGAATTTTGCATGAAGTGATATGCCTCAAGCTCTTGGTGAATCATTAATAGGGTTTTGGAGACTGTAGTCTCTTCTAAATTTATCTATTGGTCATCATTCACTAGTTTGCAAGATATATCGACAAAGTTGGTGTTGAGCTCCTGCTCTTTCTCAACATAAGTTTCTTTTGCTGCTTCCAAGTTTGTATTTAAGCCCTCAATGAATTGGCCTCTATATACCAAAATCTCCTTGGATTTAATATATTTCTCCCGAGAAGAGACTACCCTATTCTGGCATAGCATCTCTAGTTTTAAATTTGAAAATTTATTCCAAATTTTTAATTTCTTTTCAAGTGACTCCAATTCTTGAATAAAAGTTCCTAGAACTTCACTTGAATTGGACCTCACTATTCTATCATATGTGAGCACCTGGAGTGCTTTATTTACTAAATATGTCTCATGTATGATCATCTCATCCACCCATGCATTAATGGTTGTAACCATCTCTCCAACTCTCACAACTTGCCTAACAAATTCATCTACAATAGAGGACGCTAATGGATCAACCTGCTCTAAAGCTCTGGTAATCTTTTGAATTATTGCAATGAGAAACTCATTATGTTCCTCAAGTTGTTTTTTTTTTCTTTTTAAGCTCATCGCACTCTTGTACTAATAGTGCTTATTCTTGAGCATCGTTGATCAAACCAATATGTGTCTGCTTGCCCAAATCAATCCTAGTTATCTTAAAATCAGCAAGTTGCATTTCATCACAGAGCTTGTCTGCAATGGGTTTAGTTATCTCTATGTATTTTGTTTTGTCTTTTTCAACTTGAACCCTTGACACATTTTTAGCTCTCTTTACACCCCTGGTCTTGACTCACTTCAATTGTTCAAAATCAAAGTCATCTGGAAAGACTTTATGTTTCTTTCTTTTAGGAACAGTTGCACTTAACCAAGAAGGGAGATCAGAGAGGATATCTTGAGTATCTTTGTCTGCAGCCTATGATGAGATAGGTTGGATATATATTATAGTGGAAACAATCACTAGTTCCTCAGTTTGGACAGTAGTGGGGTAGTTCCTGGAATGACACGAGGCATTGACTCTGACATGAACCTGTCAAAGTCACTCAGTGTAGAATAACCTTCCACAAAAGGAATTGTGGGTGAAGATGGATGAGAACCATAATAAAATGCATTGGTCAATTCTTCATGAGGTGTATTATGGATTGACTTAGTGGCTTGAGTATATGCGAGAGCTACCACGGGAGGTGTCAAAACTATAGAGAAATAGTCAACATAAGCATCAATCGTGAAACTAGATACATCTAGAGGAATGAATTCCTACATAGTTTTAACAGGGGTAGATCGTACATTTGGATCCACTAGAAGTACTTGTACCTCCTCTTTTTTTTTATCATCTTCTACCCCATGAATCTCTTGACTCATGACCTGTTCTTTTTCCTTGCCTAAAAAGTTTTTTAGTCTTCTCCTTTAATATGAACTTCATCTTTACTGTGGTTTTAGAGGAGGATGCATAATCTTTATTTTTGGTTCTCTCCTCTGGTCTTCAGCTGAAAATTTTGGATGTATCATTATCTAACCCTAATTTAGATCTTCTCATCTTAATACCCATACGCTTAAGCCAAGCATGAGTATTAGCCATGATAGATTGAAACCTGTCAGTTGTGGAAAAATTCTCTTTCAACGACCACTGATTTGGGGGATGTTCTGAGCTGCAACCTTTTCTCTCTCATACTCTAGATCTAGTATATCCCCATTATCCTCCATTCCATCTAGAATGTTAGAAAGATTCAAATCAATGATATGTTTTATGATAAGTCTGCAATAGTCCATCCTTTTGATGTCCTTATCTGTACCGATATCTATGCAGACATATTCAATCTGATGGACATCAATGAAAGACTGCTTGATCTTTTCCTTCATACCTTGATAGTCAAAATCATCTCCGATTTTAAATTTTTTGAGCTTAATCTCCTACAGTTCATTTTTCATTGCCTTTGCCTTGGTAGTAGAAGTAAATATTTGTCAATCACCAAGGGATGTTGAGTGCAAATAGAAAATATAGTCTTATGTGATGCATAATTTTTTGCATGTACATACATCAATTGCCTTCCCAACTCCATTAGAACAATCTTGTCAGTCAAATGTCTTGGCAACATGTACGAGTGATCATCAAAGCAATTGATTGTTAAAGTAAAATTAGGGAATTGCAGGAACATGCACCTGTACTCATTTACCTTTGTCCATGATGCCTCTAAAACCCTTATGTTCTCAAGTATTCTATCAAAGTGTCACATGAGGTTACCAAAGAAAGCATCTTGAAGTCAGTGGTAGTGATGTCTCCATGTGGCCATGCGTAACTAAGTAAATTATTTCCATGCTAGCAACTTACTCTTATCCCCATCATAGGAGAGTCCTGATAATGCTCGGAAAGATGTAGCAATATACACAAGATAAGAACTCATGCAAAATATAATAATAGTGAAATACCTCTAACAACAGTTGACTCAAAGAGTCACTGATTAACTATGCCCAAAATATATGTTGCTTCCATTTCTTTACAATGGCAGTATACTAAAACATCAATGGCTCAAAAACATTGTCTTTCTTTAACCCCTGCATTCTGCCTAAAAGAGTGATCATATCATTGATCTCTTCTGTGAACTCGGTTCTGAGCAGTGTTGCAAGCCACCGAGATGAAACGATTGCCACAATTTGACAAACCAAAGAATATTGATTTCCCTCTTGCAATCATCTTCTCTTTTGTTGTAATACTCCAAAGCCTTTTCATGGGAAATATCTGCATAAACTAGAGCAGAAGGAACATGGAAAATCCATTTAATAGCATCTACATCCTGCCTCATGATTATTTTAGCTTTTGTATCCTTGATTGTTTAGGTCTCTTTGTCAAAATTTTATGTGCATGCTAGAACGAACTCAGGTTCTAGTATTTCTACAGGAAAATTTGAGAGAATGTGCATATGGATCTTGAGGATTTTCTTCATTTCCTTCGTTGGATTTATTATCTTTGTCCTTTGAATGAATTCGGCCATATCCACATGTCCCACCTCTGTATCTTTGATCTCATATGTATGTGAGACCACTGAAGTAGGAATGACAATAGTCTTATATTTGTTATACTTGTATTTCATCTCTTTCTTAGGCATGGAAATTGGCTAAACTGACATTTGATGAGAACCTATAGCACTGAGATAAAAGACCAAAATAGTATAAAGTCAGGAAGTGTTGATATGTTCCATATCACTCTCCATTTAGATCACACTTTTATTTTGAGACTTGATTAATTGTATGTGCAAACAAGGTTTTAAACACGACTCAAGTGAAATAGTTTCCTTTTGTGGGTCATGATTGCATTTCGAGGATTTTGAGGTGTACTACAAATGAAGGTGCAAGTATAGTTCAACTTGTAAGATTTTATGTATTTGGACCAAAAAGTTCCTACTAGGGAAAAACATAAGACTTTAAGTGAAATCGTGTACAAAATCCCCAACTACACTTTGAGTTGTTTTTTTCAAAAAGGGTAACCTTGGGTATTGTAAGAGATTTTAGATGTGATTGTGCATTTGACTAGGTATGGAGATTTCTAGGATATTTTCACTTTTGATTACATGTTTGCAGTACATGTAATGGGTCTCAAGAATCCCAATTTTGGGAACCAGGAAAGACTTAGACAAAATACAATCAGGAATTTTAGACATGGTTGCATCTTGTATTGCACGAAAAGGGACAGATAGTTGAATATGCAAAGGATAGGAAAAATCCTGAAATTCAAAATGCGGGGGGCATGAAAATGGAACTTTCTAAGGGTAATTACAATTTGAATTTCATGAAAGGTTGCATGCAATAGTACTTACAATCGAGATATAAAATTCTGATTTGGGGAGATCATTATGATATACAAATTTATACTGTTTCAATTACATTCATTATTCCATATAACATTGCTTATGTAAAAATGCATGATTCTTAGCTATTGCTACAAGTGGATGAGAAGTTCTTGTTTTAGCATCATTTTGGAAATGGTGGTCTATATATATATAATTTTCATATTTTTAGATTATTTCAAGAGTAGAATACCATTGTCAATAGTTACAAATCAAATTTTCCATGAAATTGCTCTGACTTCAATAGTAACCCATTTTTTAATAAAATGACATACCCAAACCCTAGTTGTATCTGCACTTTATAAAAATGACTTTGTTTATTCATAGAAACAAACCAAAAATCATTTTAAGCAATAAAAACGACATCCCCAAACCCTAGCCGTAGGTATATGTGGAGAAAATATTGAAAAACAATTATGATTATTCTTAGAAAAAGACATTTTTTCATAAAAACGACCCTAAAAACCTTTGAAATGCAAAACCGTCTTTATAAAATCCAAAAATGACTACTAAAATTTACATATAAAATCGTAAACATAAAAACGTTTGTAAATGGAGGGCAAATGCTAAAACGTATATGTAAAGGATATGTGTTTGCAAATACATATAAAAAGAGCATATTTTTTACAAAAACGGCCATGTAAAGTAAACAAACGTTTATAAAATGGAAGACATGCCTAGTTTGAGGAACAAAAACTTAAGGGCCCGTTTGTTTCGTGGAATTTGTGCATGATGGAATTGCCAATTCTAGAATTGAGTCCATTATGGCAATTGTGCTATTCTCAAAACGAATTCTAGAATACGGGCTTGTCCTGTTTGGTTCCCCTGGAAGATGACTTAGAAGATGCCAATTTTGCATTTGGTTCCGCACAACAATTTTGCGTTTGGTTCCGCACAACTAGAATTGGAATTTTGTTTTTGCACACATACACATATACACACACACGTGTATATACACACATAGGTGTGTATATATACACACATATATACACACACATGTATATACACACACGTGTATATACACACATGTGTATATACACACATATATATATGCGCACACATGTGTATATATATACATATATATACACATTTGTATATATACACATACACGTGTGTATATATACACACATACACACACACATATACACATATGTGTGTATATACACATACATGTATATACACACATATATGTATATATACACACATGTGTATATACATGTGTATATATACACATATACATGTGTATATATACACACATATATACACACACATGTGTGTATATATACACACACATGTGTGTATATGCACACACATGTATATATACACATACAGATGTGTATACACACACACATATATATACACACACATACATGTATGTATATACACATATACACACGTGTGTATACACATATATATACATATATACATACATTTGTGTATATATACACATATATACATATACACACGTGTGTATATATACATACATACACACATATATG
>MU226188.1:3109930-3174829 GCA_018584345.1 Thuja plicata
CTCTTCCCTCTTTCTATTATTCATCTTCCTCACTCCCCCCTCCCCCTCTCTCTCCACCTCCCTCTCCTTATCTCTCCCTATCCGTCTAACTATCACTTCCTATGAACAACCTAGCTTTCTAAATTCAACAATTCAAAACACTCTCTCTCTCTCTCTAGACCTTTATGCATATATCTATTTGCATCTCTATCTCTCTATATCCATGTTTCTTCTTCTATATATCCCTTTGTCTCTATCATATTATTTCTTTCTTTCTCCACACCTATATAACTCCCCCTCTCCACTTCTCTCTATATTACTTCTTATATCTATCACAATCTTTCTATCTCCCTCTCTCATTCTTTGGACCTTTCCTCCCTCCCTCCCTCCCTCTCTCTCCATATATAGAAATATTTATATAAAGCTTCTTTCTCTATATTTAGTTAATATATATAATAAGCACAAATTTTTATCAAATATATATTAGTCAAATTTCTTATATTTTGAATTATGTATTAAGAATGACATCTTATTTTTAATTCTTTTAAAATCCTACAATAATATTAGGCATATTTCTATTACATTTTCATACTAAATTATATATTGTATTGTCTTCATAAATATTTAATATTTTATTAAAGAGATGTCATAGTAACACGTTACTTTATCATATTATTATATATGGTAGTTATGAACATCATATAAAACTTTTCATCCCAACCTAACCTTTACCAAACCTCTTAACTAAATTTATTTATATGTTCAATATCAATTGTCGAAACATAATGTTTAACTAATTTTATAAAATATTTTAAAAAAAAGATTAATTGTACTTATTAGAACTATTCCCATTAAACCATTCATGTTCTCTGATAATCAAACAATCCTTTGTATTGCCTTCCCTTCACATGAAAAATTGGCAGCGACAACATAAGGATCCTTCATAATCTCCTCCAAAACATACTTTTTGTGGAAAGCTAAAATCTACATATTTGTTGGGATCGGATAAATACAATATGAGTTATTCGTCCACTTGCATACAAAGAAAGCATTGCCTAAATTGCAACATACATGACAAGCACATTGAAAGTCTTGAACATTATCCGTCATTTTCTCATGATTCGCCTTGGGGTTAAGGGGTGCTTCAATGAGAAGAACAAGATGCTTCTCTGGGGCGGCTCGGAGCTCGTTGAAAAATATATGATGTCAGATCTTTTCCACGTTTATAATTAATATTTCAGGGCTATATCATCAAATATAATGTCACTGCATGCTTTTTGTCAAGGTGCCTAAAACGGCCAAAAAATGAGACCGACACCTGTGCACTAAATCATGTTATATTAGTGTTCTGATGTGTCATCACATGATTCATTGCATTTTAGAATTAAGAAATATATTTCATTCATCCATAAATAGTCATCATCAACAATAACAGCTTTAAAGTCGCAACTATTAATAAAATATTGTCAAAATTTAGATATTTGTGATAGCATGGAAAACAAATGTAAAGACCTGCCATAACAAACATCCAACCAGGTTAGGCAAAGGCAGGGCATTAAAATTAGAAATTCTTTTTAAACTTCATATTACATACATTGTACAGGTGGACAATCACCAGAAAAGTCTACCAAAAGAAAAATAAATATTAATTTAATTTCGTCAAAACATGTAAGATAGCATACCAGCAACAGTCACCGACATTTTGTCCCCCGGAAAATCAGAGTGCAAGAAAGAAATGAATGGACAAAAGATTCTCTTGACCAATGCCTTTTATGAATGCCATAGCCACAAGCAGCACGCAATGGATTTTTAAAGCTCTGGCAATCGCTATTTCTAAAATCGTCCTATGCAATCTTCCATTATTGTGCCCTACCAGCTATCATAGAGAGGTGGGTGATCCTATTTTCTATAGTGGGTCATGTTATGAATATAATCTGGCCTCTACTATCGATAGGGGATTGGCACTATAGCTATTATAGAGGGGTGGAGTTTGAGGTGCCTATCCTCCCTGCACTGCAATGGCAGGGCATTGTGTCATAGGTGACCTTCATCTCTTCTGTTGAGTGGGATATGTTGAATGGTTGGTATTCATTATGTTGCATAATTTTATGTTTGCATGGGAGATTCAATCAAAATCTGAATTTGTGCGGAGAACCACAATAGATAAGAGGGTCCCTCTAGAGAGAAGGGAAGCCACACGCAGGGATGGATCATTTCGAACATTCATGTTTTCTTCCCCATGGAGTGGCAAGAGGTCCATTCATTTATGGATCTTATCACCATCAAAGATGAATCGGTCTTGATTAGAAACTTTGCTTCATCTGATAGTATTTGTCCCAGTTTTTATCTCTTCATTATCTTTTAAGATGCCATTCAAAAATAGCAATCATGTAGGACGAACTATTTCTCTAAGAGTCAAGCTTTATACAATGTCTTAAATGGACGAGAGGTGAAAGGAGCTACTGCTAAATGTAGATCAATAATCTTTAATTGCTAAATAAGTCACTAGCATAACTAAAATAATATGATCTGAAGGCGGAATGTCGTGATTGATTAATACTTAAATTCTAGTCACACGTTCAGTGAATAATAACTTGACAAATGCCACTTCACTTTGCTCATTCATGGTAGTGCAGCTGATGGGTGAAGACAATTGATTGGTGGGCCTTCCTTTACCTCAAGATGCAATATATGGATGAATAGGGCTGATATCAACATTGCGATTCAGCTTCATCTCCAACATATGCATCCTTCTGCCCTACCAACCATCACACCAGTGTGCATGGTCTCCCAACAATACTGGGGTAAACAGCACGAGGGGCATCATCCCCAACAAATCCAGCCTTACAAGAAAAGGAATGAAACTGGACAGATGAAGAGGGCCGGAACGCTTATTTTCTGGTCCACTTTCACCGATTGCTCAAGTTCGGTGATGGCGAGCTTTTGTCGTAGTGTTGCAATCTCCTAGACGAAATTTGATTTAGCCTCTCAACGACCCGTTTGCATGTCTCTTAATCGTCCTCATTGTAATACGAGGACGATGACTTCTTAAAACAGAGGTTGGCTTTTCAATTTCTCGGTGGCCATTAAAACGCATCTCCACACACTCCATGCAAGCGGCGGAAACCAGCATCCGTGGGAGACTTTCCGCCATGGCAGATGAAATCCCCTTCTCCTCTGACAAGCTCTCCGTGGCGTTGAAGGAGCTCAACATAGCGCCTGATTCCATCCTGGCTCTGGCAATGAAGAAGACCTTGAAGCATGCGAAAGACCTGCTGTGAACGGTGAAATGATCTTCTATTGTTACCGGAATATGGGGGAGACTTTCCGATGCCGACGTAAGACAACATCAGAACAATCCGGCGAAAGTCACCCCAAAATAAGCCTATCGTCCTAATTACATTTAGCAAAGGATGCAGTGTTTGGTGAAATACCCAACAACTTGAGGTAGTTAGGGTTTTTCATATACTATGCATTACATATTACAAATAATATAACATGTAATGAAGGTTAAAACTTCAGATACTTTTTAGCTCAAAATAATGTGCAATGTGGGACAAAAGTCTGATCTACTCTTATTATGGAGAATTTATAAGCCCTTAGCATGTATATCACATGTAGATAGATAGATAGATAGATAAAAAAATTATGTCTATGAGGCTAAACATAGCCTGTAGGACAGCAAGGCAACTTAGATTGACTTTAGTAACTCTGTTTGTTTCTTGTGCAAGCTAATGATGAGCCCACCTAACTTCTCAATGTACTCATTGCTGAATAGGTTATGCCAAGAACAATCCGATATAGTATCCGCAAAATTATCCTTGTTGTTTTTGTAGGCTTCACATTATAAAATAAAGTGTTGTTCGGTTTCCACTTTACGAGAGTTACAAAACATGCAAATTCTCTCTTCCCAAGCCTCATTTGGCCTCTTCCAATGCCCAATCTCACAACGGAGTTGACGAGAGTTGGTTCTTAACTGGGCAATAAGAACTTTAGCTCTCCAAGAAATATTGGCACCTATGTCCGCTTTTTGGAGTTGATCACATGCGGGATTGAACTCATTGATATAATATATTTTCTTCTTTCCAATCCCATTTCCCCAATTTTTCTTGTCAATTTTTTTCTTGTATAAAAACATGCCATATGTACCAAAAGGTTCACCAATTCAAGTTATCAAGATATAAACATTGTTTGCATTATATTATAATGTTTAATATAATATATTATCTATAATATATTAAAAATTTAAAAGCCTTTGACGTATAAATAAAGAAAAATCAAAAAATAAATGAAATAAAAACCAAAACTAAGTCGTCAATGTCAAAGACCTTTAACCAAAACAAATATATAAGTTTTATTATATTTTTGAGAACATACTTAAGAGTATTTAAAATCATGCTTAATTGATTTAAATTTTCGTGGGGTTGTATTAATTTCACTAAAACGAAACTCACGACAGCAAACTGCAATGTGTACCCTTTTTGCACGACCATTGGTCTTACTCTTGTTTTGTCTATTTTGGACACCATAGCAAAAAGTATGCTGACATGGCATCATATTTGATGATGTTACCCTAAAACCTTAGTTATAGGCAGGGTACTTGCAAAATAAGCTGATGTAAAAAAATTGAGTGATTTGAAATTTCCATATAAGATTTTGAAAAGTGCAAAATTAGAATGCTCAACTATTGCTCCTCGCCCTAACTTTAACTCCCCTACTCCAATATTTCTGTAGCAATCGCCATAACCTGTTATGATAAATGCTGGTGTGCCCTATCATTATTATCTCTTCATCGACTTCAAAGCGGTGTATTATTATTACAATTGTTCTATTTCGAATTTACATCCAATTCTTTTCCATGAATCAATATAAGAGCCTATGATACACTTTGTTTCTTCATCCATTGCATAGGTCGCTTCTTTGAAAATGGATTAAATAATCTATCTACTCTATTTCAGATTGGCCAAATGATATTCAATATGTATGTCAATGTCCATTACGCAATCATTTTATCCTTGTTGTATTAACAATAACTTGCAAGTTGAATTTGAATCCAATTAACCCCAAGTTAGTTGCATGCTTCTATTTCAAATAGGAGGGCTTCAGATTCTGCCTCATTGTTTAAACTGTTCTTCATTTTATTGATCGTACATAAAGTAATTTCCCTTGTTCATTCCACACAATATAGCCTAACCCTAATTTTCCAGGGTTCTTCCATGCTACTGTACCTAAACTTAATTTTTGCCTAACCAAAATTCGGTGGGGTACATCTTGCATCCATGCATAATTCAACAGCTCTTTAACTCGCCAACTCCATAAGCAAGGGCAATCCTAAAGAGATTTATTTATCATGGTTAATTGAAATGATACACTATCTTATTATTATACGGAAACAACTTGTTTTCATGCAACTACAAGATTTTCAAGCGCATATAAACAATAAAAAGAAACCCCTGTAAGAATAATTTTTTTATAAACGGTAAAAAAGATATTGCTAATTTGTAAGAATGAAGTTTTTATTCATGCATTACTTACCACTGCTATTTAAAACGTTGTATACCTTTTGACAAAGAAAGAAGGGGCATCAAACGATTTCATTTCAAGGGAACAGAGAAAAAAGAACTCGAGCAATGAAGTTAATGCGTGTCTTGTGTTGGCATTGTAGTTGTTGTGTCTCTCCTCTTGGCAAGCACTTCCAATGGTTCAAATTGTTGAACGTTCTCTTCGTTCTACAGCTAATGGAATCAAATGAGCTACTCCAGAAACTTTTAGTAGCTCTCTCGAGAATCAAAGTACACGAGTCAAAAACAGAAAAGTGTTACAAACTACATTTATGTACACAACGATTTTTAAAAAGCTTACATTGCCTAACTGAGCTCAATACCATACATTCACTAGACGCATATTTTTTCAAAAATAACCGTTTCCCTGTGCTGTAATTACAATGAAAATCCAGGGGGAAACCTGACAATTCTTCTCATAAAGTGTCGGCCCTAACTGCAGTAGCACAAACTCTAAAATACAATGCAAACTCATCAATCACCACTTCGCAATAACCATGTGAACCTTTCAAACAGACACTCTATAAAGCCACGCTCACAGTTGCAAATAACATTTTCTGCTGTTACCGTAAGATAATAAATATCAACATATTCCACGACAAAGCTGGAAAGTGTATGTTACTCATCCTTTATTAGCCCTGTAGCAATTTATGATAAATAACTGTTTTGAGGATCTTTTCTTTCCAGTATATAAAATTATAACAAACCTAACCTACATGTTAGCATGCTATTTCCTTTTCACATAACGGACCGAAAAACAAGTAGAGGCCTCCTTTCAATATTAATTTGATAACTACTTGACAGGGATGAAATCTCCGGTACACTGCTCAGCTAGACACGCCAATGTAAAGGGGTTTACAATAATTGAAGTTTCATGGTTCTAAACGCTCAGGGATTAATGAGATTTGATGAAAATTTTGAAGGAACTGATTGATTTTAATAGTCTAACTATAAATTTAAATTGCAGGACATTCATAACGAAGAAAACTAAGTCATTTTACTTGTCCCCCAGGATCAAGGACCAAGACACCATCATCGATTCCCATGGCCAGCAACAAATCTCACAGGTGTGCTACTATCCAGACTTTACGATCTGGGAAAAACAAACACATCTCACCCTGCATATTCTTCTTTAGTATACAGTAATGAACTGCACCATTCAGTCAAACTACGCTTGGAATACACAGTAGTCTGGCATTTATGCATAATCTGTCCATACTCCAAATACAATTACAGAATTAGACCCTTTCTATACATAAATTGTATTTTAACTGATGATAATTGATCACATCAGAGAAACAGTGAACTTGCTAAAGCTGAATTAAAACAATTAGAAATAGACATACCAGATCGCTCACCTTCTGGAAAACTATTGATGGTCAAGACCCTGACCATTCTCTCCCAAACAACGTAAAATTGCTCAAATAATGATGAGTCTGAATCGTACAACTCAATGGCTGCACAATGAATTTATCCATTCCTATATACCTCACTGTCTCCAGATACACATCTAGGCATGCAGAATTATGCATGCCAGTCACAAAAGAAGAAAATATTATACATGTGTTGCCAAACCTTTTGTTATGTAGAAAAAGGAAGAGCTCAGCTACCATCATTGATTAATTAATCTTGCAGATTTGTTCTTGTTACAAAAAATCCAACCAATGTAAGGTATCAGCATATTTCAGTTGGGAAGTTTGGAACCATCCTCACAGTAATTCAAAAAGCGCAGAGATGAGATACCCTCGGATTATGTTAAGCTTTGCCCCGTGTGCAAACTATTTTCAATATCCAAAATAGATAAATTTGTATCACACCAGCCCTGGCACTAAATCCCTCACAAAGATGTATCGAAAACTGCCATTATATTGCAACCACTCAATGCACTGTGCTGACTTTGCTTGAGGTTTCCTCTCAATGCATTTCTTGACAGCAGTTTCCAGCTGCTTATCTACATTTTCAGACACCCAGTGAAGTAAGTTTGCGGAGGTGATGGATGCTTCCTTTGCATATCTTTCAAGAATCCTTGGTAGAAAGACTCGTCTGTGATTTTGAATTCCGATACTTGCCTGAAGGAACTCCCTTTTGGCTGTTTCCAGCTCATCATACACATTTTTGGCAGTGAAAATGCGTACCTGCAGATATAATACAGGTCACAGGTGCATGTCACATCTTAATTAAAATGGATGTCAAATCTAAAATTAAAGTCCACAACTGGAGGTACAAGCCCATGCTAATTTATTAAGTTTAAAAGACAGAACAACAATATGAAACATTCATCAAAGTAATGCAATGAAAGGATTGACATATAGAGCACCTATCATCACATCTTCAATCAAGCTTTTCAATTTTTTACAACATAGCCTATTATCATGCTAGGCTTTTAAATATGATGTGTCAATGAAAATAAAAGAATACGTTACCAAACTACAATAACGAGAACTCTATGGAAATGGCAATCGGAAATGTTATATACCGCAGGATCTGAATGTCCTCCACGGCAAAGAGCAAATAATACAAGAGGTTCAGGATCATCAAGACCATATTTACGCCCAAAAGAGCGACGTTCGTCGCCTGCCTTAATCCTTGCTCCAGTCGAAAGTAGTGTTTCAAGCCACTTAAAAAACAATGAAATATTTAGAAATAAAAATTGAGCGATGATGTATCTTGTATACATGCACCACCATACTATTTCAAAAAAATATTGCAGATGCTAGGATAATGAGCATACCTGTGCAGGACGATATGTGCGAAAAGATAATATGGAATGCTCTATGGTGTTGGCACTAATAGAATGACCTCCTATTTTATATGCAGCCTGGAGATGTTATGTTTCAGATAAAATAGTCAGCTGGGTAAAAACCCCAGAATGTAGTAAACATCATAATAAGCTTTTCGGAATGAAAAATAAGGAATGCAAATCAGGGAGTCCAATTATCAAATTTGCCAAATACCATAAAAAAAATCAAAAATGTAAAAATTTGAGTGTTTTATTTTCATTTTAACTTTGATGAAACAGATATTTATAGCTTGGCCCTAGGTAGTCAATATAGTTAATGAAACAAAAATATATGTTGACATCCACAACCATTTCTTCTAAGCAAAAACTCTATTTCTACATGTAATCTAACTCTATCGACTTGCAACAATTTGTGTAGATAAATAACTATAAGTTTCATCATGCAAAACTCAAAAGCTAAATCAGATCAACCTCAATTCAAGTCTTAGTTCCTTCAAGTTAGCAGAAATACTTCACAAAGTGCTAGAGGAACTCTCCTTCCTCTTCCTCAATCCATACAAATCAACAATATGAAATGCTCTCTTTCAAATCCAGTGTTGTATGAATCAACTACACTATTTCATCCCTCAACTCTCCAGTTATACAAAGAGTGTGACTGATGTCTTCAAGTTCAAGCACGTACAGCGAATTCACTGTCACGCAGAGACTAAACTTTGGAGATGAAAACTACAAAGGTAAGAAAATTAGATGTATACCGAGCAGCATATTTGTGCTTAGCACGAGTTAAAACAGACTGTCATTCATTCATAGGCTATTTTGTCCACTTCCTGATTCAGTCGCGTGTCCTGATATGGACAAATAGCAATCAAAGGAACTCCAAGATATTGTTGCTAGTGTTAATTTCTTCACTCACTTGTATCATGTGAATGTAAAGAGTACAATGTATGTACAATGAAACTTGTAAGAAAAGAATGATGTAGAAGGACGCTTCTAGAGGAAGAAAGATTCTAACAGGAAAAAGATGTGAATAATGCATGCAATAAATAAGAACATACAATAGCCCATGTGACGAGAAAAATGTACAAGGAAAACTCTACAGGAAGAAAGCTTCTAACTGAAAAAAGATGTACATTAAGATACATGCTACACACAAGAAGATACAATAGCCCATGTGACTATGTTTGTAGTACCCATAAAGAGGGTATATACTATATAAAGCCAATAGGCTTTCCTAAGTGAACTTGCAAGACCACAACTTACTGGTAACCTGTCTCACACCTGAAAATAGTTTTTATCTTGTCATTATACCATGCCTGAAAACAATTTTTAACTTGTATAACCTTATTTCAATCACATCAATGGCACAGTGGTAGAATTTTCCTTCTGGTAATTGACGTACAGCTCAAGCATGAGTTTTTTTTCCCAACAGGGCAGCTTTCACCGAGAACATTGCCTCACACCTGACAAATTTTAACTCGCAACCAATATTTTAGTTTAAAATGCTATAAAATCTTGTCTCCTGAATTGCGTCACACTTGCAGAGACACCAAACATCTAATGTCTTAATGAATCTGCACAATGGTGGCAACCAGAGAAGTGGCTAAAAAATTACAGCTGTAAAAAATCGTATCAAATCTTTTCTCGAGCTCAAGAATCTACATGCTCTAAAACCCTGATATTTTTAGATCTACTTCTCATCTATTTTGAACAGATTGAAGCAGCAGCTGTAGGAAGATTGGTTTTGGTTTGTCTCATTTGTTAATGTTTTATAGCTGCAGGAAAAATCATCTCTACCTGCGATGGTTGTTTCTCTACCTGCAATGGTTGCTTCTATGCTCACTGGCTGAAAGATATCCTTCTTCAGTTATGTTAATTATTGAAGAGTCGTCCGCGTCAAATGGAGTCACTGTCTGGAGAGGTGAAGTCTCCCAAGCCAAAAATGTCAGTTACGAATTTGAAGAGTCACACGGGTTCACATGAAGAGTCCAGAATTTGGAATATGAAAAGCATTTGTAGAATCTTCCAAGTGATGTACCAAGAGTCTCCCGCGTGAAAGATAACACTTCTTGTTGTTACGGCAATCTATATATATATATATATATATATATATAAAAGATACTGGGTTCGCCCCTAGACCCCCCCGGGCCAGGATAAGTTCGAACCAGTTCGTGGTCCAAGTCCAGTCTGCCTGTGGGTCCGGTCTGGGTCTGGTCCACAAGGACCAAGTTCGAACCACCCAGCAATCAGTTTTGACCCCGTCTTGGGGGCTTTGCCCCCAAACCCCCATTTAATAATTTGGGGTGGAAACTGCGCCAATAAAAGTGGGGAAAAATTAACCGACTCTTATTAGGCTCCATATAAAAGATGATGATGATGATGAAGAAGAATATCAATAAATTATTAATCCATTAGTTGAACTTCAAACAATGATACTTGAACTGATGCTATGATTTAATTTTAATGTTTTGAATCTTTGATGTTGAACTTGAACTTGAAGTATATGATGGTATGATCATGGATTCATGATTCATGATGCTATGATTCCAAATTTACAAGTGTTTTTATTGTTTAAATGTTTACTTTTTATGATACTATGTGACATTCTAATCTTAATTCATGCTTCTAGGCTGCATAAATATCAAAATATGTATATATATGTATATATATATATATATATATATATATATATAAAAATTTACATATTTTTGTACTAACGAACCCGAACCCAAACCCCTTTTCAAAATTTTGCCGTACCGGCGAACCAGTTCTTCGAACTCGAACCGGCATCCTATATATATATATATATATTTGTCTTCTATCTTCTACAATGAGCATGATAGAGGACGGTGTGTGCACAGTTCATTGTATTGGGACTTTTCTTCAGAGCTGTGATATATCTCTACATGTGTAGCATTCTATGAGATGCTTAGAGCATTATATGTTTTTTATTCAAACTGTGATCATAGCAGGTGTACTCGAATTGTGAAGAAGGCATTTATTGGTTGACTGATAAGAGTTATCAATCATATGCTTGGGATTATTGTATTTTGTGTTGAGCATTTAATAAAGGATCATTTTTCGGGTGTGGCTGGGTTTTTCCCTCGAGTAGGAGGGTTTTCCCAGGGTAAATCTCTGTCTATTTGTTCTTGTGTTTTGTTCAAGATATCTGCTCTATTGTTTTGCTATTCTAGTTCAAAACTTCAACATGGTATCAGAGCGGGTCTAAATAAAGATCCAGAACTAGAATAGGACAATATGTTTATGATGTGTAATGGGATCAACGGAATCCCTTTCATTGTGATCAGCTACTTCTCAGAGGAGGATATGACAATTAGAGGGAGCTTGAGCAGCAGAGGGAGAGTGCCAAATCCTTTTGTTGAGGATCAACAAGCTCGTGTAGCAGTGTGACTGCTAAAGCTCCTTGTTTGGTCAACATTGGAATCAGCTCTATTTTGTTATGATAATCAAAGCAGTGAGAATGCTGCCCCTGCTGAGAGGGAATCCCCATTCAGAGGGAGTCTGACTATCCATCACAGGCAACCTTGGACGAGGAGGTCAGAAGGTTGATATCAGATTCGGAGGGAGTCTAACTTAAAAAAGAGTTCAAAAGGTTGATATCTGTCTCCAAGAGAGGCACGTCATCATGAAGATTTGTTAATGAGTTCTTCTTTGTGAGGGAGAAGTTCAAGGTGCAATCCCTTGTTAATGAGTTCTTCTCTATAAGGGAGAAGTTCGAGGTGTGATCTCTTGTTAATGAGTTCTTCTCCGTGAGGGAGAAGTTCGAGGTGCAATCCCTTGTTAACGAGTTCTTCTCTGTGAGGGAGAAGTTTAATGTATTCTTCTTTGCGAAAGAAGTTTGAGATGAAATTCCTTGTTCCACCCTCTGGGAGTAGCTATGGTGGTTCCACCCTCTGGGAGGAGCCATGGTGGATGTCATGTGAGAGAATCCATGACTTAGTTCTCTGTTCTTTCACCCTCTGGGAGTAGCCATGGTGAATGTCATATTGAGATGACGATATCACGTTGAGAGAATCAATGATAAAGTTTTGTTGTTGACACATATGGGTGTAGCCATTGTGTTTGTCATGTTGAGACTCCATGACATGAAAATCTGCAAATGATTTCTCCTTTGCTAAGAGGGAGTGTTAATGTTTTATAGCTGCGGGAAAAATCATCTCTACTTGTGATGGTTGCTTATATGCTCGCTGGCTGAAAGATATCCTTCTTCAATTATGTTAATTATTAAAAAGTCATCCGCGTCAAATGGAGAGTCACCGTTTGGAGAGGTGAAGAGTCTCCCGAGCCAAGAATGTCAGTTGTGAATAGCTCACTTCACCTTCTCTCTCATGTACACCCCGAGCACAGGTGGGTCCAACAACAAAATAGGAACAAATTCCACTTTATGGAGCAGCTCCACCCTTGCAAGATGAAGTGGTTGATTCAAGTGGCCTCAATGATTTTTGTGCTTAAGACTCTAAGAGTGATGAGTATTTGGAGAGCATCATAGCTGAGATCTTGGAAATCGACATCATAGTT
Source organism: Thuja plicata (assembly GCA_018584345.1). Lineage (NCBI taxonomy): Eukaryota > Viridiplantae > Streptophyta > Pinopsida > Cupressales > Cupressaceae > Thuja > Thuja plicata. The sequence goes on from MU226188.1 coordinate 3,122,747, forward strand.
AATGCAAGAGTGAAACTTCATCCGTTAAATAATATGAAAAATTGGATATTTTATTATTATTCTTTGTATGTCAATCAGCATTTTGATATATGATATGAACTCTTAAGAGTCTTGAATGTTTATACTATATTTAATCTATTGTATTGGTCTTTGTGTGCATAAAATTGAAAGTTAAATGTTAAATGTCATGGTATTGATTGCTAAAGAAATTAAAATAGAAAACAATTAATCTTTTCAATTTTCCTCTCATTAAACTTTACATATATTCAAAGTTTCAATATATATTAACTATTTTCAAAAAATGGCATACCGGTACCAGTACTAGTACCAATCTCCTACCAACTATGCAAAAAGTAAACCATTCCTCACTAGACATTTTCATGGCAAAAGGTTTCCGAAAACCTCCATCTTTTTCAAATACCTTTGGCCTTTTATTCAAATGACGCGTCTTGGATCAATAGCAATTTGCTAAAACAAGTTTGCCAACACAAACTAAGCAGTTCATAAGGGTGGTTGTATGTGCAAACATCTTTACCCATATTAAACTACTCTTGCACACCTTAGCACCAAATATGTTTCAAAACCAACCATGCCAATGTCCCTCCTTTGTGTCATATCTGACAATGCCAACACCAATTCAGGTTAAATTCTTTTTGCTAAACAGCTAGAACAAATTAGACGGATCTTTAAGGCCAATTTTAGCTCGTACTAGAGCCTTGTGCCCTCACAATGTTAATCTGTAAAAGATCTAATTTGTTGTACCAACTATATAAATAGATGCACATCTATTAACGTTCCTTCTCAAAACTTTCATACAAACTCTATTTTATAGATGATTTCACATTTCTTCTAACATGTCTCTACAAACTAATTTTAGTTAATGTAAGGATAATTCCCTACATTACCAAATCCATGAGCCAAGCCACTAGATCCGGGTCCAATTCAAGCTGGATTCAAGATCCAGGTTGGTGTGAGTTTGATACACTGAAGTTTTTAATAATTATATTATTGTTAGGTGAGATGGCACTAAATAAAACCTTTCACATGAACGCATTTAATGAACATGGGTTAGTGCCACCCAAGATTTACAAAGACACTTATTCACCTTTGACAAAAATAGCAAACAAAAAATAATATATTAACAAGATCACAGCTTAATTGACCAGTTTTGTCTCCAAAATATAGTAATTGCACGCAACTGTCTTATGGATAATAGGGCCCTCCCCACCACCCTTATAAATAGTTATGTTATTAATATGTATTATAATAATAATAATACTGTATAATTTTACATGTCTTTTGTGCAAATGAACCCAAGTCAAAAAAACACTTGCCAGATCCATGAACATAAACCAAGATCTATACCAAAATCAGTAACTTACTTCCTGCGGATATTTTTGTACTTTTCAATGCATATTTGTGTCATATTTTTATACTTATCAAATAATATTCATATTCAAGTTGTCATGAATTTTTTACTTTTTCTGTTGATTGGGACACTCACTTATACTTTCCGTAAAAACTATCGTTTTCAAGCTATAAGAAAGAATTCAAAAAAAGAAAAAGAAAACAAATTCAATAGCATTTAGGATGCAGGCATTTATATCAACCATTTCCTAATTTGCTGGTTCAAAGCAAATATAATGTCCCCTACCAGTTCTGACACATTTTCATCACAAATCACACATTCATGGAGTAGGCATTTGGTCAAACGCTTGTATGAATGTAGCATCAAAATTTATCACTTATTTCTCAGAGTAATTCTGTCAATCACTTTGCACACTTCCGTCAATTTACAAGTAAATCACTGTTCTTTTGTTTGAATTTTATGGTTCTGTTTACTGAATTGAAGAAGAGGAAATTATAATCTTCAAGTTTTCACCAATGAAAGCATTGAGTTTGCTACTAAGTTGCTTCAGCATTGCATATAATCAGATTTGCATATTTGTCATAAATTTGTAAACAAAATGATAACAGAACAGAAATCAAATGTAACTTCAAATGACCCGGCGGTTACAAACTTTCTGACTTTAATTTCCAAATGATAGATAGCAGCTATTTTCTCATACCGTCAATAGCACCTCTTAGATGTATATCTCTCTCTGCCAGGGTGATATGCCTGGCTTGTACAAGCTACTCTCAAAATCACAGTTCTACAGCAATAGACTGGTTCGTATCTCTCCAAAGATGGTCAACAATGTGAAGCCCATTCCATGCTACCACTTCCGCTGGATCTGAAATAATCCACGGATTGTAAGAAAGCCTGTGCGAATGAAGTTTTACAGAAGAAATGTCGCATACATATGTGAAAATCCCATCATGCCTTGCCACGATAAAACCTCAAGTGGCTAAATAATGTTTATTATATCTGCCCTCAAATTACAAAGCCTCCTTATATCACCCGATATAAGTGAATATGTTTCTCTTTGCAAATGATTTTGCTACTATCAAATTAACGGCAGATATATAATATTCAAACCCTATATAAGTAAGTGGTTGCTGTAAGACTTCTTCACTTGTGTGCTATTTTATTTTATTTTTTTCCCTTGACGACTGCAGACGTGTTCTACTTTATTCTCATGTGATGTTCCTGCTAATTGTATGAGATAGATAGATAGATAAATTTTTACGTCCACGAGGCTAAACAGAGCCTATGGGACAGCAAGGCAACCTAGGCTGACTTCAGTAACTCGGTACGTTTCTTGTGCAAGCTGATGATGAGCCCACCTAATTTCTCAATGTACTCCTTGCTGAATAGGTTATGCCAAGAGCTATCCGATATAGTATCCGCAAATTTATCCTTGTTGTTCTTGAAGGCTTCACATTCTAAAATAAAGTGATGCTCGGTTTCCACTTTCCCAGAGTTACAAAACCTGCAAATGCTCTCTTCCCAAGCCTCCTTTGGCCTCTTCCAACGCCCGGTCTCACAACAGAGTTGATGAGAGTTGGTTCTTAGCTGGGCAATAAGAATTTTAGCTCGCCAAGGAATGTTGGCGTCTATGTATGCTTTTTGGAGTTGATCACATGTGGGGTTGAACTCATTGATATAATAAATTTTCTTCCTTCCAATCCCATTTCCCCAATTTCTCTTGTAAAATTTCTCCATAACGAAGACCTTTATTTCCTTGTTATTTGTGGGGCACATATTGAATTGGATATTCCATTTCCTCATCCACTTGATGTTTTGTTGCATCCACGTCTTTTTTCGTTTACACAATGTATCATTGAAGATAACGTTAGGCTATCTATCTCCTTCCATTTTTTTCGATTCTTTTTAGATAGCTTATTAGGCGAACCATAGCAAGTGCCTCGATAGAGGCAGCCCCCATTTCGCTCAGCGTGATATCATATGGGACAGTGCTTTTAATTTTAAATTTGCTTGTGATCAAACGCTTTTGGATTCATTCGATTTGCTTCCATTGTGCTATAGAAGTGCTGCTGGCCCATAATTCACACCCGTATAGAACAACTGGCAACACAAGAAGACCAAACAATGTTTGAATAGTTTTCCAATCCCAAACCTCCGCTTCACGACACCTGTTTTGAAGAGCATAAAATGCCTTCCAACCCCCTAAAGTCCTTTTATTTCTGCAACCTGCCCAGCTTAGATGCTTGTTGAAATCAATGCCAAGATATTTATACTCCACAACTTCCTCGAGAACACTGCCACCAAAATAAAACTCATGTTGATGTTTTTTATTATTAGAGAAAACCATAACTTTAGTCTTGTTGATATTGACCTGCATCCCCACCATACTGCAAAAGCGCTCGAGAGAAAATAAATGTTCTTGCAACCCACAAGCAGATTTGGCAATCAAAATGAGATCGTCTGCATAAAGGAGCAGCTTTATTACAAATTCGCCTAACTGGATACCCTCACCATTTTGCATGTTTAACCACTCTTCAAGTTTATCTATATATAAGCCAAACAAAGTAGGAGATAAAGGACACTCTTGCTTGACCCCGATATCACTCCTAAAACATTCTGAAATGCCAGCTAAGGTTCTGATTTTGACTTTCACCTCTTCATACATCCTATGAACAGCTGCCCTGAGATGCGTAGGAATCCCCAATTCTTCCATCCTGAGCCAAAGCTTGTCCCTAGGGACAGTGTCAAAAGCCTTTTTAAAGTCAACAAAACAGCAAAAGACCTCCTCCTTTTTATCCCACCTTTTTTCAATAATGTGCCTCAGAGTGACACAATGATCAACCGTCGAGTCCTTTGGCCTAAAACCAGCTTGCCCTTTTGCATGCTTATGGTTTTCTTCCCCCATTTGCTGATCCTAGTTTCTATCATGCTGCCAAAAAGTTTTGCAAAGAGAGGATTGATCATTATAGTCCTGTAGTTGGAGGGATTGTTAACATCACCACTTTTAAAAAGTGGTATAGCAAGGCTGATTGTCCCATCTTTAGGAAACCCCTCTTGGCTGATATTGTTGAAGATTTTTGTAATGTGCGGTGCAAGGGTTTTCATACCCCACTTGAGATACTCTGCTTGAAGCTCAACTAGGTCTTTCGCTTTACCTGCACCCAACTTCTTAATACCCATCTCTATCTCTTGCACGGTGAAAAGCGATGTATTATCGTTGACCAAGGGTGGCTGGTCCACTCCCCCTTCTTGTTCATAGAGTTTCCTAGCATAGTCGAACCATTGCATGGCTGTAATATTATTTTCAGTTTGTTTCTTCCTTGGCTGGAGTTCTTTCCAAAAAAGTTTGGGGTTATTTCTACTCAGGGAAATTAGCACCTCTCTCCTTGTGAACATAAAATCAGTTTTCTTCTTCTTTAGGATTTGTTTATAAGCCTTAATGTCAAGGTTTGTTTTATTTGACTCCCTTAGATTTTTTCTGGCCATCTTGCATTCCTTATCAAACCATGCATTAACTGGAAAACAATTTATTTCAGATTTTCTATTTTTAGTTCTCTTGCATTTTGAGAGAGCCTCGTGGATCAGACTTGATAACGCATGACAATTAACAACTTGCCTGTGCATATGCATCCCCCTACAAAGTCTCTCAAGAGTAACCCTGAAGATGTTACCGTTTTCTGACGTCAACAGGATTCTACCCTGAGAAGGAGGTTGTTGAGTGCGTTGATTCTTTGCCCCAAGCTGCCTATCCTTTGCCCAACACAAATTTATGTACAGTGGTCTATGATCTGATTTGAGATCCCATATGTGTTCTCCAATTGCAACTTCCTCAATTCTCTCATACAAGTTCTGTGAACAAATAGCATAATCCACCATGCTTGCCCCGTTATATGTGTTGCAAGTGAAATTGCCCGACTTAGACCATCTAGCCCGACTGAGATATCAATTGCTGGTTGTATCCCCTGAAAATGCTGATTGGATTCTGCCTATTTGTATTCGTGTGGATGCTCTCCTTCAATGGTCGCGTCCTTTTGATAGTGGTAATTTTCATTTGATATTTTATTTTGAGTTATATATAATATGTATTTCATATTTGATATATATTATATTATAATTATAGATTATATTTATAATTATTGCTAATATTTGATATATATATATATATGGTATATGTTATATTTTTATTGATATCCATGACAATATATCTTATATAATAATAACTTTTGATTAGTATTATGGTTAATTTTAATAATATTTATTATTGTTTATCTTTATATTATAGTTAAATTATAATTAAATTTAATTACTATACATTTAAATATTTTTAAATAAAATTATATTATTTAATGATTTATTTATTATTAAATCTTATTTCAAAATGGGGACATTACAGCAAATGGTTGGGTGATTCTGCATGAGCTCCTCAAGGGAAGCATCACAAATCATAAACTCTTAATTTTAAAGTGGGCACCTTATTGTATCATATTCCGTATATTACCACATCATTAGCATTATATATAGCTCATCTGCTTCAAATGCTTTATCATTAAGCTCAATTCTAACACGCCATCACACATAAGAATGAAGCATAACAATCTGGGACTAGATAGGATCCAATACTCGGATTAATTTCATTGTATTCTGTTATCATATATTAGTATCTTAAGTATCATTGGCATTCAATATATTCTTGTATCAATTTTGCTTGCTATCATACTATTCTTTTATCATTCCATGGTATCATGTGCAATATTTTGAGAACAATTCTTATCAAACAAACTGTAATGTAGCTGTTTAGAGTGCATAAAGCTGTTTAGAGTGCATAATTGTCATAATCTGTATTTATGTTTCACAGTGTAACTTGGCAGTTGATTCCAAGCAAAAGAAAATTTGGAAAGTTTGACCAAGGTTCATTCTAAATCCAATTAAAAGAAATTTTCAACTCATCATAATTACATATTGATATTCTACTGTTTTAGTAGCTGGAACACAAAAAAAATGACCCGATTTTTACCCTTTGGAATAGAGGCATCTTCTTCAAGCTGCTTCTGGGTATCCCATATGCTAAATATGCCTGGTACAGAAGAAAGACAATCCACAAAAAAATGAGCTGCGATGACATGTCTCTAATATAACATAAATTCTGAAAAGTGTTCATAAGTACACTATTAACAAGGAACCAATCAAAAAATGCATTAGATAAATCTTGGAGGTAATTCTAAATGTTTTCTTTGAGAACTTGATGGCAAGCTAAAAATGCCTTGTAAAATAGCATATATCCATTCCCAATTCATAGTCCAGGATACTAACTACATATACACACATGCATAACCAGAGCATTGTAAACATTGATCCAGAAGGCAAGTTTTGACTCCCGTTGCATCTGACTTGGATCGACTCTTTCCAGATGCTCCACCATAGATCTGAGTTCAAAAATTCATATCAATATTCCAGAATAGTTAATGTCAACAGACTTGGATCTTTGTTCATTACCTTTTCAGAAAATTGCAACTTTGGGAACGAGCATTTAACAAAACGTGTTTAAACCCTTCATCATTTCTTTGGTAAGAACTCTTTACCTTTGATTAGATAGATGTATAAAATTCACATTTTAGGATTCAAACATCAAAGCCACATGTACAGATTTTAAGAAGGGAACTCTACCTGAATGTCTGAAGCATAGAGGTTGCATATGCTAACTGATCTTTGTCAGCACATATCCAAGGTACCTCAACCATAGAACTGTAAGCCCCTGTGTTTCCAGTTTCCCCTTTTATTTTGAAGGGATTCTTCAGAATTGTCTCACTGACAGAGTGTGTTCTCCATCTTGGGCTCCACCCATCACTGATTGCATCACGGGGAGAGAATAAACTGGTCGATGATATAGATGAAGAAGGTGACAGAATCATCCCAGATTGTACAATTGGTGGGTCAGATAATTTGCAGTAAATTTCTGCCATGCAACGCACTAGTTCTTCTGACAAACGATTTGGTGATTCATAGATATAATCTTTCAAGGTACGGTGTACTTCATTCTTCCGGTTTTTAAGAGGAACCTCCTCACATTCTTTCTGAACAATTAACATACCACCATGTTACTTTCTGTAGACACAACAATAAGCAATGAGCATATCAAACACATTCTAAAGCATGAACTTTCCCCATGTTTCCAGAATGCATACTAACTACAAAACAGTAAGCGTTCTCTATTAGGCACAAAAGATAGTTTCCTTGAAGGTTTCATCTGCCTACAATATCTAGAAGTCAATCCCTGATTCAACATTTTTTCAATAAGTTAAAGTATATTGTATTGCTTCAGGAAATTACAAACAGGCAACTTATAAGAGATAAAATCAAAGTTTTGGCATGATAAAATCAGAACAGATAGTACCCACAGCTTCTATACAGCCTGGGCACATCGACGGCCAACGCACAAAAAGTGACTTAAAAAATTCAATTAAAACAGCCCTTTATGAGGCCATAAAATGATGTGCGCCATGGAGTTTTGTGTGGTTTTGAAGGTCTCAATTTGGTCTTGGCGGCGGGGGCTCCGCCTCTTGACCCCGCCCTGTATCCGGACAGGGAGCGCGCCCCGGGCGCTGCTCCAGGACCCCGCAAAGGGCGCTGCCCTTCAACCTCATTGGGGGCACTACCCTCAGACCCCCACAAGGGGCACTACCCCTTGACCCCGTTGGGGGTGCTGCCTCCAGACCCCTGAGAGGGGCGCTGTCCCTCAACCCCGCTGGAGTCGCTGCTCCTTGACCCCGCTGGGGGCGTTGCCCCCAAACCTCCATTTGATTTTTGAAGTACACTGCAACTTTGAGTTTGCACAGTATGTGTATTTGATGATGTTTTGTGTCTTTAAGGTTTATTCAATAGGCATTTAATATTTATTTTTGGTATTTGGCATTGATGAATGATGATGTATCATACCATCAAATGATTTAGTTTTACAATTCTATATATTTCTTTAATTTTTTTGTATATATAATATTATATACACACAGACACGTACCAACGCACCAGATTCTCGTACCCAAACCTGCAACTTAACACTTAAACCTAGAGTTGCTATTCATATTACAAAGTATCTGATGCAAAAGTATCTGGGTACAGGAGCAGTCACACATCACCCAAAAACAAAATAAGGTAGGCTGAGAAGAATTTTTGGTTTTGTGAGTTTTGGTAAAATGGCACATGTGGATAAATCAGAGTCAAAAGAATGCTCCAGCTCACTTTGGCAGCAGTAGAAAGATATAGTGCATCTTCAGTAGCATCATGAATTCACTTCTACAGCACTATAAATTCAGCAGCAACTGTGATGACTTCCGCAGCAAGGTCGGAGTGTTGTCAACAGAGGTGATTTTTGGTGACACAGATCTCAATGGACACTTGCCATTGTCTTTTGTCCAGAACAACTTCTTTCAAACCTTCAACTGTCAAAAGGATCAAACAGTTTTATCAGTTGGTATAATTCTCCCGCATACATTTCATCATGGCAGTTGTTGAAGTTTTGGCATGAATGTCAACTGGGATTGAACAGAGTAGATGGGGGAATCATGAACAACATAGTTTTGATTAAAACAGACCAGCAAGAACCCAGAACTGCTATCATAAGGGACCAAATCATGCGCCCTGATGATTTTCATTCTTCCAAGTTGTCGTGTGCCGTTTAGAGCAGATGAATTCATCTAAAACCTCTACAAACAAGAAAAATGTGGATGCAAGAAAACATGCACATCATTCTTGAAAGGGAACGTGCCTTAATTATTGACAACAAAGAATATTTGTGCAGAGAAGGCAAAACGACAGAGCAAATCATAAGAACAGGAGGCCTATCATCTTAACTTTTAAGCATAAAGATACTGGGAAATCAGGAAACAAGAGAGAATAAACAATTGAAGAAGGAAAGCCAGGTTGTTCATCCATATAGAGGAACAGAAACCAATTATGCCAATTTTTATTTGTGAATTAGTTGGAGCATTTTCATCAAGCAGAGACTGTGACCTTTAAGGCAGGTTTATATTTCAACACAAGTTAAATTTATTGCTGTTCCATCTGATGTTTGTAATTGCTGTTCGAAGTTTGTTAGGCTGCTAGGTTGCATTGTCTTTAGCTAAGCAACCCAATTCAGATTGCACTTGTATTGCTATGAAATATACATAAATGAGAGACTTTACAAATACATAGAAAAGACTATCAAAATCAGACTAAACAGAATGTTGTAAGCACATCTTGGTCAAAATCATCTGTTCAGACCCATTTTGCAACAATATGGAATAGGTTACTTAACAGTTCCCTGTTCACTTTTTTTGCATTAGATCAGGTAGGATACAAGTAGTGGTAGAAGCATAGAGCATCAGATAATAAATGGGCACCTGCCATTCATTGGATGGTGATTTTATTGTTCTGAAACTATCAGACTAAGGGGTTTTGTGCATGGTCGCTGTGCTAGATTCAGCACTCTCCTTTATTTTTCATTCAACTAAAGTTAATTCTTATAATAGAACATAAAGGAGTGGTCTCTCAAGGGTGTGGAGTCAGGGCTGCTGATATTCCAAGCTCTGCCATGAATGGCTTTCTTGATCGCACATTAATCTCTTCATTGACATTAGTCCTTGGGGAGAGATAACTGTACGTGAACTCTACATGAATAGAAGAAACCCCAGTAGACCACAATATGGGATTGATAAGGTTCGGTTGCTTCACAAGACATGATTCTCCTATTCTTTTATTTCCAAAGACTTGCACTAACCTTCCTTGCTAATGATCCTTTCCCCTAAAGCTTTAGGTTTCCTGGGGGAAATCAGCTGATTTGCAAGTGTGGTTCAAGCTGATGACACTGTTGTTTTAGAAATCTGTGAGAATAATGGGGCATCCATAGGTTCCAAATTTTAAGTCATAATTCCAAATTGAAAATGCCATTGTCAATGAATGATGAAGCCAACGATGGCCCATGCAGAAAACAATAAAAGTAGGCTTCAGTACCATTAATGGTAACATCTGCTAGATGCAGTCCATAAAAAGGATCAGTGGAAAAGTTACAGGAAGTTAGGAAGATAAATAGGCATGATTAAGTTTGATGTTAACATTACAGGAGGGCTACAAGGAGGCATAATGAGAAAGGGAACGGTGGAACAAAGACCAATAAACATTTCTCATCAAGAATACTAGAGCAGACTGACCCCGAGCACACACCAAGTTCCCTACAAGTATCTCTTTTCCTTCCATCTTGCATTAATTCCTCATACTGATTGACATATCATCTTGTTTACATTATAACACACTAATCACCTTCGCATTTCCTTGCATATTGCCACATTTACAGCCTTATATTTACTTTATCTCTACGATTTTTAGGCCAAAGGGATTAAAGCATTCATCACCCAATTACCAAAACCAAATTGAACCCACATCAGTCAATCCATCAAGCCCTCCTCAGTGCCCTCGTGTTTTACAATCTCATCTCTCCTTATCAACCTTCTCAACAGTGTCTTCTTGCCTCCATCTAACACTATGTCCATCTCCTTAGATAATGCCCCCAAATTTTTAACCAAACTATTATTATTTTAATTCTGTGTTATATGTCTTCTTTTCACTGGTGCTTTTATATCTGATTTTACAATCTGTTTATTTGCACTTTATAATTAACAAAAGGCACTAGTCCAAATTTGTCACAATATGGGAAAATGTTTATGCTTGATTGAAATATGCTTTACCCCTTTAAGATTGTATTCAATATGGTACAATCACATCGAATCCAAACTTGACAATTTTAAGTCACTTGCTATCATTCATGTTTGTCTTGTACTTGAGAATTTTTAAGTTGTCCATGCACTCTTTGTGCATCTATTTTATCATTTATGTGACCATCAAAGCCTTTAAAATTCTGCACTCTACATGCCCTCAATGCAATCCATCGTCCAACTGAGTATACAACGAAAAACCTAGAGAAGTCTCAAACAAAAAGAAGTTTGTTGGGTTGTGAACCACCTATTTGTGAGTGCTGCCAAAAAATTTTAAATATTAGAATTTTAAAATATTTGATTTTACCTTTTCTATTGTGTAATTAAATAGTATGATAACTACCACTTTTCTCTCAACCCTCACGTCCACATTGTTTGTTCAAAATTGTGCCTTTGCAAGAATTGAAAATCTACATGACACGATAGGCAACACGGTTGAAAATCTATTTGATGATGCATTTTTGGCTGTGTTATTTAATTGAAATAATTTGTAATGAATGGTCAAGGTGGTGGCAAATGGAGGAGTCCAAAAGACTTCCATTGCAGCATATACTCCTCTAGCCATGATTTTGCTTCTGGAAAGACAACCTATGTCCGCCACATCTGCATTGGGTTTTGCATTCTAGACAAGAATAATGGGATCTCACATTAAAGCCTCAATTGCTCCAAAAAGATAAGTCTATACATTTCAAATGCTGCTGCATATCATTGGATTTTGGGTTGAGACATCTCTAAAGATGGTGTGGCTAACCTGGGTTCTAATTCTAATTTGAACGATCCTAAAGGGAATTCTGCCCTCATTCTCTTGCCGCTAAATTTTTAGAAAAAGGTTACATACTAGCATCCACTACTTATCAAATGTAAGTTACAAATAAGGAAATACCATTTTAATCATGAATCACTTTGATCTAATTGGTCCAAATTGTTTAGCCAACAACCTCTGACCCAAACTGACCTGACTGAAGTATCCCGTTCTTTTTCTAATCAAATTCAGGAATTAAATATTCACAGTGAATTTTCAGCCATTATAACACAGTCAAACAACATAGCCTGTGCCCATTATCAAGAATATTCCAGTTTAAACATTGATCTACCAGATGAGTTGTTACAATCAAGAGAAGTACTCAATGTTTCCTACCAGTTATGGATACAAGGAAAAGAATCATGCACCTGCTGATTTGCGAACGCTCATTCTAGATTGAAACCGCAGGTGGAAACAACACAGGGCTGTCTGGAATTCACATATATGCTTGAGAATGATAGTCGCCTGGACACAGCAGAACCTTCTAGAGAGGATAAATAATCTGTGCAATATCAATATCGGTTCAAGGAAGAAGGTACTCAAATTATTATAATTGCCGCTAGTCTGATAATCTCTGTTGGCAACCTCCTCCCATTTTTTTGGAACGATTTTATTGGAAATTATTGTCGTTTGATGATCACCAGCCAGAAATCAAAAATGATGTCCTTCGATGCACGTTGCTTTGACCACAGATTGTGGTGGAATCTTTATTAAAATATAAACGCCCGTAAGGAGCCTATGACCTTGATGCAGGAAGTAACCAAATACACAAATCAACGGAAATCTGAGGCACAACCAAAGAACAATCTGGTGAGCTATTTCCAATGCTTCACGTTCAGTCGCGTTCCTTCCAGATTCATCTATCACTTAGACAAGTAATAACACTGATAAAAGTGCTTCTCGGTTCCAGTTCCAAGTATCAATTGCAGACCAATTATAAATTTCTCTATTCACGATCTCCACTAAGGCAGGAACTCTGACGAAAGGAGTTTCTTCTTTCTCACTACCCGACAATATCTTCACAAATCCAAGCCTACTTCTCCTTCTCTAATTTCACATATTTAATTCATTCGAATTCAGTGCAATTCTCATCCATTCCCGTAAAGAGTTGTTTGGCAAAATATATAATATTAAACATACTTTATTTGAACAATAATTAGTTAATATTAGTGTGATAATATTTTCTAATATTAAATAATTAAAGCTTTCTTATTCAACTCCAACGCATTTCCATATTTATTTAGGGGACATTAGAGTCTACCCTGCCCCACGTTGCTTGCCCACAAGCAACTGTAAATTTGGATGCTGAAGAACCTGCTCATTTTCCCATGTAGCATTGTCCACCAGTAGATTCTTCCACTTAATAAGATGCTCCTTGATAGACCTGTTGTGTAGCTTCCGTTCACGAGTTTCCAACATTGTTTCTGGTATTAATTCCAATTTTTCGTTCTCATCCAATGGGGGTAAATCTGCTGAAACTGTTACATGTTGACCAAAGGCCTTTTAAGACATGATACATGGAAAACATTATGTATTATGCTTCCCTCAGGTAACTCTATCTCATAGGCCACATCATCAATTTTCCAGATGATTTGGTAAGGGCCATAGAAACGGGGTTTTAACTTTTCTGCACCACTTTTTTTAAGGGAAGCTTGTCGATAAGGCTGGAGGCGGAGATACACTAACGCCCCTACTTCGAAGCTTCTTTCCACCCATTTCTTATCTGCATAAATCTTTTGCTGACTTTGTGCACATTGTAAATTTTCTCCGAGTCCTTAATATATCCTGACAATCCTAGAGCCAATCTCGGGATTTAGGAACTTTGCTGACATCAAAAGCCAAATCAACAAAAGATAGTGTCATAACCATAGAGGGCTCGGAAAGGGGTTATTCTGATAGACATATGATAGGTTGTATTATAACAATATTCCCCAAGGTGAAGCCATCTTACCCATGCTTTTTGTTCCCCGATTACATAGTTACGTAGATAACCTTCAAGCCATTTATTCACTATTTATTTCTGACCGTCTGTCTGTGGCTAGTAACTAGTACCGTGATTCAATGCAGTCCCTGTCAATCTAAACAATTCTTCCCAAAATATACTCAGAAATATGTTGTCTCTATCATTGATTATGTTTTTAGGCAAACCATGTAAATGGAAGACTTCTTTGAAAAAAAACTCTGCAATCTGTGAAGCTTTATACTCTGTAGTGATAGCATAGAAATGGGCAAATTTTGTTAATCTATCAACCACAACAAAAATACAATCTTTACCTTGGGACTTTGGTAGTCCAGTAATAAAATCCATGGATATACTTTCCCATTTTTGTTCTTGAATTGGCAAGGGTTGTAATAAACCTACTGGGTACGTGTGTTCTGCTTTATTCTTCTGGCAATTGGTACACTCTTGAACATAGCGTAAAACATCATCTTTCAATCCTTTCCAAGTGAATCTTTCCCTGACTTCTCGGTAAGTTTTGAAATACCCTGGATGTCCTGCTAGAGGGATATGAACTGACTGTAAAATCTTGTTCTTAAGTTTTGATCCTGGGACTAAGAAAATCTTGTATTTGTAATAGATAACATCATTCGCCACTTTATACTTATCATCCTGAATATTTCCCTCCATTAAATCACAAGCAAAAGAATTTTTAGAATATTCCACCAGCAAAGGGGATTTCCAATCAGCTGTAACTGCAAACAGTGCATTTATTTCAAGTCTCTTGGATAAGGCATCAGCTACTATATTATTTTTTCCCTTTACATATTCAATTTCAAAGTCATAAGCTTGAATCTTGCTGATCCTTTTTTGTTGTCTATCATTCATATCTTTTTTACCAAGGAAATATTTCAAACTGTTATGATTAGTTCTAACTACAAATATACCACCAACCAAATACTGCCTAAATTTCGCCAAGGCGTGCATGATTGCCAACATTTCCTTGTCATATATTGAATACAGTTTTTCAATGCCACTGAGTTTCCTGCTCTCATAAGCTATGGGATGTTTGTTTTGCATTAAGACCGCTCATATTCACTCACCAGATGCGTCACATTCCAACACAAAGGGTTGATTAAAATTTGGAAGTGCAAGTACTGGGCAAGAACTCATTACCTCCTTAAGCTTATCAAATACCTGTTGTGCCTCTTGAGTCCATTTTAACGCACCCTTTTTGGTGAGATTTGTTAATGGTGCTCCGAGCTGTGAAAAGCCTTTGACAAATCGCCTATAATAGCTGCACAAACCGAAGAATCCTCTTAATTCTGAAAGATTTTGAGGTGGCCAATCCAAGATGGCACGTATCTTTTCCTGATGAACCTACACACCCTTAGCACTAATAATATGCCCCAAGTATAAGATTTATGTCATCCCAAATTCACATTTAGAAGCTTTTGCATAGATAATGATTCTATGATGCCAAGAATTTCATCAATATGTTTCAAGTGATCTTCCCAAGTTTTGCTATAAATCAATATATCATCAAAGAAGACTAACATAAATTTCCTCAATTGTTTATTAAAAATATGGTTCATACAAGATTGGAATGTAGCTGGAGCATTCATTAGTCCAAAAGGCATAACCAAAAATTCATAAGGGCCATAATGACAGCATAATGCAGTTTTGTGAACATCTTGTTCCCTTAGTTTGATCTGATGATATCCTGATCTCAGATCAATTTTAGAAAAATAAACAGCACCATGTAGTTCATCTAACAATTCATCAATTCGGGGAATCGGATACCTATTTTTAATCGTCTTTTTGTTGAGAGCCCGATAATCGATGCACATGCCTAGAGTTTTGTCTTTCCTTTTTACCAGCACTACTAAAGAAGCAAAGAGACTTGAGCTAGGCCTGATATGACCCATATCCAACAGTTGTTTTATTGCCTTCTCTATTTCATCCCTAAATTTCTTAGGATGATGATATGGCGTCGTGATGACCAGTTTTGCACCCTCTTCCAATTCAATAGTATGTTCAAACCCTCTGTCCAGGGGTACTCCTGGAGGTATATCATTGAAAACCAAACTATGTGAATCTAATATTGTCAACCATTCATCCTGATAATGCCCAGATTCAAAATCTGTTCCCTTGGTAGATATTAGACATTGGGCTAACCATGCAATATCCCCATGCCTGAAAATAGCCTCCATCCTTTTAGCGTTGACGATCCTGGGCCCTTCATCGAACATACCTCTGAGAACTACCTTCTTTCCATCAACCTTGAAAGAAAATTCCAAATGTTTGAAACTTTGTGTATATTTATCTAGAGTTTCCATCCATTGAATTCCTAAGACAACACTAGAATCAGCCAAATCAATCACATAGAAATCATCAGTCACAGTATAATTGCCAAGGGAAATATTCAGTTCAGGAACTTTATGAGGGCTCACTAAATTGGTGCCACCTGCTACTCTAACATCAAATCCTTCACGTTTTTCTGTTTGCAAACCACATTTTTTAACAAGAGCAGCATCTATAAAATTATGAGTAGATCCACTATCTAACATTACAATTTTTTTCTCCTGCATTCTTCCCGCTCTTCTTTATCTAGTTTTTTTTTAGGGAAAGTATCTTTAATGAATGGTTGCTTATCTTTGTCTGGTTTTGGTGGAGGACCTTTGTTAAAAAAATTCCCCTTTGATGAGGGTTCTGATTCCCTTGCTCTTTTAATGGCAATCTACAGTGTTGCCGGATTTAAAGACATGTTCCAAGTTAGGTTTTGTATTCTCCTCATTTTCACTATCTGACATTACCTCAATATAGTGTATTTTCC
Source organism: Thuja plicata (assembly GCA_018584345.1). Lineage (NCBI taxonomy): Eukaryota > Viridiplantae > Streptophyta > Pinopsida > Cupressales > Cupressaceae > Thuja > Thuja plicata. The sequence goes on from MU226188.1 coordinate 3,139,439, forward strand.
CTTTTCCCAAACATCTGTGCCCTGGTTGCCATGAATCTTTACAACTGAACACACAATTTTTTTCTCCTGCATTCTTCCCGCTCTTCTTTATCTTTTTTTTAGGGAAAGTATCTTTAATGAATGGTTGCTTATCTTTGTCTAGTTTTGGTGGAGGATCTTTGTTAAAAAAATTCCCCTTCGATGAGGGTTCCAATTCTCTTGCTCTTTTAATGACAATCTGTAGTGTTGCCGGATTTAGAGACTTGACCCATCCTTTTAGTGAATCAGATAACCCATCAATGAAAATAATTATCTTATGCCTTTCAGAGATTTCAGTAACAAGCACAGCCAATTTTTCAAATTTAGAAATGTATTCTTCTACTCTTCCCAATTGTTTCAGTTGTGTCAATTCTTACAAGTGTAATTCAGGATCTTTGGAATCAAAACTATCAATCAATCGTTCAGTAAAATCTGCATATGTGTCCACCTGGTTGTGTCCCAATGTTATCTGTCCATGGTGCCACCATTCATGTGCTACACCATCTAAATATAATGCTGCATATTTAATGGCTTCATCCTCCATCATAGGGTTCAATTGAAAATATGTCCAGTTTCTGAACCCAAGCTCTGGCAATAATTTACCTGACCCATCAAAGCATGGTATTGACATTTTTCCTATTTTCCTCTGTAATTCACTGTTATGCCCTCTGCCCCTGTGTGATTTATGTTTCATTCTTACATCCAAATATTCCCTAAATGTCATTTCGGACCTGAATCCTCCCCTGACGCTACCCAGTCCTGGTGTATTGCATCTTGTAATTCTCTAACAGTCGACTCATGTTCTGGCTGAACATTTCTAGGGGTAAAAGTCGGGATGAATGGCCTGGCAGTCCCTGTTCTTTCAGGCTGATTGTTATTATTCACAGAAATATCCTCTCTACCCTCATTATCTCCCCAATTATTCAGGTGTTGATCTATATTATGTGCCATAAATTGGGTCATCATATTGGTCATCCGGTTAAGGTTATCTTGCATTTCTTATTGACTCATGATTAATGTTGTAATTAGATCCCTATTACTGTTTTCAGGTTGTCCACCCATATTGTCTAAATTCGGATTTGACTTGTTTCTTTGGAGATAATAAGTGTGGGTGGGTTTTTTACTCATTAAATTGCCCTAACAGGCTGGCAAGATGCACGACTCAGATACCAATGAAGTGTCTCGTTATTTTTCTAATCAAATTCAGGAATTAAATATTCACAGTGAATTGTCCAGCCATTATAACACAGTCAAACAACATAGCTTGTGCCCATTATCAAGAATATTCCAATTTAAACATTGATCTACCAGATGAGTTGTTACAATCAAGAGAAGTACACAATGTTTCCTACCAGTTATGGATACAACAAAAAGAATCATGCACCTGCTGATTGAAGTATCACAACACCTTCTGACATTTGCTAACGCTCATTCTAGATTGAAACCGCGGGTGGAAACAACACAAGGCTGTCTGGAATTCACGTATATGCTTGAGAATGATAGTCGCCTGGACACAGCAAAGCCTTCTAGAGAGGATAAATAATCTATGCAATATCAATATCAGTTTGGTAAAGAAGGTACTTCGATTATTATAATTGCCGCTAGTCTGATCATCTCCGTTGGCAACCTCCCATTTTTCTGGAACGATTTTATTGGAAATTATTGTCGTTTGCTAATCACCAACCGGAAATCAAAAATGATGTCCTTCGATGCACGTTGCTTTGACCATAGATTGTGGTGGAATCTTTATTAAAGTATGAACGCCCGTGAGGAGCCTATGACCTCAATGCAGGAAGTAACCAAATACACAAATCAACGGAAATCTGAGGCACGACCAAAGAACAATCTGGTGAGCTATTTCTAATGCTTCACATTCAGTCGCGTTCCTTCCAGATTCATCTATCACTTAGACCAGTAATAACACTGATAAAAGTGCTTCTCAGTTCCAGTTCCGAGTATCAATTGCAAACCAATTATAAATTTCTCGATTCACGATCTCCACTAAGGCAGGAACTCAGACGAAAGGAGTTTCTTCTTTCTCACTACCCGACAATATCTTCACAAATCCAAGCCTATTTCTCCTTCTCCGATTTCACATATTTAATTCATTTGAATTCGGTGCAATTCCCGTAAAGAACCGTTTGGCAAAATATATAATATTAAACATACTTTATTTGAACAATAATTATTTAATAACAATAATTAGTTAATATTAGTGTGCTATTTTTTTCTAATATTAAATAATTAAAGCTTTCTTATTCAACTCCAATGCATTTCCATATTTATTTAGGGGCCATTACACTGACCTATCTAAGTTGTAATGATCTTTGACACACAACAAGAAGCCACGAGAAAATCTATCTTTTCACCACGGGATGGTAACTCAAACTATAAGAAGATGACGATATGTAAAACAAAACAATATTGAAGTTTAAAGGTGGAAATAAGGTCAGTATACCCTGAATTCAAACAATATTAATGGTTATATTAGATGGGTATATGTATCCACCATTCCTACTGTCAAGCCAAGTATTGATTTTAAAGTCAGCTAGTTCTAGTTTCCTTCAACTATAATTGCATTTTTATGCCAAATTGAGGAAGAGAAAACTTGGCACACTTATGTATACATGTTTCATCTGATAGCATAGTCGATGCTAACAATTTTATATCTTCAACTTGTCTGTGACTCTTTTGCCTATAAATGTTGTGTATTATCATCTAAACCAAAGCCAATGGTATCCAAAGGATATTAGGAGCTATTATAAGAACATTTGAACTCAAAGAACCATACACTTACCACAATCATTGAGAAGTAGAGAGATGTGCACTCCACATTCTTGGTCCAAAACAAGAGTGGATTACCACGGCAACCTACTTTGTTTTAGCCTCTTATGTCAAACAACTATTGAAACTCCAAGGGTTTTCAATTTCTCAAGTAACGAACATTTTAGTGAACTTTATGGCAGAGATGATATGGTCATAGACTCATAGCCAATGACTAGAATAAATCTTTGCTTCCTTGTAAATTAAAAAACATCTTCAAACCTATTGGTTCTTTCAAAAATGCCAAGGTTGTATTTCATATACACAATATAGCTCATTAAGGAAAATTCACTTCCTTAGGCTTTTTGCTTTTTAATCTCCTGAAAAGCTTAAAGAGCTCGGTTGGTTTCATGGATAAATATAATATACCAATAAAGGAAGAAAATTTAATTGGATGAAAACAAGAATGCTAGAATTTGTTGGAATTCTTACTACGAGCCCTTATTACGTGAAGGAGCTAATCTCTAGAGAAGATAGGGGATTGGAGTTGGATCATATCATTTGTAAGTTTGGCATTTTAGGAATTGTGAAAGTGTATGGATACCCAAGATTAGGATCCTTCAAAAGATAAATATCTTGACATGAAGTATGATGCCACAACTATCCTAAATGTAAAACCTCATCTACATAAGATCTCTCTTCTTGTAAGTCTATTCTCAATCATTCATTTATTTGTCATGTACATATGCTTGTTGAATACCATGAACGTTTCAAAAAAGACAAGCCCGAGGCATTTCTCTATGGAAGAGATCATCAACCAGCTAGGTTACTTGTTTCAAGAGTTAAAATGCCACCACTACCATTTTTATAGCTAGAAAAATGGTATCCATGCACGTGATCTGACTTATGTCAATTTTTGGAATGATGGTTTTTATGATTCTATTAATAATCTTTGATTGGCATCATATCTCTATAAGTCTATAAGGTCTAATACAAACAACTCCTCTATATTCCTCTCAATCTTTTGCGTTTGGATAGGCTTTGCCTTCCTTTGGGACTATAAGGGGAGGACTAAATATTAAGTGGGTCGTCTAAGAAACTAGGGAATAAAATTGACACTATTTTCCTATGCGTCAACGAAACTTTAAACTTTAGTGCAAAGCTAAAGAAGCAATTTGTAGGCATCACCACTACATTGGCTCATATCGAGTCCAACGAGTGTTTAATGAGTGGATAACTTCCTTTCAAAAAAAATTGGATGCTTTACAAAATATGGGTGCCTTTGAAGTGCTCGAGGAGGTTGGTTTTGACATTTTCCTACATGTACAGCAATGACCATTCACATTCTTAGTTATCAACTTGCCATTCATACAATGTGCCTCCAACAAAGAACTGCAAAAATGAAGACTACAAAGCATAGTCAATTCTAAGCATGTCTTGGCTTCCATCCAAACTACCCATTGACATTTCTTATCAAGAGCCATTCAACACAATATTATGCCAAGAGGAGAACAAAGTGGACAAGGAAAAGAAGGTGTTAGCAACACATCCAACATGTTAAACTAGATTGCCAACAATGGAAACATAAAGAGAACCATGACACATGCTCACATTTGAATTTCACATGCGTGAAAAACAATGACTGCATCTTCTAAATGAGCATTTCAAAGATCCACATCAAATTATCAAATCTTTTGACTAGGGTCCTTCGACAATATTGCACACAATTGAAAGCTTCTTCATTGAATATTTACCATCAAAGTTGTACCTTCATCTAGTATTCAACATGAAATAGCTAAAGCCCTATCCTCCACCCTCGCTTGTTCCAACAACTACTCAACACCCCTTGAATTTGGATCTAGAACATCTGCATCCAATGCCTAAGGAGTATATCAATAGAGAAATGGAGACTAACACAATCTACACTCATCATGACACACACCAAATGTTTTTAGTTGTTTAGACAAGACAATAAACTAAATAGGCTATGTGGCACAACCTTCAACAACTCAATGTTCAGCTTCTATCACTACCTAAGACACAACGGAGACAATTGCTCCGAAAGAACGAGTAGATGATCTATGACAAGTCATATCTTCATCTTAGTAGCGGTAGCTATACTATGCAATTCCACACTGCCTAATATAGCTTTGGAGCCTACACACCATCACATCATGTCCAAGGACACCTTATCACCACACCATGAAACCAGAAAATCAATGCCACATATAGCATCACCTCATCCAACATCCATCTAAATTGGATCACTTCAAAGATCAAATTAGGGTGTGTTACCCAATTTTTTTGCATAGTACAAATCCAGTGCCAAACCTTCAAACCAAGTTACCTAATGTCAAATTATACTTCCATGGCTTGCACCTATATGTACAACATTTGTGTGGGAGACAAATCATCACACCTATATGAATGCAAACTTTCAACAAGTCCTAAAGCCAAACCATTTAATAACCACCTTTGATGTGGTTGTCCTTGTAATTGTATTATATAAGTGTGTATTATCAAATAGTCATAGGATAGATGTGGCCAACAGAAGATAGATAGATGGCTATACATCTTCCTCAACAGTATACAATGTACAAAACACAAACTAATACACTTTTAAGATTCAGTTCTAATGTCTTATCCATGAATCTAACTCCTAACAACATTTAGAATCTCTATTAATATTGCTTCTGCACATATAACACATTGGGATTCTCATAATTTAGATTACTATCCCCCAGATACCTCCCGGGATCCAAATCACTCCAAAAAAAAAGTTCAATATCTAATCTGAACAGGAAATTTCCACACATCAAATATCTAAATCAAAAGGAGGGAGTAAGGGGCTTTCACCATAGAACTGCCACATCTCTATCTCATCTTTAACACAATAAACTTCGTGGATCTAGATTTCGACAAAGGGATGTACACTTAGTGTAATCACAGAGCAGACATGCACTACAAAATGGAAAAATTGAAGAGTTGTTGACCAATGATTGGATCATATCTCCCAACACATATATACCAGTGTTTGTGACTTCACTCAATCTAACCACTTTTTGTTACTCTCCCATTCTTTCAGCACAAGGGCCACCAAAATAACCGTTTATATAAGAAAATATATGATTCAATGAAAGCATTATTAAATGATGGGCAGAGGTTCTACAACAAGAAGATTTTGCTATGGACAGGTTCAAGGAAAAGTTAAATATGTGAAAAGAAGCTCAAAACATGGAATGGAGAGGTTTCAAACTTTCAAGTAACATCTCTACTAGCACAACCACAACCAAAATCAGGCTTAATTACTTGCAGTAACATGTATACAAGATTCCCATTGCACTCTTATGGCTTAGCAAGAAAAATCTCTGATCAGCTCTCAGGATATCAGTCAGCAATAAGAAGAGGTATATTAATGGCAACAATGTAGGGAAAAATAGATAAAATATGGTGGTGCAAACACAACTTTCTTTTACATTGTTGCTAATCTTAGGCATATGCTATACAATACATCGGCTCACACTTCAAGACAGAACATACATCTAGAAACAACAAGAAATCTTCAAGCTCATCACTCAATACATCAACAACTACTGACATGGGATAACTATGAAGAGGGTGGTTTTCAAGCTCAAAAGGAAATCCTTTCATATATCTTCCGAGCAATACCAAATGAGAAAAATCAAATCCTTTCGTATCCAACCACTAAAATCTATAGCTTTCTCATTCTAACTGAACAAGGCACTGAGTCAACATAGGTCCTAGCTTTTTTTCTACCAAACTTGATGGAATTTCATCAAATTGGATTTATTCCAAATAGCAGGGGAATCAAGGATTCGCCACAAAATTCTCAGGAACCCGAATGTAACCACATTGGTCCTTTCAAATCTATAGATTTCTCATTCTAACCAATCAAGGCATTGAGCCCACATGGGTTCTAGCATTTTCCTACCAAAGGAATGTCAAATTGGATTTGTTCCAAATAGTAGGGGAATCAAAGATTTATCACAAGATACTTAGGATCCTAAATCCCACCACCTTGGTCCTCATCCCTAAACAATTTAAGTGTTGACCAATATAGGCTTATCTTCCTTTGTAACATGGCATGGAAGATCCTCTCCTAGCTTAAAGCCTTGTGATTGAAACGGTTATCACACAAATCTCAAGTTGTTGGCGAATGCACCACTGTCGCAAAAAAATCTAGACTCTTCAATTTTATCAAAGGAGAGAAAGTTCTGTGACATCAGATCCCCATTAGGAAGCCGCAAACAGTGCCAAGAAGGACGCACAGGACCAAACCCTTCGTAGGATTGGTGAAGAAGACAGTTTCAAAGGCAGTAAATAGATCTGCTAGACGGACTCCAAAAACTCTTCCCCATTTCACTGATGTTTCCCTGGTAAGTCAAACCACTTTACACTGGATGAATAGGTTTTCAAAGAGCAAAAATCCAGCAAGCAAGTTATCCAACAATGGTTTGTTTTTTAGTTGGCTTCATCTCTCCTTCCAACTGTTAAATTCCATCTCCTCTGTCTACAACCAACTCCTGCGATCTATTCATTATACCCAGTATTTGTAATGTTCTACCTACATATACCCATTATCTAATTGTGAAATTTCGCCAACCGCTCTTCGACTGATATTTTGAAAGACTTGCCCCACACTCTTAATCATCAAGATCGACTCGGGGGCTCTCAAAACTATCCTCGACCCACCCCATTTAGACAGAAAAAGGTAGAAAACATGCACCAACAAAACCCTAACCTGACCCAAACCATCCTTAGCAAATATATCCAGCATATACCTCGTCCTAGGTCAATTGGAGGGGTATCTCAATGCATGAGTCAGAAGATTGTCAAACATAGAGTTCTTGCTCCCCTGGTGGGTTAGTTTCTCATTAATTCAGCTATTCTTCATACCAGCAATCTGTATGACAGACCTGACAAGCTGAAAGCATTTTCGTATTGCGAATGCGTCAAAATTTTCAACAGCTAAGAATGCAAAATCTAAAAATGATTTTAATAGAAGACTCCATTCATAAGCTAACTTGAAAGATCATTTCACAAACTCACATCAATCCCAGTCTCAAAGCAGAATCTTCTTATCAGCATAGCTATTAGACAACTGCTTCTGATTGGCAAGCTCTCATTTTCAAAATATCTTCCACTCCCAGGAACAATGCCTAATCACATGCAGGCAAGCCTACAGCAAAATGGCATCTCCTCAATCCCTCTTCAAGTAATCAACTTTTGTTTCAAACCAGCAATAGCAGAAGTCTTTTTGGCTGCTCTTACTTTACTCTTGTGACAATTTTGGCAAGGACTCCGAAAGATATATGCACTACTTTGAGCAAAATATCATTCTGACATTAAATAATTGTAACCAAGCTTCACTGTTGTAATTCTGTCTCATTTGTATTTCTAGTGCTCAATAGGGGTAATATCTCTTGCTTTTTCATCCAAGATTGTTGTGAATTTGTACTTTCAGTATATTTCAATCTCTTTGCAGCCTTCTATCAGGCATGGAATTATGTTTGACTACTGAATGACATTTGTAATTTCAGCTGGCTTCAATTTTGTACCTATAGCTTTCTTAAAAATACTTCTTTCTGTATGCAGATCTGCTTATTTATGTTACAAATTTCAATTCTATTGCATTTATGTTATTCATTTCTTACTTTGCACGCTGCCTTACTTTATTGCTTTCCATATGGAGATACCTATAGCCTTATTTAATACTTTATAGCCTAACACATTTTCCTTTGAGTGTTACTATGAGAGGCACCCTACCTTTCTCTATTTCGAGGTTGATTTGGTAGAGTTTGTATCTCAGTGTACACGACGCACCACACTGTGATGTGAATAATTGTAAGAAAAAACACAAATATTTTTATAATTGTACTTGATAAATAAATGTCAAATCATACTAGCACATGAATCCCTACCATTCCAATTGCAAATTATCAATTTCAAGAGCACAAAGGGTGTTAATCTTTTAAATTTTTAATCATAAGTTTAACTCAGGTGCTGCTAAGATATGGAAGTAATGTAGAGATTATAGCTAGGGAAGTTGTTTGTTACAAATTACCTCATCAATATCAACGTCTGGATTGACATTCCTCAAAGCTTGTTCTGATGAGATATCCTGCATTCATTTTCAAAAAATCTGTTATAAAACATCTAAAAGATATAACAAGTAATCTCTATAAATTAAGACTAATTAAAATTACACATAAACTGCTAATCAAAAAATATTATGCTGCCCAAAATTCATTTAATAACTCTATACTCATGTTGACAAAAATTAAATCAAGAAATCAATTACTCATGTTCAATTCAATTGGACGACACAAAGGAGTGAATAATCAAGTTGATGAATTTATCAGGTTCCACATTTGCAAGTTAAAGAACTTTTCCTTTGAGACAATATGTTTTGACCATAGGGTTGAGACTTAAACTCGGCAAGACATTTTGTGACTCTGACTCAGTAGAAAAACTGGGCAATTAAATTAAAAAATTATAAATATGATATGTGAAAATGTATTTTAATATTTTTTTATATTTCAAGTAATTTTCTGTTGTTTTCAGAACTTGACCAAGTCTGAAAGTCAAGACTCGCAAAAGTCTGCTGAAATTTGTAAGTCTCGGCTGTCAGACTCAAGCTTAGTCTATGAGTCAAGGCTGCAGACTCACCAAAACTTACCAAAGCCTCAATGCTGTCGCTTTGATAGTCTTTAAGTTAAAAGTTTGCTTAAATATGCTGTCATTTGGAAGATCAAAAGTGTCTGGGATTTGTAGAGAAATATTAACAAGACGCAATAACCAAAGCAATCACATACTAGGAACACTTCTGGGCTGAACCTAAAATATATGTTGCATCTCAGGACAGCCTCAAACCATGTTGCCACCAAAAATCTAATTATCTAGGTAAAGACAAAATTGGTAAAAACCAATGAAGCCAGAAAAATTTAGTCAACCCATTAGCAAAACCAAAATAAAAGGAGAAGAATATCCTCAATAAATGAATTCATGAAGAATTTGTTCCATTTGACATTTATTTACAATTATTTATGTATGGTACTTATAACTTTAACATTTTAGTGAAGATCAAACTCAGAAGAAAATTATTTGCGATTGTCTAGTTTCTATTCTATCTTTTTATTTATTTTTAACCCATGTCTAGACCTTCTAATCTCAAATAAGTCCTATCTGATCAATTGTTGTAATGAGTAATCGGTAGATTTCCATTTATATCATATACATCCCTGAACCCTTACAAATTGAAAATACTTGGACGTACCTGGACCTTGGAAGGCTGGTGCAAACCCTGAATTTTTTCATCTATGGTTAATGGCCCACTCAGCACTGAAGAATGAATCATCTTAGATTGCAGTTCTGTATTTGTGTTTTGAGAACACTGAGTGGAAACAGAAAATTGGCGTCGATGCTGTGGATACACAAACTTGCTTGGTGTGCACAACGCCTTTGAAATTGTACTAGGAAGGTTTTTGTCTTCATGTTTCACATGTGCTGGAGATGCTCTATTTGAATTTTGGGTAGAGGATGCCCCAGAAATGCATTGATCAAAAATATTGCGATAGAGAGAAAGAACATGTTGCTCACGATTAGTGACTTCCTCTTCAAGTACAGCTATCTCCGTTAGTAGATCCTTTGTCTGCATCAAACTTAACACAATTCAAACGCCTTCCTCTTTGTATAATTATTGAAGTAGTTTCTTAAAAAAATTATAACAGTAAATTGAATTCTTATAGACCAGAAACCCATAAATGCAAAAATTGACCAGCTTAGCACGGAAGTAGCATAAACAAATTTTTATCGACAATGGCTTAGAAAGATATTTTCAGACAATTGCAGAAACTATCAAGGCATAAAGTAAAACTAGGTGGACTATAACTAGATATGCATGTGCAAGTCATTGATAGTTAGATTAGCATGTTTATGAATGGCTGTGGTTCGATAAATGATAAATGAACTTGACAACATAATAACTAGTCTTTTCCTTCCCTTTAAAATAAGGCCAAAATTAGTTATTGCTTAACAAAAAAATCAATTATTAGCATTATATACAATTTTTTCTCTTCCACATTAAGGCATCGGCAGAATATTATAGCTTAGAAAATAGTAGTACACCAGTACTTTCTTATGACAATGTTCCATAAAGTCCCCTGCCTTCCTTATATGGAAGAGAAAATGAAAGAAGCAACAGCACATAAATAAGAATTTATTGTCAAACTATTTCTTATGATAAACAGTATTTGGAATTCACTTAACTGGCAGCCAATAATCCAAAGCTTTGCTTTAGGTTAACAAAAAGCATAGGATCATTTCCAAAACTTTGATTTAGACTAAGTTGCGAGTTTTGGTTTGACTCTGGTTGAGTTTGCAGATTGGTTCATAGGTCTAACATATTTTGAAGTTGTGATATTATTATCAGGGTTCAATTGTGTAGTTTTCGAGTCAAACTCATTGACCCATGTTTCATGAGTAGTGATTCACAAGAACCTATCTATCATAAGAATGAATGGAACACTCAGCACTTATTGCATCTAGGTGATGCCACAGTGGTGAAGCATTGAGCCTTCCCAGAGATCGCCCATCCCAGTATTGCTCCAACTCAAGTGTGCTTAACCATGGAGTTTCCTCCAAGGTTAAGCCCACTTAGCTTGCTACCCCATTTGCAAAACCTTCAGCAAGTGTTGTGCGGTGTACCTTATGAACCATTCATTAGAGCCCCTTTAGCTCATCAGTTTATAAATTGAATCTTGAAAGCAATATCACAATTTGACTTCTTGTCATCAAATATTTTGAAAGCTTGAATTCATTTTGGATTTTTCAATACCAAAAAAAACATTTAAAAATCATAAATATGTAAATATTTTAACTTGAAAATAACCATATAATATAAATTTACTAAATAAAACAATCATAAAACTCGTATTAACTCATAAATTGCTAAAATTAAAAGCTTAACCCCATTTATGTGGACCCCATAGAGAGCATAAAAATAAATATTTAAACCCACTACTACTGCGTTGGACAGTTAAAACGCAGTAAAAAGTAAAGGATGTGTTGGACAGTTAAAACGCAGTAAAAAGTAAAGGATGTGTTGTTTTTAATAGTATGAAGCCAACAATTATTGGTTTTTTCGGATAAATGAAGCGGGTAATTCTCCAACAGCTCCCTAGAGAGGCCCGGACGAACTTGAATCAGCGGCAGCGCCAGATAATGCCTCCAAAACTCAACTATTTTCATCCACGAACTCATCGGCCATTTATTGGACGGAGTAGTAAGCACACGGAGAAGCTACAGGGAACGAAGGCACCATTAAAAGATAAACTGCCTATATTCTTATCATAATTTTCTTGGGTTCTCCACTCCTATGGCGTCGTTTGTACAACTCCCCTGTCGTTAGTAAAAATAACACATGCTTTATTGAAATGGCTAGATGTGTAAGGGTCTTTTCTAATTTTTTGTCTGCAAAATTTGACGAAAAAACTGTCATCCGAGTTCGCATGGCTTCAGACCTGTTTGAGGATGCCATACTACCCACCATTTGTCGCCCTATAAAAGAACGGGGGTGAGATTTTGTTAAAAAGCAAAATATTTAAAAATATCTTAAACGTGATAGATTTGCTCCAAGTTTATCACAGAGCTTCTGGGAGCTGTTCGAGATAGCCCAAGTTCGTCCTGGACAAAACCTCAGTAAAATATCACTCCCCCTGTACAAATTTGAATACGGATTGACCTGGATCACGAGCCGGGTTCGAACCGGACCCAGATCCGAGGCTAGACACTAGCGAACCAGCAACATAGGTTTTATGTATACTTCAACGATATGATCAAATTTATCATGATGAGTAATATCCAAATTCAAATATTAAAATGCAATAACAGATTCCTTGCTTTAAGGTATAACAAATTCATAGTATCCTAAATTTTCTGCATAAAAACTGGGCCATTTGCAAAATGTTATTAAGTACAACGCAGTTTAAATTAGACAAAGCAAGGTCAAATCATGTTTTCATGAAGCAAGCAACATGAATAAGTATTTATAGAGCTCAAGCACAAGGTTCAAGCACCTGAGCAGCAAAATGGTGGTGTCCTGGGGAAAGTGCACTTGAAGCTCGACCCATGGCTTTTTCAAGTGTATATCGCATAGATTTTTCATATTCCAGGCGCATTTGGAGCTGTTCAACCTGCCATGTTAGGAAGTTTCCATAAGAACTGCACTTTGAAATTCGAAGTACACTGTTGAGGATATTAAGGATACCATAATATGGATAATTAACAAACAAGAATGTACAGTTCAAATATGAAATAATAAACGTCATTGATATTGTTGAAATGTGGCGCTCACAATCTCCAACAAATGACAATATTATCTGTGCCAAAGTAGCTTATGCTTAACTGTAATAACGTACATTCATCTACCAATTAAATTATATTCATGATCTGGGTGTGGGTTCCTCAATTTTTGAGTTAGAGTCAATCAAGAATTTAAATTAGCAAAGCCTTAGGCTCCCAAAAAAGGAAAATGCAACACCTTCAATCCAAACTGATTTGCTTAGCTAATGCAAGAAAATGGACAAATGTTAATATCAGTTCTAAATATTCCCAAGATCCTGAAAAATTCTACTCAGAGAACTTAAAATCTTGAATGGGATTTCTCCCTGTCAAACACCTTCATCTATTTCATTTGTCAGGAAAGTTTGCAAGCAATGTTAAATATTCTTAAGATATGATTTACTTGCCATCACTTTTTTAAGCCATCCAATTGGTCGTTAAAAAGGAATATGAAGCCATGGCCACAAAGCCATTTTGTTGTTTCATATTTGGGCATACTAACAATCTTTTGATCATCTATGCGATCGTCTTAAGTCCTCACAGTTCATCATAGAATACATAGACCATCATTTGCATCAAACTCTATAGATCACACAGCCTGCAAAGAGTGCATATCAGATGGTCTTAATGCTCTCAGCTAACAAGTGAAAACAAGATACTTTCTACATCCATACACAGCACAATACCATTTGCAATGGTGTCAATCCTCTCAGCTAACAAATGAAAAGGAGACACTTTCTTCAGCAAGGTGACGGGGGTACTTGGGTACTTTGGGGACAGGTATGGGTACAGGTACATTGTTTTTTCAAAATAGGAGACGAGGGCACTTTGGGTACGTCAATTTTTTTTATAAATAAATTTAATATTTTATTGAAAATATGAAAATATAATGATATTGAGTTTTCAAAACAAGAACAGTGATAAAGTTTACTGTCAAACATTAACTTTGAAGAGTAAGTGCACAAATTGAAATGTCATAGAATCATTGTATCAAGTTTCAAACTGATTAGTGATTACATATTGAAATAAGGTTGATAAACATCAAGCTGATAGTGATATGCAAACAAAAAACTGAAACAAAAATCAGAAATCTTAATCGAGGTCCTTAGCTATAATGCTCTCCACTGAGTACCCAGTACTTGGATACGTGTACCGGGTACTTGGGTATGTGTACCAGTACCCGGCATCCCAGGGGTATGGGTATGAATACCCATGCAACATAGTTCTTCAGTCATTCACAGCACAAACCATTTGTAATTTGATATATATAGCTCAAATTTACAAGCTGCGGGTACTAGTTATCTCTTCATCAATATGTGATTTCTTGACATGATTCTCCGCTTTAAATGCCATTGAAGTTCTAATTCACTCCACCTGTGCCTTGCATCACATCTTCCATTAATCCCACTCTACAACACTAACCACTTTCCATATAGAGATGAAATACAACTCCAAAAGTATCGCCAAGAGCAAACGACTTAAGTTGGCCACAACTTTCCAATTTAACATGCTTTTTCACTTCTTTAATGACCATAACATATTGGAACCACTTGTCCATTCACCATTTGTGCAGCATTCTTGATATTGATAGATTTTGTCATGAGAATATAGTATGGTTTTCCTGCAAAATTTATTTTGTTTTTGCTTTTGGTCATGGTAGATCTAACATAAACTAAGCCACAATGTTTCATAACATCCCAATCTGCCGATTATAAATCTTTGGTTGCCAAAAGATGATTTTTTATAAGGATTGAGGATTTGCTGCTTGTTTTTGGAAGGAAATCTCATGCTAGAATTGGGATGAAGTTAAATTTTAGTACTGCATATAACCCAGTCATAGGCATGTAGACTACACTAGTAGAATGGATTTAGGGAACATGTGGTGGATAAATGTCATGCATAAACCCACCAAATTGATAAAATTTCTATGATTTGGTAGAGATCAGTTATAATTGTAGACACTAGAATTTCAGTACAATGACACTTCTTTGCATGGTCAAGTATGCAACATACCATTAAGTTGGGATAACCTTGGGGGATTGAGTTGTCTCCAGGCCAGATATGTTCAAATAAGTGGATGCGCCAGTGGATCAAAAATGCAAGTACACGTAACTGTGAGATAGGCCAAAGAGATTTGTGGGAAGTGTCTAACTGAAGAATTAAACATGGTAGATCATGAATCAGAATTTCTGCCAGTTGGGCCAAGGCAGAACTCAAATAAGCTCGACCAATTGAGTTGACACCTGATTTTGTGGACTGTTTTAGACTTTGGAGTAACTGGGACCAATCGCATATCCTCTTAATTTGATAAGAACCCAATGTTTTTTCTGTCCTTATTGAAGAAATACATTTATTACCCTACTTACAGCGCTAATTGTTCCTTGTTGAGGTGGAACTAGAAAGAGAATTGATTTCCAAGCCAACGCAAATCTAAACAAAACACATTATGAATTAGTAAAGTTGGGCCATTCCCCAAGTAAACGGCCAACAGAAGCACTATGTGTCAAAGACTCAAATGAAGGTTCCTGGGAAGTAAAAGAGGAAATATTGTGCAATCCCCCGCATGTTATTTTGACCCTTAGGAAACTACTACTTCTAGGGGTGAGATGTCCAGTGGACTATTTTTATAGTCTAGATTTTGATATGAAAGTGGAAGCTCAAATTGAAACCGATCGCATAAGCCCTATAGAAATTACACCTTGCAAGCATTCATATTTCACTGTTTAAGTTGTAAGATTAACAAAATGAAGCTTCATTGACATTCCAACTATTTTTCGGTTCTATTGGTGGGTAAAGTTGAAGTTGAATTATTGTTTTGATTTAGTAATAACAGAAATGCAGTAGTCAAGAAAAACAAAAACATGATTACATCTTACATCTTGCTCCAATGCAGCTCGGCGTTCTGATGGTGGAAGAAGTCTTGCTTTAATATTGGCATTTGGTTGTGATGGCTTTCCTGATGCCTAACAGATAATACAAGAGTCAATATACAGTTTTCCATACCAAGCCAACTGACTGGCAGAATTTAGCATTATATATGTGAGCAACACATGTGCACACACATGTATGCATGTACTAATTTATACGATATACATTATATATGCAAGCCAAACATATATATATGTATATACAGTATGCACAACACACACACACTCTTTATAACATCAATTAAAGAAAAGAAGAAATTGTAAATTTCTCTTGTTTGTTTTACTTACATGCTGCAATGAAAATTAACTAAACATGCTTTTGCTCTTCCACTTAATTAGGATAATGATTATGACCCAAAATATTAAGTATAAAAATAAGGATGTGAACTTAGCTCACACAAAGTACAATCTCACCTCCCTAGCTGCTTTCCCAGCTTTAGCAACTAATTTGTCCCAGTTTGTAGAGTCCACTTTATTATCTGAAGCACTGCCAGAAAAGGAAACTGTGAAATAGATTGTTGAACAAAAGTTTCTAGTAACAGGAACTCAAGTTGGTTATCTAATCAGAAATCACTTTTTACTCTTAATAAGCCATTTTGCAATCACCAAAATATTTCCAATGCATACTAGTTAAAATTTACCAGAAAATCTACAAGAAACAGACGGCATATACAATTCAGAGTCGATTCAAAGTATCAAATATTTGTCTAGTTTTTCAGTTCATACTTCAAAACTTTGATTTTATGACGAATGTCATTCAACTATAAACCTTTGATACAATATTGAAACAGAGTACGTAGTTTAATAGGTTATTCCTCTACTTCGTAATGTAACTTCATCATTAGCTAGATGATAGTTAATTTGGTTTTAATCTTCATATTTTACAACTGCAACTGTTTCTAATTCCAAACAAAACCTCCTACGGCGGGGAATATGAAGATACCTAACTTCCATATCTTGCAAAATCCACTAAAAGAACTAAAAGTTTACTTCCGTTCCAACCTAAATTACTAGAGACCTAGAACTGCTGTGAAGACATACAACTCATTCATAGCCCTTTAGCTTTGAACTTACCAAGAGTATATGAACTACTGTGCTAATAGGAATGCAACCTTTCCAGCATTGGATGCTTTACATTATTCAACCCAACATCATATACAACTAAAATTGTGCCATCGATATCTCATACAGACTGACTTTTACCAGCGCATCGATATTGCTTCAGCCGCTAAAATTCTGATGCTCCGGTTTTAAAGAAAGATGCCCCAAAGAGAGGGGTTTCGATAAGCCCTTAGTCAAGAATTGTAAGGAAAAGGATGAGTCAGAGACTAGGGTGTTTCCAGACGCTGGACTTCATGCTATTTGTGTTAATGAAGGTCAAAGCATGTTATTTGTGTTAATGAAATTCAAGGCATACAGCAAGCGTATTTCCAATCTCGGTTCAACTCTGCAGGTTTTCCCGTCCCATCATTAAGCCATCTGTTCAATTCGCTCGAGAAAACGATATGAAATTCCCAGGATTGAATGAAAGACGATTACCTAAAAATAACTTGGACTAAAAATAAGGCATATCAACGGAATCATCTCGCTGTGCCTACTATTTAACACATCCGGCAAGAAGGGAAATTTTTATTTCAGAAATTATCAGTATAAAATTTAACCGTACCCGTCTAAACTATCTGCTATTACATACCCTCCTTTTAGCGTGTAAATACAGACTAGCAAAATCTTATGCAGGAATACCGTCAAATATCCAACTTTGGAGACAGCAAGAATCACGAGGGACCTGAAAATCCCCTACCCGCCAAATTTTCAGAAAGTGCACCTGATCATTTTAGCTTAGCAACCCATATTCATACAAAAGAATGCGCTCCTGAATAATTTTGGCGGGAAAGAAGACCATAAGCTAAATGAATGGGCGCTTACCTCTTTGATCTCGAATGTTGAATAGACATAACCTGGCAATCCATGCAGCTTGCTGCATCGTTTACCATATTTAACCTTGAAAATGCCAGTGAAAGTCCTTTGTCAGAAATATGCTCGTGCAGACTCTCCCCCTTAGTCTCCTGTGCTTCAACATCCATGGAAATCTTAAGCTCCTCCTTCAACTAAACTCTGATATGGACAAATACATTCCCCTTAATGACAATCAAACAACTACATAAAATTATGTATCACAAAACTAAATCAATTACCAAGGTAATGGAAAGACAGCGAAAGCTCAAACAGTCCACTTACAATAGCGTACAAAGATAACTCACATCGTGTGGAACTCAGTAGCTGTAAAGCTGTGCATGCTGTAAACATGTGTTTGGTTTTTACTTACTAGATTCGGCATAAATTTAGCTTCTCAGAGTTATTGATGAGCAATTTTGGTTTTCATCAATTATTCAAGACATTATTGTCTGTGAAACAATGAATGTTGCCAGAAACAAAGAAGTTGAGAATTAAAGAGAGCATCAATGAGCTCTGGTTCGTACAGTGAGCCTCCAACCCTTGTTAAAGATTCTCGTTCAACGAAGCTCTAAAATTGCAGGAGTGTAACCACTTTATGAGTAAGAGAAGGGGAGCGCATGTCCCCACAGAGATTTTTGTGTCAAGGGAAATTTTAGTCAAAACTTCGGTTGCAGGTTTAACACTGTTTATTGTTTTGTTATTTAAGAAATCAAACGCAGCAGCTCTCGAATTTGACGTTCGGGGACTTGTATTACGGAATTGGGGCATATTTTAAAATTTTAACAACTAATAAAACCACAGATTCTCACGTCTTGAATTTTTTAAAGCTGTGAATTTTTAGTAAAGGAAAACATTATTGTGAAGAAATTTTATTTTTTAATTATAATAGATTATTTTTATTTTTTATTTTTATATAGTAGTAATTTTGACATTTATTGTGTGTTATGGGAAATGTGTATTTACAATTGGAATTTTGTTGATATTGAAGGACATTATTGGAATTTGTTATGTTAAAGAAAAATTTTGGATACTTCTTTAATCAAATTCTTTTGATTCAACAATTTTGATAATATTAGATGACAGCCAAAAAAAACAAATACATATCATATGATGAAGTTGTGATTGCACTCAATGCAAGAATTAAATTGTTGATATAAGTGTCAATATGACATACAAAAATTTGTTTTTGAACTCGAGTGCTCTTTGTGACAGATAAGTTGTCATAAAATTATGGATGCATGATGACTTTTGTTTTATTAAAATATCTTAGGGTAAAAAATTTATGTAATAGAGCTTCATCAAAAATGTGTATTTAAACTTGGAATTTTGTTGATGTTGACAAATGAAACTTGGTAAGGTAAACAAAAAATTTTGGGACATCCTTAAATTTTATCAATTTCTTTTGATTCAACAATTTTGATAATATTGGATGAGAGTAAATAACAAATACATATGACATGATGAATTTGTGATTATGTTAATTGCTTGAGACTTGATACAACAAAATGCAAGACAATGGGTGTCAAAATGACCCGATGCAAGTATTAGGTTGTTGATGTAAGGGCCAATATGACATACAAAATATTGATTTAGAACTGGAGTGCTCTTTGTGAGGGATAAGTTGTCTTAAAATGATGGATGGGCAATGATTCTTTACTTTATTAAAATAACTTAGGGTTGTTTCATTATTTGAAAGTTTTGATGCAAGAGTTAATGAATTAAACATAGTTAGAAGAGAATCAATTGGACCTATTAGTAAATTGGAATTTTACAAAATTGAATCAATCACTAGTATGTAACTTGAAATTGGGTTAAGACTTAACTCCTAACCCTTGAATCTAGTCAAAGGCCCTTATGTGCTAGAATATAGAAATTGTTAGAATGTAGCTTAAATTTTACTCTCTAATGTCAAAATGAAAATTTTGAATTAAGATAACCAAATCAATAAAAAAATGATATAATAAGTCAACATTTTTAAGATAGTCAACTAAAAATGATATAATAAGTCAACATTGTCAAGATAGTCAACTTAAATATAAAAAAATGTTCTCAATGTCAAAATCACTCTTATATACATATAAAAAAACAAAATTTCAGATTTATTTGTTCTCAAAGTCAAAATCATTCTTATATACATATATAAAAACAAAACTTAAGATTTAGATTTTTACTATACACCTATACTACAGATGCCCACTTAAAATAAAATATAAATATACTATATAAATCACCAAATTTACAAATAAATAATAAAAAATAGATAAATTAAAATTAAGTCAACATACTTAAAGAAACTCACTAAACTAACCTATAACTCAAAAAATACAATATAAATTATGGAAAATATGAATAGAGAAAATCTCTGCAGAACTAAACAATCTACCAAACCAACAATTGAAAAAAGAGAGATTTAGAAGCTTATCTTCATATTAAATATGAAAAAAGTCATTAAAAAGTGGATATTGTGTGTTGTCACGTTTCATCCAACTCCGTGATCCAATGTGATAATAAGGTAAGGACGTTGATTTGATTTCTTATTTGTATCTATTCATACTCAACTGTAAACAGCTCATGAATTTTCTATAATTTGATTTAAAAATCAATTGACCCATGAAGAAAAATATAGAAACAAAAAGAAACCGTCAAAAAAAATTAGGTATGACAGGTGAAGATGACAGTCAAAAGCTTGAAGCCTAATTGCAAGGCATCCGAGGGAAAACGGAAAGACATAAATTTGTCTTGGTACGGAGACATGGGTCACGTGTTAGTTGGGCTTCCCGTTTATTGGGTCTCCGTCGGCCCCGCCTAATTTATTTCTCTGCTTTATTTCCCGGCCCACCATTTTGACGGGGGTATATTTTAGGGCATAGCCCTGTACAATTTTCGTCCTTATGTCAAATCTGCAACTTGCCCTAACCACTCCATACAATAAGTAGCCCATATGAAATTGCTGCCATGCACTTTTAACAGAAACGGCATTCATTCCCATTTGGTGTTATCGTAGGGTTCGCTGAAAAAGCGCTGTGTAATATTATCCCACATTCACGAGATTCGAACAAAGATTAGGTAGTGCGGAGTGAAATGATGAGATTCAGGGAGGTTGTAGACCGTGAGAATTGAGGGGTCACATCACTTGCTATCAATTTCGACGACAACTGTGGACAAGAAAATAGAATAATGGATAGTCAGGCAGTAACGTTAATGGCGGGCGGTGTGGACGATGGGAATGGGGGGGTTTGATGGAAATGGACAACCGGCTTTGAATGACTTTAATGAGGCAGTCATCAGTGCGTGCCCGCCTCGCTTTTCATGACTTGCTGTCCATCGTCCCCCCTCTTTTTTTAACTTTTTTTAAAGCAGTAGGTAATTGGTCCCTTTTTTTAATGTTTTCCCTCATATGAGTGGATTGTTTGGGACAACAAAACAAATTTGTATTTTTTTAATAAATATTAGAATTTAAGTCAAGTGTCTATTTAGATGTATGTAGTTTTTCTTTGACATTATAGTGATTAGGTTACTTCAATGCAATGATTAGCATCTATTTTGTCTTGAAGTTGGTAAATAATATTATTTATTCTCAAAAATGTAATATTGCACTTTATTCTAGAAAGCAATTCTAATTACTAAATATGTCATTTCTTATTTTGGTTCAAATTCGTGAATGAAGAATTACAACTTGGAACAACTTTGTGTCTATAAATTTCAATTGTCAATTTTCATATTCTTTTTTTTTTAAGTTTACACTATTGTCACATTTATCACTTGATTGTTATGGAGTAGGTCTGAAGTTTTCAAATTGCATTGCTAGGGTGGTGTATATCAAGACTAACCCTAATTAGAATGAATCATCTAAAATACAAAAAGAACACCCAAGTTGAGGAACTTAAATATAATCAATTCTACGTTATCTACTAGTGACATACTCCTATAATCATGTTGCACATTTCCTTGTTTTTACCTTGTTTCATTATCATTGAATTGATTCATCCAAGGGTCTCATTGAGGAGAGCTTGACCTTTACAAACCAACAAATTATTCATTGGCATTTTTGTTGATGTTTGTAGCTTCGATGAGATAGAATAGTTATCACTTATTACGCCGTAGGCATTTCCATCTTGGAAAGCCCTGGCCTGTTTTTATGCATCTACGGTTGGAAGTGTTGGAGAGGCCAATGACTACCATTGAAGTCATCTGGCCCGTTCGTCGCTTTTCACCAACTGTCCGTCCCCAGCTGTCCAAGATGACATTTTTTTCTTTTGCAAAAAAAGTGACAGAAACGACAAAACCTAAGCGTGCCATTTATTCTGTCTCAAGAAACTACAAACCTAGACTGCGCAAAAGTATATACAAGGCGAAACATGGCTATAACAAGAACAAAAGAAGATGGCTATAACAGGAACAAAAGTTGTTGTGTTCAAGACTAAGAAGTGCATTTTCATGCTCATCACATTTCTATCACTCCAAAATGAAATTTACCAATCCTATGCAATGGACTTGATGAATCATCTATATCATACCTCCTCCTCTCCAAGAAAAGTATCTTTGATGGCTTGTTTCACTTCTGCAACTGAAGATACAACCACATCTTTTGGTACATTCACTCCATATTTGCTCATTAGATTCGCAGCTTGTTGACAAATCCTCAAAAAAAAAGATAAATGCTTAGTGATACAAGTTCAATGCATTAATTATGAATAATAAATATACAACATAACAACTTAAATAGTGGAGACTTTCAAGAAACAAGATTGAGCTAATTTATCATGTTAAGGGCACAAGTTTTATCTCTACATATTGGTGTCCACTAATTCCTCTTCCTATGTATATGTGCATGGAAGTGTGCAAGTGTGCATGTGTATGGAAGCACCCATACAAATGTATGCATATAATTTTAAATCTTTTGTAGTTCCTATAAATTTAGTACAAGCAACAGCATTTAATGTTCAATTTATATTAAAAATTATTATGTTTACTTTTAATGTAAGTAAGACTTTTTGTGAGTTGACTGCAAACCATAACATTTTCCTTTTGGTGTCCATAATTTTTCCCCAAAACTTGTTATGCTCTTTCATTCTATTCACTCCTACTTCAAATTTCTATGGAGAGCAATTAATCCACGCATGAATGTTTCATTTAAGAAACTGCAAATTAATTCATGTTAACCCCACAATGCAATGAACAAAAAGTTAAACTTTAGTCAAGGAAACATGGGTTCTAGCATAAACCCAGAAATTGAAGGTTCAACATATTTTTCTGCAAAATTATTCTATTTACAATATGCCAGAATGGAAAAAGTAAAATTTAACAAAAATCTAAATATATTGCCATAGTACTAATTTATAGTTGTATAGCCATATGTTGATCACACAATCACTGGAAAATATCCTACTACAAAATTTAACACAGTATCAATGATCACCATACTCTGCAAAATTGGTATTTCTTGAACTGTTTTGCTCTTGAACTGTTTCAGCAATCTTTGTTTCTGTTTCTTCTTTGCAATCTGCAGTTCGAGGTTCTCCCTCTCTGCTCATCACATTCAACTACTTTAATTCAAACTCTTTTGGTTCATCATCCTCTTCAGATGCTTTCTCTTCCTTCTTCATGGACATTGTCGGTTGAGGACCAACATTGTACAATGCAGCTAGAAAAAGGATAATTGATACAAGAAGGGGTATCAATAAAACCAGGCCTTTGAAGACATTTGGAAATAATACAACAAAGAGGCCAGAGCTGCAGAGAAGAGCAAAGACTTAAGAAGCCAAACTGTTCCTAAGACAATTGGGCTAGATAATGGAAAGACTTCTAAAATAAGGCAAATGGAGAACAACAAGACTCACAATGGAGTTTTGTAGGGAAGGAGTTGGGTAAAATTGACAAAACCAAGCTTATTGAGGTTGGCCACTCTCAACACATGCAAAGCATTGATCTCCTTTGTCGACAACTGTTTCTAGGCTTCAAAACTTACTCTCCAGCTTACCTCCTCTGGAATTGTGCGGTAATCTTTTCCTCCTGACAGCAATAGAGAAATAGATGGAGGGAAATAGCAGACTGGGGAGTCCAGGAACGAATACTTCAAGACCATGTGTAATTAGAATTAGGTTGCATCTGTCATCCATCATGCCTATGCATATACACACATATTGCCAATATGTCCCTTGAGGGTCAGCATGGTCAACATAAAAGGTTGTGTTCTTTGTTAATGTTTCTATACATTGTGGTTGCCTATCAAATTTACAATTTAGTTCATTTGATTTCTAATTCTATGTCAGTCATTTAAATAATTTAAACTGGTTTTTTAGAAGTCATGTTTCTTTTCAGAAGGAAATCAATAAAATGTATACAAACAAATCTGCATTATGTTTATTTGATCACCAATTCTACAGAAATTAATGTGCATTATTTTTCTTAGATCAGTGATTGTATATTAGAACTTAGTCTTCATTCTATAACAAAGCAAAAATATTTATGACATGAGAAGAAATATTGAGTGGTTCTTGCATTATATATGTGGAATTTGGCTAAATATGGGATACAAAAAAGAAACAATATTTATGTGACTGAAATGAATAACAAAACACTAGGACTAACCCTATTTCCAGCCAGTCACGTGTACGGGCACTTGTGCACACATTGACATCCAACTACTTTTCCATGTAGCCAAAGTAGTTTCATAACTAAAAAAATTATTTTCAATCATGTTTGATAAGATATGCTATGTCTACAAGTATCTTGATTGTTGAAAATAAGGATACATGATTTACACATGCATTTCGTGTTGAATTATTTTGCAATGTAGCAATTCAGCGAGAATTGTTGATTGCACCATAATTTAACACTAAAAATTCCTTTGTAAAACCACGTGTCTTCGTTGATGGTCAAACAAGAATAAAGGCATGCAACACTAAAATGTATTCAGTCCTATTTGATGCAATTACACTACAACTTGATGTTAGCTGCTAGCAAATAGGGATACATGATCTTTAAGTGCATTTAGTGTTGAATTATGTTGCATTGTGCCAATTTAGAGTGAATCGTATCTATGCAACATAGTTCAACATTGTACCACTTTAGATTTCTAGAGCAATGAGAAATTCCAATAAATACATGAACATTTGAATGCATATATATTCTTTTTTATGCAAACAATTATACTAGGTCTATGAAGGTTTTCAATGTTGAGTAATGTTTCACTCTATAAATTAAGACTGAATTGTAGACATTGAACATGATTCAACAATAAAACCATCTTTATATAATCTAGTGTCATTATTGTAGTCCTCGATACAGGGGACGAAAAGCAATTGAGAGAAACTAAAATAAATGAGAGAGAGAGAGGGGGGGGGACAAATACTTAAATGACCTTTCTATAGCTCTACGACGTTCCCATTGCACACTAAGGTGTGATTGCTAGTATTAATATAATGAGAATAGAATAAATTATGCACATACATATACATACCAATATATATTATTATTATTATTATTATTATTATTATTATTATTATATATATATATTCGCACATTCATAATTGAGAAAAATTAATATTAATATATTCTCATATTATTAATATAATTAACTAATCATTCGTTTGTTATTTTAAAAGGATTGAATGACATCAAATCTGATTACCGATATGCTTCATCAATTCCACTGTTATCTAATCACCAATTAGTATCGATTTGATTTAGCATTGATACCGATTGATATCGGTTAATATACAATCACCGATTAGTATCAGTTTGCTTTGGCATCGATACTGATTGATATCGGTTAATATAAATCACCGATTAGTATCAATTTTATGTAAACACAATCATCGATCGGTTAGGCATGAATCTGTACGAGTTATTGTTTATGCTTAGTTATCGTGGAAGACATGTTGATGGAGAGACATGTCTCCACACACACACATAGTTGTTGTTGTTGTTGTTGTTGTGTGTGTGTGTGTGTGGAGACATGTCTCTCCATCAACATGTCTTCCACGATAACTAAGCATAAACAATAAATCGTATTGATTTGATGTAAACACAATCACCGATCGGTTAGACATGAATCAGTACGAGTTATTGTTTATGCTTAGTTATCGTGGAAGACATGTTGATGGAGAGACATGTCTCCACACACACACATATATGGGCTTCTCATGATCGAACAAGCCAAGCATATACAACATCAAATGCAAGTCTTCTCATACTCGATCAGCAAGTAATTTAGAAGTATTTCTATCAGCATTTGTTTGGTAATACTTCCATATTCTCATTGTGTATTAATACTTGAAATATCAGTTGTGAATTCAAAGTCTTTTATTTGCGGCATACCTGAAAAGAAAAGACATATATTAGTGAAAATACAAAATAAAATTGCATTCATTTTTCATTTGCTATAAATCTATTTACATTAACAATTTTTAAACATTGCACATTCTTCCACAAATTCGTATGTAAAAATATTTAGGCAAATAGGTTTTAATATGCATAGTTATGTTAGATATGGTTTATAAGTTGTGTTTATATCCATGCATCAAGCTTAATTCTTCACTGATAGAGATCACTTTTGTTGGTGCAAAAGTGATATGAAATAGTACACACTCAAAGTTACAAGTCAATGATGGTGTAAAATTCTAACTCATTGGTGAACGAATTCCCAATAACTAGACATGCATCTATATCAAAATCAAAAGCTAAGTATATGTGCATTTAAATTATTCAAATTCCACATTATTTGGGCATTTAATATTCAGACATTTTGATTATCAATCCTAGCTTATTTTTATCTAAATTAATTACTTACCTATTGTTTACTTTTTCTTATGTAATCTAGATGTTTTGCAAAGGTTATTACCCCTTAAGACTTTTAGTAAACTTGACATCCTAACATGGCCTAGATTTTGACCTTAAGGTCGATCCTTCGTCCTTATTAGGATTTTCAACCTTGATGTATTGGTTACACTTTTTTCATATAATATTTACATAGGGTTTGGATCCACCCTTATTTATATTTCATTTCCATATCTTGATTAGCATTTGGACATTCATTTTGTTGTATGTATTTGATCCTAATGACTCGTCCTTATTTTACCCATCGCTATCATTCTTCATAGGTCATTTATTTTAGTAGATATATATGCATGCATTTTATATTTTGATGTGTTCCTATCTTAATGGCTTGTGGTCCTTCCATCCTTAGTACTCGAATGACTTTCTATGCTACAAATGAGGACATGTGTTTTGAGGTGGTGTTATTTTAGCATGTACATTTTTTGTTGGTATGTGGTGATTGATCAAACTTTTTTGGTTAACTCGTCAAACATTTTCCATGGTTAACTTGTCAAGCATTTTTTAGGGTTAATGTGTTAATCGACATTAGTAAATTGTCTAAAAGGCCTATAAATAAGTGGCAGTGTAATGTGAAATGATTAGATTGTAATTTTCTCTTCACTTGATAATAAAAAGTGGACGGTTGTTTCTCTGGCGGATGTAGCCCATATTGGGTGAACCATGTTAATATTTGTGTCATTTGTTTTTTTGTCTTCTTTATTTTTGCATTATCTTAATATTGTTTATTTCTCATATTTTCCTAAACCCTATCATGTTTTTTCATTCCTCATAGAGTCGGTTGATGTTTATCCTTTTATTTTTTATTCACTCCTCTCATTTGTCCAATAGCTCTGGGTTAATCGTTTCTCTTAAATGACTTGTGGTAGTGATGAGCATGTTGGCACCCCATTCTATTATGCCCAATTTTTTTGGCTATTATATGTTTAAGTCTAAGTTTTTCCTTTGTTGTTCACTATTGAAAACCAATTTAAGAAAATCTCTTTTTGGGGGTTCCCATGTGAAAGAGAAAGACAAGAGAGTCAAGAAAGAAAACCATGAAGAAGTTGACTTACAACTTTTTATATTTCTAGCTTAACCATGTCTAGTTCCTCGCTCTTTTCACAAGGTCCTATTTAGTTAGAAAGCCTTGCAAATGAAGAGAAATTCGATAGAATTTACCAAGTCTCCTTTTTTCAAAAATTTGACATCTTAATTACTAAACTTTCCCAGTTAAAGTTATTATTCAATTCATTTACCTTTTTTTGAATGTCTCATTGGGGTGAAGTTTTCCTCTCACTTAAGTTTCCTACAAGTTATTGATGACCATATGAGCCTTCCCATTCAAAGGTAAATACCTATTTCAATTAATTTTTCCCTTATCCATCCCTTTTACAAATTTAATTTAGTTTTTGGAAGTCTGGCCCACTTTTGAACTGAACCTTTAAAAGCTCAATTATGTTTGATTCAATTGCCTCTTTCATTTGAACTTGATCCTTACCAAATGAGTACAAAGCATAACTCATTTTGGAAGTTCTATGTCATGTGCCTTTATGACATCAACTTGTCACCATCTTCCCTTGTAGAGATTTTATAGCCTATTGAACTAAGCCATTTTCAAAACCATTTTTTAATCTACTTCAGCCGGTCTTCTTATAGACCAATCCAATTGCATATTTTTGTGACTCGTACTTTTCTTATGTCATGATGATGTGATCCCTTTGTGCATTTTCCCTTACGAACTATACACTAAGAAAAGGGATCAAGGGGGATTAATCATATTTCATATTTGTATAGTTGTAAAATGGAATCACTTCCATTGTAGACTGGTTTAGCCTTACAAGTAAGTGTTTTTGGGTCATGTCAAGTGCCTTGAATGGGTCCCTAACTTGGATTTGTCCTTTTCCCCCTGTTCTACCCCATTTCCACTTTTTCTAGCCTATTTTTGACACCCCAAACTGAAAAACTGGGACTTTGACCTCAGGGTCAAGGTCAACCTTTTTGGGTCAAGGTCGACCTCGACCTTGACGTAGGTCACAATCAACCTTTTTTAGGCCTAGGGTTCAAATTCTAGAATTTCAGGGTTTCCAGATGTTAGGCTTTGGAAAAAGTTAATTCCTGCTTTCGGGTCAGTTGTTTCAGTCTTCGGAACAACAAATCTTAAATTATATTTAATATAGGTCCTCTTCTAGGGGTATAGGTATAAATGGAATTTAATTCTCCTATGTAGGCCTCTCTATAAGATTGTGCCCTAGTTTCATATAAAAGGAAGCTCTCTCCTCTCATTTTCTCTAACAATCATCATCAAGCATAATCGCAAGAATTCAAAGACTTGAAGAGTGAGATCCAAATGCGAAGAAGAAAGATTTGAAGCAAGCCAAGCAGCCATTAAATCATTCATCCATTCTCAAGCACTCATTTTCATTAAGGAGATCCATTGGTGGCCATTGAAGGATTCAAGCTCCATGGAGCTCTCTTGTTGAAGATTTCTCCATCCACATTCCTCCAAGCCTCTTCCTCTTCCAAGATCCATTCAAGATTGGTGTTGAATATCTACAAGCAATTGATTGGAGACATCCTACATTCTACATTCTACATCCTTTTTTGTGCATATATACTTGTGGATTCACGGATTTAAATCTGCCACAAGGGCTTCTACAATCAAGGTGAATTTGTTCATTTACTTTGTTTTACTTATGCAATTTCAATTATACTTTGAGGTTAATTCCAAAACTGGGGCTTGAACAAGGAAAACCCCTCCCCCCAACAAAAAAAATCCATTTTTCTTGTAGGTACAGGTTCAGAACAACAGATTAGAGTACAGATTTGGATACCCTTTTCGACAAACTTTTAGGATCTGAAAATAGATTTCTTGTTGGAGACATTTTAGGTCGATTATGCCCTAGGTTGAAACCGAAAATTCTGGGTCAATGGTGACATTGACTTGAGGGTGCAAATTGGAACTGTGTCAAAATAGAAAAATATTTTTGGGTTTTGTTCGTCTCTGCGTTTCTGTTCTAGATCCGGTCTCAGATTTTCTAGAAACTGAGTTCAGATCCCCGAAAATAGTATTCTTCAGATCTACCACATTTCAAGGTTAGTACATTTCTCCTATCCATTTCAAGTATTTAAGATTTTCCTCTTTGCTCTTATTTCCAAATGATTGATTCATTTATGCATTGATCCTTCCTTTTGGGTTAATCAATTTGGATCCTTCATTTGTATATCTAAGGAAAAATGGAGAGCATCTTATTTACCCCCTACCTTTCAAATACATTTTGTTTCATACACATTTCATTCTTTAAATGTAAGATATACATAATATCATATTTAAATGTAATATTTTATATCTTACATTTTGGTGAACCCGCGATAGACAACTCTTTCTTTTTGGTGTTAGATTTACATCTTTTATGTTAGATCTTGCATGCATATTAGATTACCTTTCTTTTATGTTCTTGCATTTACATTTAAAAAATTAAAAATCAAAATTCTGTGTTTCCTAAATTAGTTCATTTGCATTGCATTAATGTATGAGCTTTACCACTTCTAGTCCTACTTATAGTATCCCGATTAGAAGAAGTCGTAGACTTATGGGTTCCTTTGATCCTGAGTTTTCCTCTCCTTTCCTTAGGATCTCGGATGACAATTTGATCACTCATGATTCCAATCCTTCTATGGAGCATAACTCTTCTTACTCATCTCATGATGAGGATGATGCTTTAAGAGTTCCTCCTGAACAAGTGCAAAAACTTTCAACCGAACTTGATAAAATGGGAAATTGTCTTATTCAAGAAAACCATAATCAAGATTCCATACAAGCTATAGAGGCTCTTAAGAAATTCCTTCGTGATAGTGATCAAGGTATTAATCTCTTGCATGGTATCACTCACATTGTGCATTTGAATGTTAAACCTTTAGCACAAGAGGCTCAAGATCTAGGATTCACTCCTCCTATCACTAGTGAGGGACCTTATTATGTTCCTTTACCTAGAAATCCTACTTATACTCCCTCTTTGATGACTACATCTCTCCCAATTTCATCTATGCCTGCGAGTGTTCCACCGGTATCTCTACCTACCTCACAACCTTCATACCATAGTGTTCCTTTTACTTATTCCAATCCCCTTCCAACTGTGGTTCCAAGTGTTCTACCGGTTGTGTCTTCTATTCCTGCCGCTTCCTACACTTTTCCTATCGTTCCTAATATTTCTATGCCACCTATGTCTTCTAATGATTCCACAATTATTAGTTTGGCTCAAACTGTGTCATCTTTACAACAACAACTTGCATCCTTAACTCAATCCAAGTTTAGCATTCCTACATGTGACATGGGTAGTCCTTTATCCTTAGACATTATTCATGCTACTGTCCCTCAGCAAGCCGATATGCCCCGTCTTGAGAATTACAACGGTAAAGGCAATCCTGTTACTCATGTTAAAACATTTCAAATCCTTTGTAGTGATTATGCTCATGATTATAGGATTTTAGCTAAACTGTTTGCTAGAAATTTTCATGATAAGGCTTTGCAATGGTATTGTTCTTTACCTCCTTATTCTATTGATTCTTTTCCATAACTTGCTAATACATTTATCCAACAATTTCAAAATAACATTCGTTCGCAAGTTTCCTTAACTGATTTAATGCATTGTAAACAAAACATTAAGGAAAATTTGACTAATTTTATTGGTAGATTTAAGCATTTGTATGCTCAGATTTCTTATCCTAATCCTGATATTGATATGCAACATATGTTTATTTAAAATTTACAAAAAGATATTAGAGATAAGATTCTGCTTACTGAATTTACCTCTTTTCAACAACTTTGTGCAACACTTCATCATTATCAATTACAAGTGAGTCAATTTGAGAGCAACACTCCAATGGCTCTTGTTCCAGTTGATAAGAGTGACACTGCTCCTAATCCTAATAAGTTTCAGAAACCTAACAACTATATCAAGATTAATAAACAGACGAATGTAGTTGCTGATCAAGTTGTTGTTGCATCTCACAATGCCACTTTTGCATCCACTACTTTCCATATGAATCGTACATTTACTCCTCTCTGAATCTTTACATTCTATTATGAGTAGGTTGTTAAGTGCTAATATGATTACCTTGCCTCTTATTTGACCTCTCCTTCCTACTACGATAGCTTCAAAATCCTTTGACTCTAAAGATTTTTGCCAATACCATCGCCAGAATGGCCATGATACTGAAAAATGTTATTCTCTAAAGCATAAAGTTCAAGACTTAATCGATTCTAATGCTTTATCTGTTGATAATTTTTATAGTAATGGGAAAAAATTGTCTCTCCTCCTAATCAAAACCTTCAAATCTATATGAATCCTTTACCTACACATGATACTAATACCATCACTCAACCATCTTCTGTGGATATTGTTTACGATTCAAAGATGGATGATCTTAATCACATTGTTAATCATGTGGAGTGTGTTGATTCCTCTCAACCTACTATTCAAGATCCTTCGCCTCCACTTCAACTTCAAGTTCCACCTAAACCTAATAAACAAACTAAGGACAAGTGACCTCAGGAACTTTCAATTAACTTTGATGATTCAGAGACTATTAAAGCTGCTGATGGTCCCCTTTATATTTATGCTAGGATTGATAAGATACCTACGCGTGGCTATCTTGTTGATCCCACATCTTTAATAAATTTCATTACTGAGGAAAACCTTTTTATGAAAAACTTACAACGTGATTGTTATGATCCATCAGATGCATGGATCCAAACTTGTAATGGTTTTCTCTATCCTGCACTTGGTTCTATTAACTTGCTTGTTGAACTTTGTGGCAAAATTATAGATACTACCTTCATTTTCATTTCTACTTCTGATCAATTTCAATTCAAATTTGGTTTGCCTTGGATAACTGCTATGCATGCTATTGCTTCTCCTATTCATAAATGTCTTAAGTTCATTCATAATGGAGAAGTAAAAAAGATTAATCATAGTTTGTATCAACCATCTAGGCCTATAGATTGTGCTACTCTTGATTTATTTTGGCCTTCATTACCTAATTCATGTCCTCCTCACCCTGACAACCTTTTTCATTCATATCAAGCCTATAAACATCGCAAGATAGTCGAGTTAAGCATGCCTTGGATAGATCTTAACCGTGGTATTTTTCCCACTCCTTCTATATCTCCTTTATCCATTACTGCTATCTCTATTACTCAACTTTCCAGTGTCGCTTCTAAGCCTACTGTGAATCTTACCAATCCTCCTACAAAACCTGTGAAGGAACCAATTGTTATTCCTCCTAGTTCTCCACATGTGTCAAACAAAGCAAAACGTAACAAATCTGTTAATGAACGTCATAAGAAGCGTAGAGATAATGCTAGGGCCCATGCTTATATTCTTTGAATTTCTTTACCTTCTTGTGACCAACCTATGCCTGATGTGTTGGAAGAAGTTAATATTGATAATGATGTTAAGATGAATGAGTATGATGATCCTATTCGCATCTTAGATCCCATTTTAATTAATCTTAATGAGGAGGATACTCTTGATGATCCTATTGATCTTAGTGATGAATATGAGACCATTGATCTTGATACTAACTTACCTCATATGCTTTCAACTCAATTGACAATTACACCAAGTATCGAGCAACGTGATTCTCAAGAGGATCCTTGTTTGGAACTGGCTATTATTCCTACTGTATTGGATATAGTCCCTCTTGTGAGTTTCCCACCTTCCCTAAATGATATAAACTAAGATGGGGAGAGTAGGCGATGCACCTGATTGGCTTATCGTTCATGGTAGCCCTTTTTGTGTTTGCATGTTGTATTGTACTTCTCCCATAATGTGTGTTGCTAAATGTTTGTTACTCTTTTATATGACCCTTGTTACTTTGTTGGTGCAGGGTGATAAAGGAATCAAACCTATTGTATAATTCCTCTATATGTATCTTTACTCTTCTATATGTAGTTTTCATGTTATGTTGTACTTGTGCTATTGTTCATAAATGTTTTCCTTGTGTAGTCTGCTTGGATCTGCGACATGGTAGCACTGATTCTTTTTGGTCTCCATGTTGTGGTCCGAAAAGACTCTTCTTCATAAATCTTGAGTTTTATTTCCTCCATTGTGATTGTAGTTCTACTTTCTTTGGGGAATGATGCCAATTCATTTGCAATAATATCATATCTATATATACATGTTATCCTATGATCATACTGACCCCACAGTAGGTAGATCCCTTATGTGTTCTTTGTATGTTTATGTGGTATTTCCCTTGATTTGTCTTCGTTTGGGGCATCTTGTAGTGGAAATGTAATCAGTAGAGTTGTTTATGTTTCTGTTAAATCCATTTCTCCTGTTAAAGTGTTAGCAATGACTTTAATGTGGGGGCATATGCTCTACTCACTTTTTGCACACACACACTTTCAAAATAGTTTCAAAACTTAAAACTTTTTCCCTTTATGGATTAAAGACTCATCCTTAAAGCATCGATATTTTACTTTATAGGATCTCTTGATCCCTCCATTTTTATTTATATAGATATATTGATCCCTCTAGTTTCAATTTACAATGTTTTGATCCCTTAAGGTTGGAAGGTGTCCTTAAGAACGGATCTCCCTGATGGGTTGATTAGCGAGTAGCCACATTCACTAGGCATTTCAACTCCATCTTTCCAGTTGCATTGTTTCCTTGTGTGGTTCACAATGGGACATAAGTTCTCATTGGGTGAGGTAACCACACCCTCTCTCTTTTTCTCCTTAAATGGTGATGTCTCTCTTATCATGATCATAGGGTTGATAAAGACTTAAGTCCCTTCGGGGCTTGATGATTTCTTTGTCCCTTTTGATTTTTATAATATTATCTATTCTTCATAATATCCTTTACCAAGAGTTTGCATCAAGCCCATACTCTTACTAAAGTGGGGGCTAAATGTATAGTCGGAAAATGGAAGCACTTCCATTGTAGACTAGTTTAGCCTTCTGAGTAAGTGGTTTGGGGTCATGTCAAGCGCTTTGAATGGGTCCCTGACTTGGATTTGGCCTTCTCCCCCTATTCTTCCCCATTTCCACTTTTTATAGCCTATTTATGACACCCCAGACTGAAAAATTGGGACTTTGACCTCAGGGTTAAGGTCGACCTTTTTGGGTCAAGGTCGACCTCGCCCTTAACCTTGTTAGTAATAATTGAGAGGGGGGGTGAACTAGTGGCCTAAAAAATATTCCAATAATCAACCCTTAAAACTTAGTACCACAATATTAAGCCTCTAGTTATCTTCAGTCATATAAGATGAATGCCTCCAAATACTTATATCAAATTACTACTCTTCGAAATGCTTTGTAAAACCTTATACTATAGATTTACCGAATAACAGTTTGTTAATTTACCGAAAGACAGTAAATTATCTAGAGTATACTAATCAATCCAATTAAGTTAAGTGTAATGCAAAACACTAAAGTAATGACTCATAAACACATTGACATATGGATTTTTAACGTGGAAACCCTATTAAGGGAAAAACCACTTGGGACCGGTAACCCAAAATTTTCACTCTTCTGAAGTGA
>MU226188.1:3174890-3190164 GCA_018584345.1 Thuja plicata
GCTACCATCCTTGATCAAACACTCACTTGGCCTGTCAATAGGTATCTGACATCTCATGCTATCTTCATGATCAAACTTTTTGATACTCCATTGGATGTATCTCAATATAGAAAGGATCTTTAAATCCTGCTCGGTTAAGAGACTTTCTGAATCAATGGTTAAACTGAAATAGTATGATCTATTCACATATACAACTTATACTTGCAAATTTTTAGATCTATTTTAATCTCACAAAACTATTATGATCAATATAACTCTGTTTATACCTTTTCTCCACTTTGATTTTGCTCAGTGATGTTGTTCTTTTTTGCTCAGTGTCCACATAAAACTTTATCTCTTTCCTTAGCTTGTTGATCAGTACTATATGAAGTTGCTCTTCATCAATTTCTCTTTAGCATCCTCTTTTTTCATGCATTCACCCTCACCCACTAGGAATGAATTGAGTTATCTCTTTATAGACATGATATCACCATTATTAGGTTCTTGATTATCTTGATCTTGGCATGATCCACAATTCTCGCCAATTAGATTTAAAGCAAAAATCCTATTTTATCTCGTTGAGATCTTCTTGCCAATTGGACAAAACAACTTTAAATCAATTACTTATCTCTGGCTTATCTTGTCAATGAAAACAATGATAACTACCAGTTAAATCTATTTTTTATCTCTGCCAGGTAGATATTTTGTCATTTCTGAACTCAAGTTAATTTCAGTGTTTAACTCTTTGATAGCGTCGGTCAACACTCCATTTCTCCTCGAGCTTCTTCGTTGATTTACACTATGTTTCTGGTCGCCGAATATGCTTTTAATTCTGCTCGTCGGTGTTCTTTCTCAGGCATCACTATGACTTGACTGTCGGTGATCTCTATCCGTCGTGTTTCACAGACCGTCGGTGTTTGTAGTCACATTGTGAATACTTGTCTTTTATGCATTACAAAAAGCATAACCTTTATCTCTCTGATTCTTTGAAGTCTTTGACACTTTGATTATAACCGATTAGATTATATCAAGTTGACATCAATGACAATACAATCCATTAAATGATTTAATGTCTTGCATTATCCTTCTGCATTTTAGTGATCAACTTAACATCTTCAAACATTCAATCAGTTACATGTCATCAATATCTCCCTTTGGCATTGATGGAAACATACTACATTATCATACTATACTATCACTAATACAATATGAAATATACAATTTCATCAAGCTTTCCTAATGTAACTATTACAAATGTCTGGCTCTCGGTAAGCTCTAAAATAGCTTGGATTTGTTTCATGCAGAGTGGTTGTCTTCAATATTCAATCCCTATATTAATGGTTATATTAGATGGGTATATGTATCTACCATTCCTACTGCCAAGCCACATTCACTAGGCGGCTCAACTCCATCTTTCCAGTTGCACTATTTCCTTGTGTGGTTCACAATGGGACATAAGTTCTCATTGGGTGAGGTAACCACACCCTCTCTCTTTTTCTCCTTAACTGGTGATGTATCTCTTATCATGATATTAGGGTTGATAAAGATTTAAGTCCCTTGGGGGCTTGAGGATTTCTTTGTCCCTTTTGATTTTAATAATATTGTCTATTCTTCATGATCTCCTTTACCAAGAGTTTGCATCGAGCCCATACTCTTGCTAAAGTGGGGGCTAAATGTATAGACGGAAAATGGAAGCACTTCCATTGTAGACTGGTTTAGCCTTCTGAGTAAGTGGTTTGGGGTCATGTCAAGCTCCTTGAATGGGTCCCTGACATGGATTTGGCCTTTTCCCCCTATTTTGCCACATTTCCACTTTTTCTAGCCTATTTCTGACACCCCAGACTGAAAAACTGGGACTTTGACCTCAGGGTTAAGGTTGACCTTTTTGGGTCAAGTTCAACCTTGACCTTGACCTTGTTAGTAATAACTGAGAGGGGGGGGGTGAATCAGTGGCCTCAAAAATATTCCAATAATCAACCCTTAAAACTTAGTACCACAATATTAAGCCTCTAGGTATCTTCAGTCCTATAAGATGAATGCCTCCAAATACTTATATCAAATTACTACTCTTCGAAATGCTTTGTAAAACCTTCTACTGTAGATTTAGCGAATATCAGTCTATTAATTTACCGAAAGATAGTAAATTATCTAGAGTATACCGATCAATCCAGTTAAGTTAAGTGTAATGCAGAACACTAAAGTAATGACTCATAAACACATTGACATGTGGATTTTTAACGTGGAAACCCTGTTAAGGGAAAAACCACTTGGGACCGGTAACCCAAAATTTTCTCTCTTCTAAAGTGAGCTCGGTGAAGAGCCAATCATATTGAAGGTTACAAACACACTGTTAGGTGTGACCTTGTTAGAGGATTTAAAAGTTTAGTCTGTCACTTGATATCGGGCATCTCTATGCTACCATCCTTGATCAAATGCTCACTTGGCATGTTAATAGGTATCTGACACCTCATGCTATCTTCATGATAAAAAAATTTGATACTCCATTGGATGTATCTCAATATAGAAAGGATCTTTAAATCCCGCTCGGTTAAGAGACTTTCTGAATCAATGGTTAAACTGAAATAGTATGATCTGTTCACATATACAACTTATACTTGCAGATTTTCAGATCTATTGTAATCTCACAAAACTATTCTGATCAATATAACTCTATTTATACCTTTGCTCCACTTTGATTTTGCTCGGTGATGTTGTGCTTTGTTGCTCAGTGTTCGTAGAAAACTTTATCTATTTCCTTAGCTTGTTGATCAGTACTGTATGAAGTTGCTCTTCATCAGTTTCTCTTCAACATCCTCTTTTTTCATTCAGTCACCCTCACCGATTCATAATGAATTGAGTTGTCTCTTTATAGACATGATATCACCGTTATTAGGTTCTTGATTATCTTGATCTTGGCATGATCCCCAATTATCGCCAATTAGATTTAAAGAAAAACTCCTATTTTATCTCGCTAAGATCTTCTTGCCAACTGGACAAAACAACTTTAAATCAATTACTTATCTCTGGCTTATCTTGTCGATGAAAACAATGATAACTACCAGTTAACTCTATTTTTAGCTCTGCCAGCTAGATATTTTGTCGTTTCCAAACTCAAGTTAATTTTGGTGTTTAACTCTTTGATAGCGTCGGTCAACACTCTAGTTCTCCTCGGGCTTCTCCATCGGTTTACACTATGTTTATGGTCGTCGGGTATGCTTGTGATTCTTCTCGTCAGTGTTCTTTCTCAGGCATCACTATGACTTGATTGTCGATGATATCTATCCTTCATGTTTCACTAACCGTCGGCGTTTGTAGTCACATTGTGAATACTTGTCTTTTATGCATTACAGAAAGCATAACCTTTATCTCTCCGATTCTCTGAAGTCTTTGACACTTTGATTATAACCGATTAGATTATATCAAGTTGACATTAATGAAAATACAATCCATTAAATGATTTAATGTCTTGCATTATCCTTCTGCATTTCGGTGATCAACTTAACATCTTCAAATATTCAATCAGTTACATGTCATCAATCTCTCCCTTTGGCATTGATGGCAACATACTACATTATCATTCTATACTATCACTAATACAATATGAAATATACAGTTTCATCAAGCTTTCCTAATGTAACTATTACAAATGTCTGGCTCTCGGTAAGCTCTAAAATAGCTTGGATTTGTTTCATGCAGAGTGGTTGTCTTCAATCTTCAATCCCTTCACTAGATAGATGTTTCATCTGATATCTCTATTCTGATATGTGCTCTGCCTTGACTATTCCTCTTCTTGATAATCTATTTTTCCTTTTGACAACAATCTTTCTCTTTGTCTAAACTCTCTCCCTTTGTTACTTCTCTCCCTTAGATGGATATTTCATATCTAATCAATTTCTCTCCCTTAGAATATTGATTAACTCTTCCTTTCTGATTCTTAGGAACTTCTCTTCATGGATAATGATATAATCTCTCCCTTTATCATATCTCTCCTTTTGATAATGAGATCATCTCTCCCTTTGTATGATAAATCAAATCTCTTTGATGATAATGAGATATTTCTCTCCCTTTTGTATGATAATGAGAAAATATCTCCCTTTGACAACAATGCCAAAAAAAAAATACTTCTCCTTATTTTATCATCTATATCATCTTCCATTCCTTTGCATAATATATTCCTTGAATTTCCCTATCCATGAGCAATACAAAGTTCTAATTTTCGGTGCAAATATGTACCTTGCAATGTACAGATGTATCTGTTGTTGTCCATCTCAGTGTTTGCATCAACATGACTGATCTTCAGATTTGGTATAGGCTGATGCAACCTCCTAGTTAGATTACTGACCGATAAACAAGGATTGAACCCCTAGTCTCTGTCTTAGGTACTCAAAAGTATCCTTTGGTAATAGTTTGGTGAATATATCAGCTAAATGTTCCTTTGATTGAACATATTCTAGTGTCACTTCCTTTGCTTGAACTTTTTCTCTCAGATAGTGATACTTGATAGCAATATGCTTAGTCTTAGCATGCATGAATGAATTCTTAGAAATGTTTATTGCACTGGTATTATCACAATAGATAATTACTGGTTGAAGGATCTTCATATGCATACCTTCCAGCAATTGTTTGATCCATGCAATATTAGAGCAATTTGCAGTAGCAACCACATATTCTGCTTCTGTAGTAGACTGAGAGATGCATCCTTGCTTTTTGCTTATCCATGTGACAAGTCTGTCACCCATGAAGAATGCTCCTTTAGTTGTGCTCTTTCTGTCATCAATGTTTCCAGCCAAATCAATATTTGTATAGACTTGTAGCTCAAATTTTCCTTCTCTTTTGTACCATAAGCCATACTTCTTGGTGTTCTTCAGATATCTCAGAATTCTTTTGACTACAGTCATATGCGATTCTTTGGGATTAGCAGAGAATCTTGCAACTATCCCCACTGCATGTGCTATATCTGGTCTAGTGTGAACAACATACATCAGTTTTCCAATCGTGGATCTATATAAGGTCTAATTTACCTCATTTTTCTTGTCTTCTTTTGTTAGCTTGCATCCAGTAGCCATAGGTGTTCCAACTAGTTTGGAATCTTCCATCTTGAATATCTTTAGCACTTGCTTGATGTATTTGGACTGAGTGATGTAAATGCCTGCATCTTGTTGAAGAATCTGTAGACCAAGAAAGAATTTGATCTCTCCAAACATAGACATTTCAAATTCCTTTCTCATTTCATTAGCAAAGTATTTGCATAACAATTCATTTCCCCCAAAAATTATATCATCAACAAAAATTTCAGCAATCAAAATATTACCATCAGTATCTTCTTTTAAGTATAGATTGTTATTCTCACTTGTTCTAACAAATTTTATGCTAATGAGATATGAGTGAAGTCTTTCATACCAGGCTCTCGGTGCTTGTTTTAATCCATACAAGGCTTTGTGTAGTCTACATACCATGTTTCTCTTGTCTATATTAACAAGCCCTTATGGTTGTTCAATGTATACCTCTTCTTCTAGTATTCCATTTAGGAATGCAGATTTGACATCCATTTGGTATACCTTGAGTCCTTTAAATGCAACATAAGTAAGTAAGATTCTAACTCCTTCTAGTCTAGCAACGAGTGCAAAGGTTTCTCCATAATCAGTACCTTCTTCCTGTGCATAACCCTTGCATACTAATCTTGCTTTGTTTCTAGCGACTTCTCCATTCTCATTCAGCTTGTTTCTGAATATCCATTTTGTACTGATGGCATTCTTGTCATTTGGTCTTGGTAATAGTGTCCATGTATTGTTCTTCTCAATCTATTTTATTTCCTAATTCATATCACTTACCCATTCTTCATTCTCAAGTGCATTGTTAACATATTTAGGCTCAAAATCACAAAGTAAACATCTGGTGTTAAGTGACTTACTTCTTGTTCTTGTTTCAGCCTTTTTGTCTCCTATGATTTGATTCTGTGGATGATTTCTTTTGACATACTTGGCAAGTTTCGGTTCAGCTCTGTGTTCATCATTTTGATTATCTTCTTCACCTTCATTTTTATCTCTATTGTTCAGAACATCATCTTGAGTATTATCCTGATCATCGGTAATTGTAGCCTGATGCTCGAGTGCAATGTTCTGATGCTCGGGAGTGACACACTATTTCTCGAGTGAGTGTTAGGTTCTGTATAAATGAACATGTTGTAGTCCTCTGGTTCCTTTTTGCTTTCCTTGTCATTCTTTTCTGCAAATTTATCTATTTTCACATTTGCACTTTCAATGATTTTGTTAGATGACTTGTTAAGACATCTATAAGCCTTGATTTTGGTTGAATAGCCTAGGAAGATACATTCTTCACTTTTGTAGTCAAGTTTTCCATTTCTATCATCCTTCAATATATAACATTGACTACCAAAGATTTTGAAGTAACTTACATTGGGTGTATGACCATACCAAAACTCATAGGGTGTCTTCTTTGTGTCCTTCTTCAATTGTACTATGTTTAATGTATAGACAACAATACTGACAACTTCCCTCCATAATATTTGAGTGATGTTTTTCTCAATCATCAATGTTCTTGCACAATCAACAATTGATCTGTTTCTCCTCTCAACAATTCCATTCTGCTGTGGTGTCCTTGGTGCAGAAACCTGTCTTTTAATTCCATGCTCATTGCAATAGTCAGTGAATTATTTTGAAGTAAATTACCCTCCTTTATCTGACCTTAATCATTTCAATTTCTTTTCACTTTGTTTTTCTACCATTGCTTTATACCATTTAAACATCTTAAATGCTTCTAATTTATTTTTTAAAAACATGATTGTCATCATTATAGAGAAATCATCAACAAAGAGAATAAAATACCTATCTCCATAGTATCTCTTTGTCCTCATGGGTCCACATAGATTTGTATGGACTAATTCTAGAATTGCAGTAGATGTATGGGTTTTCTCTTGAAACTAGACTTTGTCATCTTACCTTTTTGACAATTCTTGCACATGATATGCTCGGGCTTAGTCATTGTCGGTAAGCCTCTGACATTCCTTTTGTTGCTTATCTTTATTATGTTTTCAAAGTTCACATGACACAATATTTTGTGCCACAACCATATGTCTTCCTTTCTATTCATCAAACAAGCGGTGTTAGTGTCATCAAGATAGAAAAGGTTACCTTTTGTCTGCTCACAGGTACCAATCAACTTTCCTGATTCATTGAAGATGTTTGCATTCTTATTTTAAAATGCTACTTTGTGACCTGAATTATTCAACTGAGAAACACTTAACAAATTGTAATTCAGTCCTTTAACCCAGTAAGCATTTTCACATTTTATCAGGTTATTCAACATTATGGTTCCTTTACCTTCAACTGGACAAGGTGTATCATTTCCCATTCTCACTAAACCACCATTATAGTATTCAAAAGTCTCAAACTTCTATTTATCACTGGTCATATGGTGAGTGCAGCCACTATCTATGATCCATACATCATTTTTACTAACTTTAGATATGAGTTTAGTTTCTACATACCTTTCTTCATCTTCATCTGAATCATCCTTCATGGCTACAAATACCATGTCGATGTCTTCTTCTGATTCGGTGTCAGTGTCATCAACTCTGTTCTTAGCTAGGTTACAAGATTTCTTTCCTTTGTCCTTGTAGTCTCAAGTATCTCTCTTGTCAGATTGTTGGTTGCTTCGGTAATCTCTATTATCACCTTTTTCAAACTTCTTCTCATGTGATCTGTCATTTCCTCTGTCATCTTTTCTTCGGTTTGGACATCTTGCAGCAAAGTGTCCAACCTCTTTACAATTGAAACATACAAGTGGTAATTTACCTTTGTATCTGCCTTTGCCTCTCTGCAATCTTCTTTCCATTAGTGCTTCAATCTCATCAAGTCCTTGATCCTCATTATCACTGTCACTATCATTTCTAACAACATGTTTATGACTTGAGTTACTTATCTTTAGAGAAGATTTGAATGCATATTCTATAGATGGTAAGACACTATTGTCAAAGTTATTCGTCTCAAATGAAATTAGTCTACCAATAAGACTATCTAGAGTAGCTGTATTGTTTGCAACTGTTCTCATGTCTTGAATAACAGAAACTCTAATAGCATAAACATGCAATAAGGTTCTTAAGATTTTTCTTACCACTGTCTCCTCTTCAAGTACACCTCCAAATCCTCGGATAGCATTTACTACCTCTTTGATTCTATAGCTATACTGAGTAATTTTTTCTCCTTCTTTTATCCTTAGGTCATCAAACCTCCCTCTTAGGCTTTCTACCTTTGCTCTGAGTACATTGGCATCTCCTCCATGTACAAGTTTTAACTTATCCCAGATTTGCTTTGCAGAGGTGCAGGTTTTGACATCTTCAAACTCAGCATCGGAGAGTGATGATGCAAGTTCTATCATCATGCAGTTATGCTCATGCTTGACTCTTAATTGCTCAAGAGTATG
Organism: Thuja plicata; assembly: GCA_018584345.1. Taxonomy (NCBI): domain Eukaryota; kingdom Viridiplantae; phylum Streptophyta; class Pinopsida; order Cupressales; family Cupressaceae; genus Thuja; species Thuja plicata. Next base: position 3,183,312 of record MU226188.1, read on the forward strand.
AGGTCTTGTAGGAAACACATATTCAGTATCTAAGTATTGAACAATATCATTTCCAATACCTGATAAGTGGAGTCTTATTCTGCTTTTCCATGATGCAAAGTTGTCTTTATTCAACTTGGGCACATCTCGTCTGTTCATCTTGTGATCTTTTGCTTGAGCTATTAAACTCCTTTTCTAAGCACACAAGCTCTGATACCAATTATTAGTAATAACTAAGGGGGGGGGGGGGGGGGGAATNGTGAATCAGTGGCCTAAAAAATATTCTAATAATCAACCCTTAAAACTTAGTATCACAATATTAAGCATCTATTTATCTTCATTCCTATAAGATGAATGCCTCCAAATACTTATATCAAATTACTACTCTTCGGAATGCTTTGTAAAACCTTCTACTATAGATTTACCAAATAGTAGTCTGTTAATTTACCGAAAGACAGTAAATTATCTAGAGTATATCGCTCAATCCAGTTAAGTTAAGTGTAATGCAAAACACTAAAGTAATGACTCATAAACACATTGACACGTGGATTTTTAACATGGAAACCTTGTTAATGGAAAAACCATTTGGGACTGATAACCTAAAATTTTCACTCTTCTAAAGTGATCTCGGTGAAGAGCCAACCCTGTTAAAGGTTACAAACACACTGTTAGGTGTGACCTTGTTAGAGGATTTAAAAGTTTAGTTTGTCAATTGATATCGGGCATCTCTATGCTACCATCCTTGATCAAACACTCACTTGGCCTGTCAATAGGTATCTGGCATCTCATGATATCTTCATGATCAAAATTTTTGATACTCCATTGGATGTATCTCAATATAGAAAGGATCTTTAAATACCGCTTGGTTAAGAGACTTTCTGAATCAATGGTTAAACTGAAACATTATGATCTATTCACATATACAACTTATACTTGCATATTTTCAGATCTATTGTATTCTCACAAAACTATTCTGATCAATATAACTATGTTTATACCTTTCCTCCACTTTGATTCTACTCGGTGATGTTGTGCTCTATTTATCGGTGTCCGTAGAAAACTTTAGCTCTTTCCTTAGCTTGTTGATCAGTATTGTATGAAGTTTCTCTTCATCAATTTCTCTTCAGCATCCTCTTTTTTCATTCATTCACCCTCACCCATTCGCAATGAATTGAGTTGTCTCTTTATATACATGATATCACCATTATTAGGTTCTTGATTATCTTGATCTTGGTGTGATCCACAACTCTCACCAATTAGATTTAAAGAAAAACTCATGTTTTATCTCACTGAGATCTTCTTGCCAACTGGACAAAACAACTTTAAATCAATTACTTATCATGTCGATGAAAACAATGATAACTATCAGTTAACTCTATTTTTAGCTCTGCCAGCTAGATATTTTGTCATTTCTAAACTCAAGTTAATTTCGGTGTTTAACTCTTTGATAGCGTTGGTCAACACTCCAGTTATCCTCGGGCTTCTCCATCAGTTTACACTATGTTTTTGGCCATCGGGTATGCTTGTGATTTTGCTCGTCGGTGTTCTTGCTCGTCGGTGTTCTTGCTCGGGCATCACTATGACTTGACTGTCGGTGATCTCTATCCGTCAGGTTTCACTAACCGTCGATGTTTGTAGTCACATTGTGAATACTTGTCTTTTATGCATTACATAAAGCATAACCTTTATCTCTCTGATTCTCTGAAGTCTTTGACACTTTGATTATAACTGATTATATTATATCAAGTTGACATCAATGACAATACAATCCATTAACTGATTTAATGTCTTGCATTATCCTTCTGCATTTCGGTGATCAACTTAAGATATTCAAACATTCAATTTGTTACATGTCATCAGAACTAGGTCACAATCAACCTTTTTCAGGCCCAGGGTTCAAATTCCATAATTTTAGGGTTTCTGAATGTCTGGCTTTGGAAAAAGTTAATTGTCGCTTCTAGGTCGGCTGTTTCGGTCTTTGAAACAACAAATCTTAAATTATATTTAATATAGGTCCTCTTCTAGGGGTATAGGTCTAAAAGGAATTTAATTCTCCTATGTAGGCCTCTCTAGAAGATTGTGCCTTAATTTCATATAAAAGGAAGCTTTCTCCTCTCATTTTCTCTAACAATCATCATCAAGCATAATTGCAAGAATTCAAAGACTTGAAGAGTGAGATACAAAGGTGAAGAAGAAATATTTGAAGCAAGCCAAGTAGCCATGGAATAATTCATCCATTCTCAAGCACTCATTTTCATCAAGGAGATCCATTGGTGGGCATTGAAGGATTCAAGCTCCATGGAGCTCTCTTGTTGAAGATTTCTCCATCCACGTTCCTCCAAGCCTCTTCCTCTTCCAAGATCCATTCAAGATTGGTGTTGAAGATCTACAAGCAATTTATTGGAGAAATCCTACATCCTACATTCTACATTCTACATCCTTTTTGGTGCATATATACTTGTGGATTCATGGATTTTAATCCGCCATAAGGGCTTCTACAAGCAATGTGAATTTGTTTATTTACTTTGTTTTACTTATGAAATTTCAATTATACTTTGAGGTTAATTTGAAAACTGGGGTTTGACTAAGGCAAACCCCTCCCCCCAACAAATAAATCCATTTTTCTTGTAGGTACAGGTTTGGATCAACATATCAAAGTACATATTTGGATACCCTTTTTGACAAACTTCCAGGATCCAAAAATAGATTTCCTGTCAGAGACTTTTTAGGTCGATTCTACCCTAGGTCAGAATCAGAAATTCTGGGTCAATGGTGACATTGACTTGAGGGTACAAATTGGAATTGTGTCAGAACCGAAAAAGATTTCTAGGTTTTGTTCATCTCTGTGTTTCTATTCCATATATAGCCTCACATTTTCCAAAAACTGAGTGCAGACCCCCAAAAACAACATTCTTTAGATCTGCAACATTTCAAGGTTAGTACTTTTCTCCTATCCATTTCAATTAAAGTTATTAATATTTCTAAATATATCACACATTCAAATAAATAAATGGGTATTTAAGATTCTCCTCTTTGCTCTTATTTCCAAATGATTGATTCATTTATGCATTGATCCTTCCTTTTGGGTTAATCAATTTGGATCCTTCATTTGTATATCTAAGGATAAAAGGAGAGCATCTTATTTACCCCCTACCTTTCAAATACATTATGTTTCATACACATAACATTCTTTAAATGTAAGATATACATAATATCATATTTAAATGTAATATTTTATATCTTACAATATTTCACATTAGGAAAGAAATGACCAAAAAGGCTTAAGAGGACTTAACCATTGAATGAGTGCAATGATCCTTTGCTATAATGATTAGATGAGTTTATTTAGAGGAATGTGCTTGGATGATACAAGATAGAAGACAAAATAAGCATAAATGAGAAGTTGCGGAATATATAGACTGACAGAAGACAAACATCTTCGTACAACTATTAGAAATGGAAACCAGTTAATTCCACTAACCTGTAATTTTAGTTTGAGGTTGTTTTGCAGGGAAGAGAGTGATTGGGGCATCATGTTCTTGAGAAGAGGGTACTTAGGGCATCTTGTTCCCAGTGCTTTTGACTAAACTTGATTGTAGACTATCTGTCAGGTTCTGTACTTTCCAGATCTGAAACAGTGTGAATGCCACCTGTACCTGCATAAAAAAAATGAGGAAAATGTTGTGTAGAGGGGAGTTTGCCTCAGTCAAATCTTGATTTGGAATCAACTATTGAAGGAATGCTTCCTTCGACCTATTCAAAAATGCTTTTCCAACATCTATCATTCAGACATCCCCTAAAACCTCCTTGTATTCTATCTTGTTATTGTAGCTACCAATGCAAGATCAAAAGCATGGCATGCTAGAAGTATTATGTGTCCCAAGAATGGTTGGAACACTCGAAGTCTTGCACACCCTTAGAGTTTATTGTTATTGAATTCCTCCTAGATCTTATGCTCAATCCAGGATTGGTTGGGGAATCAATTAATTCCATTTGACACGCTTGATTTTGGTTGGAATGTTATAGGGTCTTTACTAGATCATTTTTCTATATATCTGACAAACATTGTCAAGTCCATCTGATCCAATTTGTTCAGTGCCTCTTCCCCCAGTATAGAAGCCAATGCCTCTTTTTCTTTATTAGTCTCATGTCCCTATACATATAATAAATAAATTTCTTCTAAATAAAAAACTAAAAACTAAAAATAAAATAAATAATGAAAACATTTACAAATCTACCTCATTATGGTCATAGTCTGCTTCCTTCCCTCTATTGCTCAACATTTTGAGGTGACCTAGGGGAATTTATTTTCGTCCAGTCAATGGAGGAAAACAAAGTACACATTTCCAAGTATGAAAGTTTTAGTCTACTTTTTCATATGAAATCAAGCCACCAATCAAAGAAATTAATATAAATGGGCGATTTAAAAGAAACAAACGATTAATGAGCGAGGTTTACCTTGATGAATGAATGAAAGAATGAAGGAAGTGATTTTAATGACGTCTAGGAGATCAATTGTCTAAGGGACCAAGAGAGAACCAATTAATCTGTCTACTGGAATTTTAATAATGGTGAGACCAAATGGTCAAAGGGACAAAAGACCACAACCTGAAGTAATTTCCATATTTGTTTCCTTTCTGATCTTCTGCTATGAATTTTAACCAAAAAGCTAGCAATTTGGTTGATCTTATCTTCTTTAAATAAATTTTACATGTTAGCCTTGAAGATGATTTCATAAAGAGTCGGATAATTTTATAATGAGCTCTAATATCGTCATAAGTTGTGCATTCTATGAGAAAGTGCAATCCATTGAAACCATGTGATGGAATGAATAATGCAAAAATAAGACCACCAAAATAACCCAAATCAACTAAAGCTCGGTCATTCTCTACCAAGTGGCATCCCTTTTCTAGAAATATATTACTAAAAATTATATCTAAATATCTTTATATGGATTCAAATTGAACCAAAAGGCAAAACATACCTTATTTTCACGTTTAAAGCAAAATCACGGGTTTGATTTATATCCATCTATTATGTACTCTTTGTCTCCCAAATAATTTAAACCGAGCGACCAAATATTGTATACATTATCTATCATATGATCTGTATCTGGAAAACAAAAAAGCAAGCGACCAAACTGAAAACTAAGAGATCAACAAGAGCAACCAAACAAGCGAAACATAAAATCAGAGTGACATATGTCAGTCAGTTTAATGTAGGCGGGAATGTTTAGGTTTTTTGGATTCATTAGTGGACGTGAGAGTGAATGTTTCCCGTGAACTTAATATAATTATTTTGGATTTGAAAAATATTAATGCTTAACGGCGTAGTGGTTTGTTGTGTTTAACGACGCAGTGATTGACACCGAATTTGATCTAGAAATGTAATATGCTTTGGATGCTAAAGTCAACATTACTTACACCTATTTTGGCGTCGGTTTTAAACATGGAATGGAGCCTGTTTGGGGGTGCCAAAAGTGGCGTTAAGTGTGCCTAATTTATTTCATAAATTTGATTTAAATTTATGGTCAGATAGTGATCATAAGATTTGAGGTCTAGTGTTTTTTAGCATTATAATTTGATTTTTTTATTTTTTTTGTTAAATTTTGTGGAGGGTTGGGATTCTCCTTATTATAGAGTTAAATTTGGTTTAATATTAGGGATAGGGTTTGATTTGGTTTAATGTTCAATTATGTTTAGGGTTATAATTCAATTTATTTTATTGTTACAGTTAGAACTCAATTTGGTTTAATATTAGTTTTAGTTTATAATTTGGTTTACAATCAAGTTCAATTTGGTTTTCTCTTAGCTTTAGGGCATAACTTGGTTTAGGATTAGGGTTCAATTAGGTTTTTCAGTTATCTTTCTCTTTAGTTGTCTTATAGTCAACGTTCAATGTTGTTTAGGATTTGGGTTTAATTTAGTGTAGTGTGAGATTTCAATTTGTTTTAATGTATGGGTTAAATCTAGTGTAGGTTTAGGATTACATTTTATAAGGTTTAAATGATTAAGATTAAATTTGGTTTATTGATAGGGCTAGGGTTAGCGTTAGGGGTTAAAATAAGGTTTGGTACTTAATTAGATTTAATCAAGGTTTTATTTTTGTTTATTGTCAGTGATACACTATTTTGGTTTATGATTAGGATTCAATTTGGTTTAATGTTCAATTACCTTTAGGGTTTGGCTTTAATTTTGTTTAGTGTAAGGACTAGGGTTCAATATGTTTTTATATTATACTTAGGGTTCAATTTTTTCTATGATTGGGGTAATGGTTTAAGTTGTATTATTGAATAGTTTAGTGTTTTATAGTTTCATTTTGTTTATTGTTCAATTAGATGTAGGCTTAGGGTTCAATTATATGTTCTTATAGGTGGTTTAATATTTTAATAGATTTATAATGGTTAAATTTGAGTTTTTATTTAATAAGGGTTAGAGCTAAATCTTGATTAGTCTTTTATAAAGGATCTAGTTCAATTGACATTTTGGTTGGGGATCATGTTTTGATTGTATGTCTTTCGACCAAAATGTGAAGAAGTAGAATAGGAAAACACGTCTTGGAGGAGAATTTCAGATATATGACAATAAAAATAATAACTTATATTTATCTTCTCTCTTCTACCCTCCTACCTATATCTCTCTGACTCTTTTTGGTCTTCTCTCCACCTTCCTCCATCCCCTCTCTTCTCTCCCCCTTCTATTTGTCTCTCTCCCTCTACCCCCCATATAATCTCCTCTACCCTCTTACTATATTTCTCTCCCTTTATATTCCTCCCTCCCTATCCCCCTACCTATCTCTTTGCATTTACCTCATTTTTGCATTCTCTTCAAATATATTTATATCTCCCTCTTTCTCTTTGTTTGTTTCACTACCT
>MU226188.1:3190304-3216638 GCA_018584345.1 Thuja plicata
TATATATATATATATATATCTTTGCGTATCTCCCTCTTCTCTTTATATTATATATTTATCTTCATGGCTCCCTCTATATGAGGTTTTGGGTTAGTGTTCAATTTACTTTAGTGCTCCAATAGGCTCAATGTTAGGGTTCAATTTATTTTAGTGTAAGATCGGAGTAAAATTTGGGTAAGGGTTAGTGTTTAATTTAGGTTTGATGCTCAATTAGTTTTATAATTAGGGTTGAACTTGCTTTAAGGTTACGATCATGATTTAGTTTGGTTCACTTTTAGGTTTTATTTTTGTTGTATTGTTAGGGAACTAAGTTTTAGGTTTTTAGGTGTTATGGATAGGGTTTAATATGGTTTGGTATTTGGATTTGTTTTCATTTACTATTAGGTTTAAGATTCAATTTGGTTTATTTTTAGTATAAAGAATAATAATTCGTCTGAAGGTTAGAATTACATTACGTTCAAAGTTAAGGTTGATACTTATTTAAGCTTATGGACTAAGGCTGGGGTTTAATTAAACATAAGATTATGTTTCGAGAGGGTTAGAATTTTATTTGATTCTATTGTGTTTCCTCTCCTTATATATATATATATATCTCTCTCTCTCTTCACTCTCTATCATTCTTGTTTTAGGGTTACTATTTTAGGGTTTTTGTTAAGGAACTAAGTTTTGAGTTTTTAAGTGGTAGGGGTGGGGTTCAATTTGGTTTGGGGTTTGGATCCAACTTTGTCTACTATTAGGTTCACGATTCATTTTGGTTTGTTTTTAGTTATATCATTAATATTTTTGTTTAAAGAATATAATTACATTAGGTTCAAAGTTAAGGTTGGTATTGATTTAAGCTTATGGAGTGAGGTTTGAGTTTAATAATGTTTAAGGTTATGTTTTGAAAGGGCCAGGATTTGATTTAATTATATGTCATGTTGATTTGTTTGAATTAAAAGAATAACACAAATTTGACAATCGTTAGGTTTAATTTCTTGTATTGTTTGATTAGGCTTACAATTAGGGTTCTATTTACTTTAGTGTTCAAATAGGATTTTTTGTTAGGGTTCAATTTGTTCTAGCGTAAGGCCATGGTAAAATTTGGGATAGGGTTACTGTTTAATATGGTTTTATGCTCAATTAGTTTTATGATTAGGTTTGAACTTGCTTTAGTGGTTTGATGTTACAATTCATTCCAGTTTAGGTTTACGGTTTATTTTTGTTTATTGTCAGGGAACTAAGTTTCAAGTTTGTAAGTGTTCTGATTAAGTAAAAACAGGTTTTACAAGGACTCAAAACCTTTACAAAAAAAAAGAGTTCAACAGGTTTTACAAGGACCTGCAACCTAGAGTTAAAAGAGAGACATACAATAAAAAGCATAAACAACTGTGCCATAGCACCAGAGAAGAAAGGAACAAAAGTACAACAATCCTAACAAAAAAGTCCCAAAGATGCAACAAAAGACAGCAGGGATAGCAAAAAGAACCCAACCGGGACAACAGAAGAAACAGCTACATCTCCTTCACCAGTTCCTCAGCTTCGAGGACCATAATCTGCATATTGTTGACCGAAGTCTTGAGCTCCTCTGTTTCTTTATCCTCCTTAGGACTCTTTTTCTTGGAACTAGCTCAAGTTTGTAAGTGTTAGGAGTGGGGTTCAATTTGGTTTGGGGTTTGGATTTAGCTTTGTCTATTATTAGGTTTAGGATTCATTTTGCTTTATTTTTAGTTATAGGATTAATATTTTTGTTTAAAGATTATAATTACATTAGGTTCAAAGTTAAGGTTGGTATCCTTTTAAGCTTATTGAGTGAGTTTGAGTTCAATAATGTTTAAGGTTATGTTTTAAAAGGGTTAGGATTTGATTTGATTCTATGTATCCTTGATTTGTTTGGATTAATAGAACAACACAAATTTGACAATTGTTAGGTTTAATTTCTTATATTGTTTGATTGGGCTTAGGGTTAGCGTTAAATTTACTTGAGTGTTCAAATAGGATTCGTGCTAGGGTTCAGTTTGTTCTAGTATAAGGTTAGGGTAAAATTTGGGCTAGGGTTAGTGTTTAATTTGCTTTGATGTTTAATTATTTTTATAATTAGGGTTGAGTTTTCTTTAGGGGTTTGATGTTACAATTTGTTCTGCTTTAGGTTTAGGGTTTACTTTTGTTTATTGTTAGGGAACTAAGTTTCAAGTTTTTGAGGGTTGGGGGTGGGGTTTAATTTGTTTATGGGTTTTGATTTAGATTTGTCTACTATTAGGTTTAGGATCCATTTTGGTTTAGTTTTAGATATAGGATCAATGTTTTTTTTTAAAGATTATAATTACATTAGGTTCAAAGTTAAGGTTGGTATTCATTTAATCTTATGGACTGAGGTTTGAGTTCAATAATGTTTAAGGTTATGTTTTAAAAGGGTTAGGATTTGATTTGATTCTATGTACCGTTGATTTGTTTGGATTAAAAGAACAACACAAAATTGACAATTGTTAGGTTTAATTTCTTATACTATTTGATTAGGGTTTAATTTACTTGAGTTATTAAATAAGATTCATGTTAGGCTTCAATGTTTCCTAATGTGAGGTCAGGGTAAAATTTGTGCTTTAGGGTTAGCATTTAAATTTGTTTGATGTTCAATTAGTTTTATGATTAGGTTTGAACTTGAGCTAGGGGTTTGATGTTACAATTCATTCTTCTTTAAGGTTAGGGTTTATCTTTGTTTATTGTTAGGGAACTAAGTTTCAATTTTTTAAGGGTTGGGGATGGGGTTTAATTTGGTTTTGGGTTTGGATTTTTCTTTTTCTACTATTAGGTTTTGGATTCTTTTTGGTTTATTTTTAGTTATAAGATCAATATTTTTGTTTAAAGATTATAATTACATTAGGTTTCAAAGTTAAGGTTAGTATTTGTTTAAGCTTATGGACTGAGGTTTGAGCTCAATAATGTTTAAGGTTATGTTTCAAAATTGTTAGGATTTGATTTATTTCTATGTACCATTTATTTGTTTGAATTAAAAGAACAACAAAATTTGACAATTGTTTGCTTTAATTTCTTATACTGCTTGATTAGGCTCAGGGTTAGGGTTCAATTTCCTTGAATGTTCAAATAAGATTCGTGTTAGGCTTCAATTTGTTCTAGTGTAAGGTCAGGGTAAAATGTGTGTTAGGGTTAGCATTTAAATTCATTTGATGTTCAATTAGTTTTATGATTAGGTTTGAGATTGCTTTAGCGATTTGATGTTACAATTTGTTCCACTTTAGGTTTAGGGTTTACTTAAATGTTTGTTGTTAGGGAACTAAGTTTCAAGTTTTTAAGGGTTGGGGATGGGGTTTAATTTTGTTTGGGGTTGGATTTATCTTTGTCTACTATTAGGTTTAGGATTCTTTTTTTTTTTAATTTTTAGTTATAGGATCAATATTTTTGTTTAAAGATTATAATTACATTAGGTTCAAAGTTAAGGTTCATATTCTTTTAAGCTTATGGACTGGGGTTTGAGTTCAATAATGTTTAAGGTTATATTTTAAAAGGTTAGGATTTGATTTATTTCTATGTACCATTTATTTGTTCAGATTAAAAGAACAACACAAATTTGACAATTTTTAGGTTTAATTTATTTTACTATTTTATTAGGCTTAGGGTTAGGGTTCAATTTACTTGAGTGTTCAAATAAGATTCGTGTTAGGGTTCAATTTTTTCTAGTGTAAGGTTAGGGTAAAATTTGTGTTAGGGTTAGCGTTTAATTTTGTTTGATGTTCAATTAGTTTTATGATTAGGTTTGAACTTGCTTTAGGGATTTAATGTTACAAATCATTCAACTTTAGGTTTAGGGTTTACTTAAATGTTTGTTGTTAGGGAAATAAGTTTCAAGTTTTTAAGGGTTGGGGATGGGGTTTAATTTGGTTTGGGGTTTGGATTTAGATTTGTCTACTATTAGGTTTAGGATTCATTTTGGTTTATTTTTAGTTATAGGATCAAAATTTTTGTTGAAAGAGTATAATTACATTAGGTTCAGAGTAAAGGTTGGTATTCATTTAAGCTTATGGAATGAGGTTTGAGTTCAATAATTGTTAAGATTATGTTTTAAAAGGGTTAGGATTTGATTTGATTCTATGTATCATTGATTTATTTGGATTAACAGAACAACACAAATTTGACAATTGTTAGGTTTAATTTCTTATGTTGTTTGATTAGTCTTAGGGTTAGGGTTCAATTTAAATTTACTTGAGTGTTCAAATAGGATTCGTGTTAGGGTTCAATTTGTTCTAGTGTAAGGTTAGGGTAAGATTTGGGCTAGGGTTAGTTTTTAATTTGCTTTGATGTTCAATTAGATTTATGATTAGCTTTGAGCTTGCTATAGGGGTTTGATGTTACAATTCGTGCTGCTTTAGGTTTAGGGTTTACTTTTGTTTATTGTTAGGAAACTAAGTTTCAAGTTTTTAAGGGTTGGGGTGGGGTTTAATTTGTTTTGGGTTTGGATTTAGATTTGTCTAATATTATGTTTAGGATTCATTTTGGTTTATTTTTAGTTATAGGATCAATACTTTTGTTTAAATATTATAATTACATTACGTTCAAAGTTAAGGTTGGTGTTCAATTAAGCTTATGGACAGAAGTTTGAGTTCAATAATGTTTAAGATTATGTTTTAAAGGGGTTAGGATTTTATTTTATTTAATTCTATGTACCATTGATTTGTTTAAATTAATTGAACAACACAAATTTGACAATTGTTAGGTTTAATTTCTTATACTATTTTGTTAGGCTTAGAGTTAGGGTTCAATTTACTTGAGTGTTCAAATAGGATTCGTATTAGGGATAAATTTGTTCTAGTGTAAGGTTAGTGTTAAATTTTGGCTAGGGTTAGTGTTTAGTTTGCTTTGATGTTCAATTAGTTTTATGATTAGGTTTGATCTTTCTTTAGGGGTTTGATGTTACAATTCATTTTACTTTAGGTTTAGGGTTTACTTTGGTTTATTGTTAGGGAACTAAGTTTCAAGTTTTTAATGGTTGGGGGTGGGGTTTAATTTGGTTTGGGGTTTGGATTTAGCTTTGTCTACTATTATTTTTAGGATTAATTTTAGTTTATTTTTATTTATAGATCAATGTTTTTGTTTAAAGATTATAATTACATTAGGATCAAAGTTAAGGTTGGTATTCATTTAATCTTATGGAATGAGGTTTGAGTTCAATAATGTTTAAGGTTATGTTTTAAAAGGGTTAGGATTCGATTCTATGTATCGTTGATTTGTTTGGATTAATAGAACAACACAAATTTGATAATTGTTAGGTCTAATTTCTTATACCGTTTGATTAGGCTTAGGGTTAGGGTTCAATTTAAATTTACTAGAGTGTTAAAATAGGATTCGTGTTAGGGTTAAATTTTTTCTAGTGTAAGGCTAGGGTAAAATCTGGGCTAGGGTTAGTGTTAAATTTTCTTTGATGTTCAATTGGATTTATGATTAGGTTTGAGCTTGCTATAAGGGTTTGATATTACAATTCGTTATGCTTTAGGTTTAGGGTTTACTTTTGTTTATTGTTAGGGAACTAAGTTTCAAGTTTTTAAGGGTTGGGGGTGGGGTTTAATTTGTTTTTGGGTTTGAATTTAGCTTTGTCTACTATTAGGTTTATGATTCATTTTGGTTTATTTTTAGTTATAGGATCAATATTTTTTGTTTAAAAATTATAATTACATTACGCTTAAAGTTAAGGTTTGTATTGATTTAGGCTTATGGAGTGAGATATGATTTCAATAATGTTTAAGGTTATGTTTTAAAAGGGTTATGATTTTATTTGATTCTATGTACCATTGATTTGTTTGGATTAAAAGAACAACACAAATTTGGCAATTCTTAAGTTTAATTTCTTATATTGTTTGATTAGGCTTAGGGTTAGGGTTCAATTTACTTGAGTGTTCAAGTAGGATTCGTGTTAGGTTTCAATTTGTTCTAGTGTAAGGTTAGGATAAAATTTGTGTTAGGATTAGCGTTTAATTTCATTTGATGTTTAATTAGTTTTATGAGTAGGTTTGAACTTTCTTTAGGGGTTTGATGTTACTATTCGTTCTGCTTTAGGTTTAGAGTTTACTTTTGTTTTATTGTTAGGGAACCAAGTTTCAAGTTTTTAGGGGTTGGGGGTGGGGTTTAATTTGGTTTGGGGTTTGTAGTTAGCTTTGTCTACTATTAGGTTTAGGATTCATTTTGGTTTATTTTAGTTATAGGATCAATATTTTTGTTTGAAGATTATAATTACACTACGTTCAAAGTTAAGGGTGGTATTGATTTAAGATTATGGACTGAGGTTTGAATTCAATAATGTTTAAGGTTATGTTTTAAAAGGTTAGGATTTTATTTGATTCTATGTACCGATAATTTGTTTGGATTAAAAGAACAACACAAATTTAACAATTGTTAGGTTTAATTTCTTATACTGTTTGATTAGGCTTAGGATTAAGGTTCAATTTACTTTAGTGTTCAAAGAGGATTCGTGTTAGGGTTCAATTTGTTCTAGTATAAGGTTAGTATAAAATTTAGGCTAGGGTTAGCGTTTAATTTTATTTGATGTTCAATTAGTTTTATGAATCAATTTGAGCTTGCTGTAGGGGTTTGATGTTACAATTCATTCCGCTTTAGGTTTAGGGTTTACTTTTTTATTGTTAGGGAACTAAGTTTCAAGTTTGTAAGGGTGGGGATGAGGTTTAATTTGGTTTGGGGTTTGGATTTATCTTTGTCTACTATTAGGTTTATGATTTGTGTTAGGGTTAAATTTTTTCTAGTGTAAGGTCGGGGTAAATTTTGGGTTAGGGTTAGTGTTTAATTTGGTTTGATATTGAATTAAGTTTATGAGTAGGTTTGAGCTTTCTTTAGGAGTTTGATGTTACAATTCGTTTCAGTTTAGGTTTAGGGTTTTTCTATTGTTAGGGAACTAAGTTTCACATTTTTAAGCATTAGGGGTGGGGTTTAATTTGGTTTGGGGTTCTGATTTAGTTTTTTCTACTATTAAGTTTAAGATTCATTTTGGTTTATTTTTAGTTATAGGATTAACATTTTTATTTAAAGATTATAATGGCATTGGTTTCAAAGTTAAGGTTGGTATTTATTTAAGCTTTTGGAGTGAGGTTTTGATTTTAATAACGTTTAAGGTTATGTTTTAAAAGTGTTAGGATTTGATTTTATTATATGTCCTATTTTCACAGAGCAGCTATGTTTTAAGCAAATAATAAGCTTTGGGAAAAGAGGGGGGCTGAAAATAAGTAGCTATTGCTTATTAAAAATAATGACTGGTAGCGTCTTAAAATTCTTTTCCTCTATTATTTCCCCAGATTTTCCCTCCAAGTTTTCACCGACACTTTAATTTGTGCATGCGAATCAACAAGCAAACTAGTTGAATAGGTTTATTATTTCTCCTAAAAACATTAGCAGTGGTTGCTAAACAAAATAAGCTTAGCAGCCGCATGGGGACATGTTGTTAATTCTCCCATCTCCCCCTATTGTTCTCTCTTTCCATCTCTCTATTTCTCTATTTTCACTATTGTGTATTGCAGGATCTAGAGGAGGCCATGGAGAGAGAAAGTGGACAACGTAGACCTACTAAATCGTAGGGGAGGAAAGTGGGTGGCAATAGAGGTAATTAGAGGAGATAAAGTCATTTTTTTCCATGGGCCTCTGAGGTCAAAATTATTGGTTGAAAATTCACAGGAATGGTGATTAAATGTGATTCTATATCAAGGGAAAATTTTGAAAATTAGCATGGTCAAAACATGATATCAATATGTCAAATATATGACTAAAGTGAGGTTTTCTATTGGATAGCATATTTGTCGAAATGATATCATTTATTGTGTTGTGTATTGTAGGATCCATATGAGGCCATGGAAACAAATTATGTCATATCAAATGAGGACAAAATAGATGAAGCAAGACATCAGGTACTCAAATTCTGACTTAAGAATAAATGATCTGATCACATTTTGTGATACGTCTATCTTTTTCCACAAATTTCTTGAAAATTATAATGTGTTATCCAATCTTGACATGAATTAATGCATGTTGTTGATTATTTTAGATGGATATTAGAGGAAATGTAGAGCCTTAGCGTTCAACTAGCAAACGAACAAGATATATACATGGATATAGACTTAAAACTGTCAAATCATGTAAATGACATTGGGTAGAAGAGGACATGACAATGGATCTTCTAGAAACAACAATTGATTGCATTGAAGAAGAGGTTGGTAAGGACTATAGCACATGGGATGAATACTTTGAGAAAATTATTGTTTGTGGATGTTCTCAATGTCGTGGAAAGAAACAAATCAAATGAGCAATTGCACTAAGACATTACATATTTGAAAATATTCTAGTTGGCAGTATGCCTCCCACAATCGATTCAAATCCAAAAGGAATTATGGTAAGAAATTTTTCAAATTGATATAAATAACATGTATACTTTGTTTAAACATTGTTCTATATCATGTAAACAACTACGTTTTATCTTAATCGATACTTGCAGGAAAAATTTCTTGGTTTAAAGCATCGTGGATCATCAAATTCCAATGTAGAGGCCAATGATAATTTATCATATGATACATGTGACAAAAATATGTGCCAATATATGAGCTCAGAAGATGAAAAATTGATGAAAACAAGTAACAAAACAAGAGTCACTTTAAAGATGCATAATTTGCTTAAAGACATGGGGAATGTGGACTACATACCCTATGATAATGAATGCAATGGATGATGACTTACCCTTGAGTTTGAGATTAATTTACAAAGAGACATTTGATTGTTGACTATATGGCACTTGGCCCAGTGACCAATAAATACCTAGAGTGTACGAGGTGTTTCAATTTTTGGGACACAACTACACAATACGACCCTCCAATATTCATGGAGTGAATCTGGGCCTCTTTATTGTCCAAAATGCACATGTGCGATCTAAACATAGAAACAATTTAGAACAAACCACTAGGAGAGTAATGCCATATTATGGTCCATCATATTACAGTGGTGAATGGAGAAGGCTATAAGAATATAATCCTAGCATGTCAGCATATGATCTAAATTAGAATGTGTATACACATTGTCTCCGATTGGAAAGTGGAAAATAAATGAATATAGGTCATATTATTTATATAGATGTACGCGTGTACACACACAAAAATATTGTAAGATTTATAAATGGTAGTAAGTGAAGGGACCCTATAGTAAGAGTGAATTGTGAATTTTTTGAGGTTATAAATGATAAAGATGGAGATATGGAAAGTGATGCAGTCAAGGATGGAGGATCCAATGAAGGATTGTCCAAACTTGCAGCTGTAGACACCTAAAAATGGTTCACGCCTGCTAGTCTATGTATTTTATATTTGGTGGTGATCTCGTCTTACATTTGGTGGTCATCCCACCTGTACTTTCTACGTAGGTGGGCATGTGACCTGTGTAGGTGGCACGTGTAGACCCCCTGCAGATCCCGTTTGACCCTCTTTTGACCCTTAAACTACCTAGAAATGTGTGTAAACCTAGAAATCACCAAGGGGCTTAGATGTACTCACCTTAGGTCCCATGTCAGCCGACCATCGGTAGCTGTGTACTCATTCCCCGCGCTGATTATTTGCTGGCACTCGATCCATCCTACTTGCTCCAGAGCTTAATTCTTCCAAATGTGAGAGTGAAAATGAGCTCCAAAACCCTCTCCAAACCCTTTTATAGCCTCTTGGTTGCCTAGATGCACGTGAAACCCTTGCATTTTCTATTGGTCACGATGCTTTTTGCACTCTGTGCCTCATATCTTTTGTGTTTGACCTGTAATTTTTGATCTGGTCATTGCTGTGGATCCGTCTCGTCATTGTCGACAAATCGACCTATCATTTGCATTTTTTGGACAATTTATCGAGGGGGCACCTATATATCCTGCTATCATTGGGGCATGTTTTAATGCTATTTTTTTTAGAATTCTTTGACACAACGCTCATAATCGCATTGTATCAAAGAGGGGCAAAATGTAGACACCTAAAAATGGTTTGAGCCTGTTGGTCTACGTGTTTTAACATTTTTAGCATCACAATTGAAACATGATTTTGTGATCTAATTATTCCTCTATGTTGCGCATATGATCTTTATTATATGAAAACATTGTGGCTTTCGTCGATGATTGAATATTGCAAAATTGTTCAATTGTACTAATATTTCTACTCTCTTTATCAAATTGATCATTTTCCTAATCAATTCTGATCAACCCTAAATTGATCCTAAACCGATCCTATTTGATTCTAAACCATTCCAAATTTTCCTAAATAAATTTAAACCCATTCTATTCTATGCCTAATCACTTTCAGAATTGTTTGGACTCATTCCAACCATTTTGGGGCATTATCCAAGATCATTGATGCCTAATTAACCCAATTTTCCAAACCGATCAAAACCCTATTCCAAATTCGATCAATCTTGTCATCATTCTAGGAGCATTGTCCAAGTTCATCGATGCTTTGTATCCCCTTAATTATCTATTTGATAACATTATCAAAGTTCATCGGTGTTATCGTTATCAATCTATCATTATCAATTCAATAGTGGTGTCCATGTTTGTCAATACTATTTTTGATCATTATTATTTCAGGAACATTGTCCAAGTTCATTGATGTTTCCTCATTCCTATTTTAATTGTATGGTGCCATCAAAGTTCATTGGCACTATTCAATCATTTCCAAACATCATTATGCGGGTGCATTGTCAAAGCTCATCGATGCCTTGTGATTTCCTAAACTATTCCAGAATCCTTGGAATCGATCCTAATCCTTATAAATATCATCAAAATCATTTCAATTGTACATGCATACCTTCAATTTGATCGATAATTCACTAACCTATCCTCTTGGGATGAATAACCCATAGTTTATCCCTTTTTCCTAATTGAATAAATAAATTGACTTTATTTATTCCCCTTTTTCCTAAGTTTTCACAATTAATTAATTTTTAATTAATTAATTGCCTAATTCAAATTTATGGGGTTTTATAATTTTATAAATACTAATTTATATTTGTGAGGAATATTGATTTATTAATTGATTAAATCCTCCTAATTTCACCTAATTGTCATATCCCTTAATTGAGGATTCACATCCATATTAAGGTGCTTCTTCAATATCTTCAATATTTCTTCATTCATTTTCCCCCATATCATGCTTCAAAATATCCTACCTACCTTTCCCTTCATTATGATTCTATTCAATCTTCACCTAATTGTTTTTCATTTTCTATAAATTGAGATGCTTTCCTCTCTTTCAATTTTAAGAACCACTATCTCCTAATATTCTCTTATCGATTTGAGCTTTCAAGTTCTTTGTGCAATTTTGTTATTGTCAAAGAGAAACATAATCCACCTTTATGGAGAAGAAAGGAGGACATTTGAGCATCATTTGAAGGGAGTTCTTGTGTTTTTATAGCATTACATTTGTAAATTCCTATTTCAATGGCTCTAATGTTAGATTAGATAGGTTAGCATATTATTTAGGGTTTGTGGCTACGGAGATATGCTTTTCATGCCTTTTTCTGGTCTTACAATAGCTAATAACCATAACAGCGAAAACCATCAAATACACAGAAATATAATCAACATTCAGTTCTCTATTATCATAGATAATCCATTACATCCAACATGTCAGGCTGTAAGGCCTTCCCAGCTAGTGCCAAATACAAAGATACTACTCAAGATCAATTAATACAGATCTTCTTTTAAGACATATGACTCATGATCCAGATTCTCAGATCCAACACTTCGATCTGCTCCCTCAATCTGATGCCCTAATCTAAGAACAAAATACAACTTAAATACAAAAGGCAACCAACGGGTCAGCCTACGATAACAAACATTGGAGAAACCCCCAACCCAGATTTAGGTCCACACAATCCCTTATGAGAGACCCCGCATTAATTACACAACAAAAATTAAATGCAGAAGCTGGCCAGATCAGGATAAACAACTCGAGAAGAGATCACCGAGAAACAACAACCACTTGGTAAAAGCATACCCGAGCAACAAAAACCAACTCGGTAAAAGCATACCCGAGAAACAAAAACCAACTCGGTAAAAGCGTACCCAAGCAACATAAACCAACTCGGTAAAAGCATACTCGAGAAACAGAAACCAACATACACCGAGACCCATTGGTAAATCAAGATAGAAAGAGTACCCAAGCAACATGGTATCTGAGCACTTCACCGAGAAGTCTCCAAACAAGCTAAAGACAAAAAAAAACATATTTTTGTTCGATACAGGATTTCCAAGGATGTTAGGATGCTCCTGTATCAGAAAGAGAGGTTGATATGTTGATAATGGATGAGGTTATTATGGACCTTACCATTGGGGACGAGTTATTGATTTATTACCCCTTCTTAAAATGCACTACTGCGTGAAAGAAAAGGGAAGAACAAGGTCTCCCTAAGGATGTTCTTAAGGGCAGAAATCAAAAGAATAATTAATGAGTGTGGACTGATGTTTTATAAATGATGTTGTCAAAATTGTTTTTTATTTAAGTTATTGTATAAAAAGGGTAGTTTATAAAATAATGTTCCACTATTCAATTGATGTATATATGTTCATATAATATATATATATATATAATCAAACAAATATATATCACAAATAAATATAATCAAACAAATATATATCACAAATAAATATAATCAAACATGGATTTATATATATACATATATATGTATATATATATGTATATATATATGTATGTATATATATATATATATATGTATATATATATATGTATATATATATATATGTGTGTATATATATATATATATGTATATATATATATATGTATACATNTATATATATATATATATGTATATATATATGTATGTATATATATATATATATATGTATATATATATATGTATATATATATATATGTGTGTATATATATATATATATGTATATATATATATATGTATACATATATATAAATCCATGTTTGATTATATTTATTTGTGATAGAAGTAACCCCAAGGTGTGCTCACACAATGATTTAGACAGGACCTAGCTTTCCCTAGTCCACTTAGGATCCTAATTTCCCTTTAGGACCACACTAGCCTCAAGACACTGATCATAAGACTACTTCCAACTCTTCTCTAAGAGTTACAACTATTGTGTTTCACCTTGAAGGACATCCACCATTAGTTTTGTCTCACAATGCTTCTCATTGGTTTTGAAGAATTCCAATTCCAAATCCTTCATACCAACTCCACACATGCTAAAAGGGAATTGTACACTCTTTTTATGTTCATTTTGCATCCATACATTCCAAATTCCATAGGTCTTCACTCCCAATTTAGTCGAGTTCCAAAATTGCACCCAAAATGACCAATTAGGCCTAAAGGACCAATTAGCCCTATCCAAAAGGTTTTTCACGATTTACTCTTAACACTTCCACACAACCAATAAAACCAATCAAGGATCTAGATACCCTTTTGAGAAACCTAAAATAATTTTAAGGTCTAAGGTCCCCAAGTCCTCCGTACACCTCTGTCCCAAAATGTAGGGCTATTAGGCCTATTTTGGCTCCTCACAAGCTCTTCTATGATTTCTATGGAAAAATAAATACAAATGGATTGGGTGGGTTCTAAAATAATTAATAGGGATCTATGAGACCCTAAAGACATTGGTACCACACTTTTTTTAGGACTCCCATGTACACCCTTGTCTCTGCATTCTTGTTTACACCTGTCATACACCTAACCGGACTGTCCTAGCTCTCTTAGGGCATGGATTCAAAATTAGAAAATTGACTCCTATGACCTCATACATGCATATGTACACTGTAAAGAGGCTCCCCTAACACATTCATTCAACCTTTTGAGTTTCCCACAGTTGAATTTCATGGGGGAGCCATAAAACCAAAATCTCCCTAAACTAGACTAGTAGACTACCTAGTTCTTAAACAATTTCCTACACCTATCAAATCAAATATACACTATTTGCACTCTAAATGAAAAAGTATTAAATCAGTCTCTAATACATTAATCCACACTTATATCAAATATTTCAATCCATTAAAATACAAATAACTCTCAAACAAGTTGACTGTACTCTGTTTACACAAAACCTTGCTCTATTGCTTTCCAAAAACTTGCATACATCAACTCTACCTCAGTAAATGATCCATAAAGTGCCTAAAGATGCCTCCTCCACCATTTCAGGCCACTAGCATTAATTTTCCACTCCTATAATGGAGGGAATCCAATTTTTTTGAGTTGCATGCAACATTTGCAAAAAGTTGCAAATGTTGTCATGACAACTTTTAGCATCTTTTGTATTTATGATACAAACTACATTTTAGGGCCTCTAACCCATTTAGATCAATGAAATAACACCATTTATGTCTCCTTAAGCATATTTATACCCATACATAGGCCTTGGACACATTTAGACCTCATTTCCCAACATTAGACCAAACTAAGGACTAAACAACTAAAAGCAAATAACAAAGACTAAGATGAAATTAGCACTAACCACTAATCCATATAGTCACACACAACAACAAGACCTTCTAAGGTCTTAAGAAAACACACACTGACTTGGCTAGGGTCAGTTACAAGTCAAAATTGACCAGGGCCTTGAGGATTGCCTAGGTGCTCCTGTACCATCCTCCCCTAATGAAAAGATTTCAATCCACCCTTGGATTGAGTAAGTTGAGATCAATGCCCAAATTTTTAAACTCAGTCTCTTTGATCCACACTACATCTACATCTGGTTGTCCTTTCCACTTTACTAAGTGTTCTTGGTACTCCTTCTTTCTGGTCTTCTTGTAGACTCTAGAATCCATAATTTGCTCTGCTTGCTTGATTGGTGCAGATGGTAAATGTAGTTCTTCCACCTCCTGTATAACTTTAGTCAAACTATGATATGCATCTAGGATTGGGCCTTTGTATAGATCTAGGTCTGCAACATTAAACACTGGTGATAAACCCATATCCTCCTAAATTTCTACCTTGTAAGCATTGGCTCCATATTTGGCCAGTATAACACATGGGCCAATTCTTCTCATTTGAAGTTTATGTGGTGTTCCTTTCTGAAGTCTTTCCTTGTTGAGGTGAACCATTAATAGATCTCCCATTTTGAATTGGACATCTCTTCTTCTATCATCCACTTTAGTCTTTATCTTCTTTGTATTGTCAATGAGTGTCTTCCTGACTATCTCATGAACTTCTTTCATAGAATGTGTAAAATCATCAGCATAGCCACTCCCCTTGGCTCCATCCTTCAAATCTTTGAGCTCATAGATTTCTCTTGGATGAAGGCAATAGACTATCTCAAAGGGAATTTTTCTAGTAGTCCTATTCATTGTATCATTGTAGGCATATTTTGCTTGCCCAATGAGTTGGTCCCAAACTTAACCATACTCTTTTTTTAAACATCTTAGGAGATTTCCAAGACTCCTATTGACTACCTCTGTTTGACCATTAGACTGAGGATGGTAGGCAAATCCAAATGACAAGTTAGTTCCAAGTTTTTTCCACAAAGTCTTCCAAAAATGACTCATGAACTTGGTGTCTCTATCAGACACTATACTCAATGGTAAACCATGAATTCTAACAACCTCATTGAAGAATAGGGAAGCTATCTGACTGACATCATTAGTTGTCTTGCAAGGTACAAAGTGTGCCATTTTACTAAACCTGTCCACAATAACATATATGTTGTCCATTCCTTGTTTTGTTTTGGGTAAACCAACTACAAAATCCATCCTCAGACATTACCATGGTCTGGTTGGAATGGGAAAAGTTTGGTATAGGCCGGAATTAGTAGATGTTCCTTTGGCCTTCTGACATATAACACAAATTTATACATATCTCTTGACATCCAAATTCATCTTGGGCCAGAAGTAGAATCTTTGGACTAATTCTTGAGTTTTATTAACACCAAAATCGCCACTAAGTGCACCATTGTGTTTCTCCTGCACTAGATTCTCCCTAATAGACCCCCTAGGGACACACAATTGACTAAATTTAAAAACAATAAACCATTATGTAAAGTATATTCAGAGTATTGACTATGAAAGTGATTTTTATACTCTTGGCATACCTTGTAAATGTCTGCAAAGTCCTCATATTCACCATACAGGTCTTTGAAGTTATCTATTCCCATACTTTGTAGTTGAATTTCTTGGATAGTCAATGCTCTTCTGCTTAAATCATCTGCAACCCCTTCTTGTGCTTGATGTTGAAGGTGTAAGCTTGTAGGTACTCAACCCACTTCATATGCTTGTGACTCAATTTATCTTGTGAGTTCAAGAAGCTCAATGCTTGATTGTCTAAATAGACTATGAAATCCTTTGGAAGCAAGTAATGCCTCCATTTTCTCATTAACTGGACCAAAGAATATATCTCTAGGTCATAATAAGAATATTTCTTCATAGCTTCACTTAGTTTCTCAGAGTGGAAGGCCACTAGTCTTCCCTCTTGGCTCAAGACTACACCAATGACTACATTGTTGACATCACATTCCACTGTAAATAGCTTTTCAAATCTTGGAAACACCAAAATTGGTTGGGTTGCAATCTTCTTTTTTAGTTGCTCAAAACCATGGTTACCTTGTTCATTCCAAATAAATTTAGTCTTCATGCCTCCTTTAATAGTGTCTAACATAGGAGCACATATTGCACTAAATTGCTTAATAAACTTTCTATAATATTGTGCTAGGACATGAAAACTTCTTACCTCAGTGCTTGTTCTTGGAGTAGGACAGTTGATGATGGCCTCCACTTTGCTAGGATCCATCTTTAAGTTACCCTGAGATAGCACAAATCCAAGGTACACCAGTTCTTGTTTGATGAATTCACACTTTTCCAAGTTGATCATCAACTTCCCCTCATTTAACTTTTTGAAAACCATTTCTAGGTGCTTGAGGTGTTCTACCATTGTCTTACTTTAGATGAGTATATCATCCAAGTAGACCACCACAAATTTACCAATATGATCTTTAAGAACTTCATTCATCAACCTCATGAAAGTTGATGGGGCATTGGATAAGCCAAATGGCATTACAATCCACTCATACAGTCCTCCTGCAGTCTTGAAGGCTATTTTCCACTCATCACCTTCTTTTACCCTAATGTGATGATAGCCACTCTTTAGGTCTATCTTGGTAAAATATCTTGCTCCTCTTAGATAGTCCATTAGGTCTTCTATCCTAGGGATAGGGAGCCTATACCTTATTTTAATCCTATTGATTTCTCTAGAGTCTCTACATAACCTCTAAGTTCCTCCCTTTTTGGGTGCTAGGATAGTAGGCATGACACATGGGCTAATACTTTTCCTAAAAAGGCCTTGTTCTAGGAGCTCTTGGATTTGTCTAGCTATTTCCTCATTCTGTTGAGGGGTCATTTTATAGGCTGCCTTATTGGGTAGGGTAGCTCCAGGGACTAGGTCTATTTGATGGCTTACGGACCTCTTAGGTAGTAGGGATGAAGGTAGTCCATCAATGACTATGCCTTGGTACTTATACAACAACTCTTGCACTTCCTTTGGCAACTTTGTCTTCTTCACTACTCTGTCTGCAATCTGTTCTTTTGGTTTCAACACTAAGGAAAAACCAACTCCCTCTTCTTCTTCCAAATCCTCTAAGAACTCTTTTTTCACTCACCATAAGAACATTAGGACCAGTAGACTTCAATTCTGCATCCTCCAACAGTGACTGAATTTTAAAAGTTACATTGTCCTTCTTGAATGAGTAGGAGTTCTTCACTCCATCATGCATGGCATGTCTGTCATATTTCCATGGTCTACCTAGGAGAAAATGACATGCATCCATAGGTAAGACATCACATAGAATATTTTCCTTATATCTCCCAATTGGGAATTCAATCCAAGCTTGCTCATTTACAAGGACATGTTGTCCTTTGTTTAGCCAAGTGACCTTGTAAGGGTTTGTGTGAGATATCCTTGTCATTTTCAACTTACTAACTGCCGCCTTTGACACTATATTGTCAGTAGACCCTGATTCTATGATGACTCTACACACTTTTCCCATCATCTTACACTTCACTCTAAACAATGACCTCCTCTAGCTTGGATCTTCTCTTACTGGTTCCTTAATCAGATTCCTTCTCATCATAAGGTTCTCACCTTCTTCTGATTCTAAGGGAATCTCAGGATGTTTGTTTCCACCACTATATTATTCTTGAACATAGTTCACTCTCTTATCATTTCCTTGGGAAGTTGAACTCTTCTCTGGACATCTGTATGCAGGATGACCCATTTGATTGCAATGGTAACATTTCATATTAGAAAAGTAGTTCCCTCTACCTTGGTTACTGTTTCTTCCTCTTCCACTAGAGTTCCTTCCTCTATTTGAACCTCCTCTACTAGAGTTTCCTTCTTTCTGTTCACTAAACTTAGTATCTCCTTGGTTCTTTGATTCAAAACTCCTTCCACCATATCTACTTATTTTTCCTCTAATGTCTCTTCCTCTACCTCTTCCTCTGGAGGTACTTGAGTCTTGTTTCTTCTTTAGCTTGTCTTCAACCTTGACAACAATTTAGTGGCACTTTTTAACTATATCTAGAGTCAAAAGACTCATCTCATCTTGAATGGTTCATTTAAGTACATTAAGGTACCTTGCTACCTTCACCTTCTCATCCTTTGCTACTCTTGACCTAATACAAAGTCTCTAAAATTCTTCAGTGTATGAATTGACATCTAGGTCCTTCTACCTTAGACCTTGTCTTTTCTTATGTAATTGGATTTCATAATCCCTAGGGATATAAGAATCTCTGACTCTTGCTACCATAGCTTTCCATGAAGCAATGGGACTTTTCCCTTCCTTTTCTCTCTCATCTTAGATGAATTTCCACCAAGTGAGTGCAGACCCTCTTAGTCTTTCTTTTGCAACTTTCACCTTTTGAGCCTCTGTGATTCCATCACACTCAAAATGGTTTTCTAGTCCCTATATCCAGTCAAGGACTATCTCTGGCTCCATCTTTCTAGTAAAGATTGGAACTCCCTCTAGTGCTTTTCCACTCATAGCCTTTAAAGATTTCAAGAATGGCTCCTCATTTAGGATAGGGTCATCTTTAGGTACTTCATCTTCAATGGAAATATCCTTACCTTTCCCTTCAATTTTGTCCTTCACTTCATCTGCTTTCATGTCAACTTCATCCACTTTTTGCTCTAATTGAGCAAACCAATCTCAGAGTAGTCTATTCTCCTCTTCTTTTTCATCTAACTTCTTAGCTAACTCAACATTATTCACCATTGTTGACTCTCCAACTGATTCTTCTGGTTGTAACATTAACCACAAGCATGATCAAATGAGGCTCTGATACCAATCTAATAGAAGTAACCCCAAGGTGTGCTCACACAATGCTTTAGACAGGACCTAGCTTTCCCTAGTCCACTTAGGATCCCAATTTCCCTTTAGGACCACACTATCCTCAAGACACTGAGCCTAAGACTACTTCCAACCCTTCTCTAAGAGTTACAACTATTGTGTCTCACCTTGAAGGACATCCAACATTAGTTTTGTCTCACAATGCTACTCATTGGTTTTGAAGAATTCCAATTACAAATCCTTCATACCAACTCCACACATGGTACAAGGGCCTTTTACACTCTTTGTATGTTCATTCTGCATCCATACATTCCAAATTCCATAGGTCTTCACTCCCAATTTAGTCGAGTTCCAAAATTGCACCCAAAATGACCTATTAGGCCTAAAGGACCAATTAGCCCTATCCAGAGGGTTTTTCAAGATTTACTCTTAAAAATTACACACAACCACTAAAACCAATCAAGGATCTAGATACCCTATTTGGAAACCTCAAATTTTTGTAACGTCTAAGGTCCCCAAGTCCTCCGTACACCTCTGTCCTGAAATGTAGGGCTATTAGGCCTATTTTGGCTCCTCACAAGCTCTTCTCTGATTTCTATAGAAAAATAAATCCAAATGGATTGGGTGGGTTCTAAACTAATTACTAGGGATATATGAGACCCTAAAGACACTAAGACCATAATTGGTTCAGGAATCCCATGCACACCCTTGTCTTTGCATTATTGTTTACACCTGCCATACACCTAACCAAACTATCCTAGCTCACCTAGGGCATGTCTTCAAAATTAGAAAATCGACTCCTATGACCTCCTACCTACATATGTACATTTTATAAAGGCTCCCATAACACATTAATTCAACCTTTTGACTTTCCTACGGTTGAATTTCATGGGGGAGCCATAAAACCAAAATCTCTCTAAACTTGACCAGCAGACTACCTAGTTCTTAAACAATTTCCTACACCTATCAAATCAACTCTACACTATTTTCACTCTGAATGAAAAAGTCTTAAATCAGCTTCTACTACATGAATCCACACTTATATCAGATATTTCAATCCATTAAAATACAAATAACTCTCAAAGAAGTCGATTGTACTCTGTCTACACAAAACCTTGCTCTATTGCTTTCCAAAAACTTGCATACATCAACTCTACCTTGGGAAACAAGCCATAAAATCCTCCACAATTTTAGGCAACTAGCATTCATTTTCCACTCCTATAATGGAGGGAATCCAATGTTTTTGAGTTGCATGCAAAATTTGCAAAAAGTTGCAAATGTTGTCATGACAACTTTTAGCATCTTTTGCATTTATGATGAAAACTACATTTTAGGGCCTCTAACCCATTTAGATAAATTAACTAACATCATTTATGTCTCCTTAAGCATATTTCTACCCATACATAGGCCTTGGACACATTTATACCTCATTTCCCAACATTAGACCAATGTAAGGACTAAACAACTAAAAGCAAATAACAAAGACTATGATGAAATTAGCACTAACCACTAATCCATCTAGTCACACACAACAACAAGACCTTCTAAGGTATTAATAAAACACACATTGACTTGGCTAGGGTAATTTACAAGAAAAAAATGACTAGGGCCTTGAGGATATCCTAGGTGCTCCTGCACCAATTTGAAATTGATACATTTGTGATTTATCCTATTATTGTCAAACATTAAATAATGCTTGTGTTTGTTGATAGGTAGAAGATGTTGGTGAAATACACACTGATACCCATGATCCAACTGGGTTATTAAGAATTGGATTGGATGATCCAAACCATCCTTTAAATCATACCAGCATGAGAATAGAAACATTGAAGATAATTTTAGCACTTGATAAATTTGAAGAGCTGATGAGATATACATACGCTAATGACATGCCACCTAGCCTTAATGATGATGATCAAGATATTGAAAAAATTTAGTTCAAGAAGAATTATTGAATGAAATGCTTACAAGTTTCTCTGGGGATGGAAACAATGATGAAATTAATGATCATATGGTTGACAGTAACAATGTGTTCAAATCGGGTGCAAGTAGAACCTCAAAAATAGCATGCACTTGAATATTATTAGAAATCAAGTCACTATTTGGTTGGTCAGACAAAGCATTCACTACCCTACGGAAGTGAGTTGAAATCTATTTCTTACTTTGCATTGTCAATTGGTGTACATAATTCGTAAATACTCATCAACTATTTAATAAATTTTTAAGGGGATTTTTGAACCATATATTATATATAAATAATCCTAGTATAGATTGACATATAAATCATGTTCATCATAATTCAAACATTCAATTGGTTTAGTCTATGGAAATATTACAGGGCACTAAAAACTAAAATATTCCCTGAAGAAATTGTCTTTCCATCAACGTGCAGAGAGACACATCTGTTGTTGGTTGAGTTGGTGATTACATATAAGAAAATTCATTCATGTATAAATGATTGCATTTTATACAAAGGTGATAATAGAAACAAGGTAGAATTCCATGTATGCAAATAAAAGAGATATCGTACAGATGTTCAAGGTCATATAGTTCCAAAGAAGGTTTTATTTCACATGCCCATTATACCTAGACTTCAACGAATGTTTCGTTGCAATTCACTTGCACAATTAATGGACTAGCATGCAAAGAACGAACGTAAAGAGGGAGTCATGTGAATTCCAGCCGACTTAAAAATCATTGAAACACATAGAAGAAAAATGGCCAAGAAAATTCAAAGATGAACCCTCTAGTATCAGGTTTGGTCTTGCAATTGGAGTGTGCCCATTCTCTTTCCTAAGCTCAAATTATGGTATTTGGTCAGTGGTATTGATAGTATACAATATTCCCCCATGTATGAGTGTTAGAAAGGAGCACCTTATGCCGACTCTCATTGTTCTAGGAAAAAATCAAGTTAAAATCATGAATGTTTATCTCACGCCTTTTATTGATGAGATGAAATTGCTATGGAAAGGTATAAGAATGTATGACATATCATGTCGTCCATCAAATAGGCACTTCATGTTGTATGGTGTGCTATTTTGGAATATACATGATTTTCTAGGACTTAGTATTTGTTATGGTGAGATAAAATATTTACATATTTACACAAATTGTTTATTGTCATGCCAACTTTTATACTAATTTTTTGATGTTATTAATATTACTTATTGAATTGCAGGGCTTCAAACAAAGGGGATATTTGCATGTCCAAGATGTGTAGAACAATTTAGAGGGAATAATTCAAAAGATCTACATAAATTTATATATGCAAACAACATGGTTTTTCTACCACTAGATCATAGATTTATAAATTGCCAGAAGAATTAATTCGATGAAAAAGTTGAAAATAGAGGTCGTCCCAAGATTATGGGTCTAGGTGATTGGATTCAGAAGGATGAAGATGATGAATCGAAAGCTTGGGAGGATATGTTTGATTTTCAAGATTCAATTGAACAACCAGGACAACTTGTAGTCAAAATGCCAGAAGGAATGAAAAGGAAATCCATATTTTATGAGCTTCCTTACTGGAAGGATCTATTAATCTCACTTTTTAGATCCTATACACATCTTCAAAAATGCCCCAGATTCTATATTTTGACATATAGAAGGAAATTAGAAGGACACCTTGTCTTCAAGGAGAGATATTGCTCTTTCACGTACCAAAATTGATAGAAAAGATTTGTGGCCTAACAAGGCAAATGAAACATATGGAGAAGCTCCATGGATTTTGAACAAAAAAGAGCTAGACCAACTAAAAATGTCATCGTTCAATAAGGAAACCTAATATCTATAGGTCATCATTGGATAAAGATTTTATAGTTGATGGACATATCATGGGATTTAAAACACATGACTTTCATATTTTTATTAAGGTATTATATATCATCATTTAACATTTGTTGGTAACATTAATTAAGTACTAACTATGTTTTGATATTTTGTTTCTTGGGAAAAAATTACTAATGAACTTTTTATAAATGTATTTGATAGCATATCATGTCATTGACAATTAGGGGGATTCATGTCTTACAATTGACTTAAGGAATGCAATAAGTCGATTGTCAGCATTTACAAGGTATATGGTTATATGAAATGTTGACACATCAGAGGCATAGAGATATTATATTGTATTTTAATTCTTTACTAAAGGTTCACACTAATCTACTATTCTTATATTAGATGGGTGACCTTCAAGGAGATCCACGAATGTGAAGTGCACAAATGGAAGAAGGAAATTGCAGAAATTGTATGTGTATTTGAGAAGGAGCCCCCTACAAGTCCATTTACTTATACACATAGTTGATGATATTGAATTGGTAGGTGTCGTATCAACAAGGTGGATGTTTTTCTTTGAGAGGTATATGAAAAATCTAAAAGGACATGTCTGACAAAAGGCACAGCCAAAGGGTTGCATGGATGAAGGGTATGTATTGAATGAAGCATTTTTCTTCCTGTCTAAATTCCTTGGTAAGGATTTTGAAGCTGGACCACACTTCTGGGATGAACATTGAAGAATGATTATCAAATATTATTGACGAAGAAAAATCAAAATCTAATGACATTGAAGTAGAAATCAGTAAGTAGATTCATGATCACTGTGGTTATTTTTGTTGCAATCATTAATTTACACTGAATTTTTTTCTCAAATTAACACAATGACATTTGGAGTTTGAAATAAACATGTTGACATATAATAGGTGTAGACAAAAGTGCTATACTTGACAACTTCATTCTGTACCACATGGACTTTATGAACAAATGGATTGATCTGTGTGATAAAAAGAGAGAAGTGTTAGAAGGAAGGAGATAGTTTAGGCGACTGAACCCAAGGAATGCGCCACTCCCTATTGATCTACTTGGGGAATGTGGAAAAGATTGCACACTAGATTGGGTTACTGAACATATTCAAAATCAAATAGATGATGCAGGTACATATTCAAACATAATAGAAGATGAAATCAACATGTCTAGAGGATGTGAAAGAAAGGTAATGTTGGAATTATAAAAAATGTTGTTTCCTTACAGTTTTGACAGTATTAAGTATTTTAATATTCATCAATACATTTATTTTCACTGAAATAAATGGTCTTCCACAAGCGAGGAAATATCCAGCAATGTGGGCATATGGTCGACATTATTGTGTAGAAAGTGTAGATGTAAAGAGACAATCCTTTGATTATGGCATCATGATTGAATTCAAGCAATCCAATCGATCAAGCTCAAAAGATAAGAATATAAATGAAGGGAATTTACAATATGTTGGGAAAATACAAGAAATTATTAAGTTGGATTAACGCTCTTTTAAAACTTATATTTTTAAGTGTAGATGGTATGAAGAATTTGAGAGGACACAAAGACATGATACCCATAGTGGATTGTTCTATATATATTCCTCATGGTTCCTACTGGAGGATAAGGAGCCCTATGTTCTACCAATTCATTATGACCGGGTATTTCTTTAACTCGAACAAGAAGCGATATTGATCATTAATCTATTAATTCATAGTTTATTAAAAATATATACATGTGTTTATTAATCAATAAAATTGTTATCAAACATGTCTAATATATGTTTGTCATTCATGTGCAGGTAATTTTCTATGAAGATATGTTGGACCCAAAATGGATATTTGTCATACATTATGATCAAAATTAAGGCATGTATTTGACGACGCATTAGTGGATACTCAGAAAAATAATGATGGCCAAAAAAATGAGGCAGAGGGATTAGAGAACCTAGAACAAATTGGCATCCATCACGATGTTGAGGATGGTTATGTTCAGGCACAAGAAGACAACAATCAAGTGTTCGATGATGTTATGGAAGACAACAATATGGATGGTATAGATGACGGTGATCCAAATACATCTGATAAAAATATAGATGGTCTACAGTCAAATTTCAATGATGATGAAGATGATGCAAGTAAAGATGAGGATGGTGATAATAGTAAATACTTGACAGGACATATGAATGTTGACAATGATACACTGGCTGACATTGCAGCAGACGATAATGTTAATGACCAAGACTTCTAAATTTTCAGAATGATTTGTAATCCATGTTTAAAAAATGATGATTCTTATGGCCTAAACTTTCAAAATCTTCAGTAATATTATTTGTGTTGATAAAATTTACCTATTTCAATATCCTTAAATTGTTCAATCTTTGGTATCAATTGTTGTCAGAAAAAAAATTAGGATTACTTGGATGCTACTTCCATTCATTTTGTATCAACACATGTTGGCGAAGACACAAAAGTTAATAAAATATTAATGCACGTGACTCACAATTATTTAAATAGGCAACTTTGTTAACTTTTTTAAATAAGTGTTGTGATTACATACTAATGTAGTTGAAACTATTCTTCAATAAAATGAAAACTAGAAATTACTCTGAAGTTCTGACCCCCTGAGAAAGGGTACCTAAAATTCATTTATAGAAATAAAACTCCTAAAAGATCCTAACTAACAAAAATTCCACTCCCAAAACAATATGAGGATACAATTTATTGCAATATGAGAAAAGGAAGGGGAGTTATGCTTCAAATAAGAAACAATCAAATTGTTTCTGCTGCCGAGGAAATCTAGCATAACTGACCCCCTAGATCTACTCTACTCCAATAATGAACACTAAAGTCTCATTATTGCACTTCATGAGTTGTACTTAGTCAGTTTATCAATCTTTCAAGGTTAATATTGGCAAATTTTGTTTCCAACATATTAGTTGTTGTAGGATTTCACAAATGTGCAAATCCACAGAAAGCCAAGATCACCTGCAAGCAAAATACCAGAAGCTGTAGAACAACCTGTGAGAGAGAGAGAGCTAGGGTTTTGAGAATCTCAGTGGAGTGAGAGTAAAAATGTATTTCCCAAAAGAATGAAACAATAATTACAAAAAAGCGGCTTATAAGGTGAGAAACCCTAAAGCCGGAGAAAGCTAGGTTTGTGCATTTAATAATTAATAAACATATTAATTATTATGCACCTAAATGACAAGCTTAAGTGAAAAAGAATAATAG